>RWGY01000026.1:23445071-23535408 GCA_007726485.1 Eragrostis curvula
CACCTGTGTGTTTTCTGAGGCGGTACCACACTACCATTTGTTCATGAAATTTCGTTTGTTCGTTAACTGCTGACTTAGTTTCAGTTGCATCCTAACACTACCCTTATGCAGTTGTCGGAAGGTCTGAAATAGGAGCTATTTTCCTAATGAAGACTGGTAAAGCATGGGATCGAGCGTGAGTCCTGGCTCCATCTGTCACAAATAGAATAAAAATGGTATACTTGACCATGTTGATGCCGCCCTGCAAGTAATACGAACTTTGTAGAAAGATACAACAACAACAACAAAGCTTATATAAGATAATTTTCAATAATGTTTCTCTGTTCTGCAGGTTACAACCGTAACTTTGAAGTTCTGTTAGGAATAATCTGATCTGGCCCCATTTTGAAAATAAACAACTACCGGATCTGCTACTAATTACTTTGTTTCTAAGCTTATATCTATCCAGTCAGTCAGTTTACCTTATATGGAATTCGAAGGGTAACAAGCCGGATTTTCATGTGGCTATGCCACTGCAAAAGCAAAACATTCTATGCTGCTCTAGTTGAGAAATTTCAGAGGTCATACTCAGCTGAGACAGTGAAGGTAAGGCTGGTATATGCTTTCCGTTCTTCTTTCACATGGAGCTTATGCTGGTGATTGGCATATTAGAAGTGATTCAATGTATACTCTCATGTTCCTTAGAACCTGCGCTGAACTTTCCTTCATAGTGGATGCATTATCACATCCTGGATCACTGGTTGGGGCATAGAAAAGCTTTATATTCATTGTTGGAGGTAGAGGGACTTGAGGTGCCTGCACATGAGCTTGCTATCGTGCATGGCGAGATGGAGCTCGGAGTCATCAGCCCACCACTGCTGCAATCCGTGAGCTTCAAGGAACTTGCTTGGCCCTTTGGCAATGACGTAGAGCTTGGAGCGCACCTCATTGTGCTTCTCAGTAGTAACAGTTGCGACGCCGCTGCGATCAACGTAAAAGCAGCATATGTAATCGCAGTTGTTTATATAGAGGTTTGGCACCCATCTCTTGACCTCCTTGATGAGCTTTTCTTCCCCAGGTGGAGCTTGAGAAGAGATGGGTTGGTCCTCCTGAGGCATTACTGGAGGAGTGGAAGAAGAAGAGGAGGTGATGTAGCGCTTCAAGACCTTGTCGGCTTTCTCCTGAAGTTTTGTGAGGCCCATGCCAAGTGACACTGACGGTGGGTTGAACACATGGCATTCCACAAAGGTTCCGTCCTTGGCCAGAGCCCTGCCAATCTGAAGGGCAAAGCCGGCGCCTAGGGAATGTCCGGCAACGCACAAGCTGTCGCTGCCGTGCTTGTCGATGGCGGACTTGAGCACTTCAAGGGCGCCGGTGAACCTGACAGAGCCCCTGAGGCTCTCGCAGGCGAAGAACCTGAGGTCGTCTTCCAAGTCTCTGACGACAGTATGCTGCTTAAGCACCGTCCCCCTGATTGCAAGGACAGCCCTGGGAGCACCTTGAGGCTTGATCACGATGAGGTCCGCAAGAGCAGCGAGGTGGTCCCATTCGAGGAGCGCGCCGTAGATGGAGCCGTCTCTGGAGTCGATCAGAGGGCGCACCAGCTTGTACTTGAATGGCTTCCACCAGTTGGGGGCGAGAGCAGTATCTGCTGATCTCTTCTCCTGCCTGTCCAGCTCCAGCAGGTACGCCGCCTGCACGAAGCACGACATTGCGATTCTCCTGTAGTTTGGATCCCTCCTGCGCAAGGGCAACCAACCAACAATTGGGGTCCTCAATTCGTACAGGAGAGAATGGAATCAATGAGGAAGAAGAACGATCAGGAGAGAGAGAAATTGGGGAGAGAAGCAGCCATGGCGTAAGTACCAGCTGGAGCGGATGAGGTCTCTCCATCCAGGGTTGGAGAGGTTGCGAGGCCCCGTCGCGTGGAACTCCCACGACGGCTTGCCGGCGGCCATCTCCTCTCCTCCCCTCCCCTCCCACCGCCGGGAGGGAGGTTAGCGGGGAAGGAATGGAAGGCGACGCGGGCACAGCCACCGGTCAACGATGCAGAAAAAGCCTCCCCCCTGGACTCGACGTTACGCCGGTTTCTTCTTCTTTGTTTCTTTCTCCCTCAAAAAGTGTCATTTTACACGAACTCCTACGAAATCAGAAAATTCATTTTGTACGAAACCCGCATTAACTGAGGCCAGATTTTACAAGATTTCTTTCTTTCTATTAACTGATCCTGAGAAAGTCAGAATTAGATGGCACTCGATGTGCTAACACACCTTAATAATAATGGAGTAAACAATCTTAGAGTATCAGTACAAATTTGATATTACCAATAATTTTTTGCCTTAAATGAAAACGGACCCAGAGCACGCTAGCCAAGGTCTCGGTCCAAACACCCGCATCGTAGGTCGAAGCTGCATCTGGCCCGCTGATCCGTGGGCCCACAACAGAGGCCTCGGACCAGGAGGAGATTTTTTTTTTTTATAACGGCCTCCACTCCACCTGAGGGGTCCCACCCACCCCATTCGAATTCAAACCTCTTCCTTCGTCCTTCAAGCCAAGCCATGGCGGAGCCGCCCAGGAGTTCGTTCCGCGGCGGACGCCTCGCGTCGCGGAAGGCGGAGGAGGCCGGTACAGATCTTCCATCTCACTCCTTTTCTCGATTCGTCCATCGGCAGGGGGTTTCGATGGGTTTTGCCGTGCTGTTCCTTGTACTTTTTTTCTCTCTCTCTTGTGGATGGAGGTGGGGGACGGAGATGGAACGATTCGTGTTGCTTGCGTGGAGTATCTATCTGCCGAGAAAACAGCCATTCCATGCCCTGATCATCCCGTTCCTGCTGGATCTTATATGAATATAGATGTTCGATTGGTTACAGACAAAGCGTCCAGATGTGTGACGCCTTCCTGCTCTCGAACTTTGTTGTCACTTCGTGCAACTTTGAATCTACTACAATACCTGCGCAATCATATGCTTATGATTACTTACAAGTTTCATTTCGTTTAATATTGGTTAGCTATTTCTGATTTTCGGATAACTTTCCATAAAAAAAGTTACATGAACAGGTTCGCTGACTCTCATTTTTTGCTTTCTGCTAGCATGGAGACGCCACCAGGCCGCAGCATGGCTCGAGACCATGGTGGGATCCTTCGGTTTGCCCCCTTGCCCATCGGAGCAACAGTTTGTTGCTGCTCTAAGGAATGGCATTGTCCTATGCAAGGCAATTAACAAGGTGCAGCCGGGTGCTGTGTCAAAGGTTGTCACAAATGCCCCCTGTGATAGCCAACCTTTGACGGCTTTTCAGTATTTTGAGAACATTCGCAACTTCTTAGTTGCTGTCCAAGACCTTAAGCTACCCAGTTTTGAGGCCTCTGATCTGGAAAAGGTTCGCTACACCATTGCTCCCCAACTTAATATTCAAGGCCTTATGCTTGCTCACCGCTAACTATATTGCTTCCGCAGGAAAATCTGGATGTTGGTTCGGTAGGAAAGATTGTCGACTCCGTCATTTCGTTGAAGACTTACTATGAGTGGAAGCAAGGCGGCGGACCCAATGGCACTCTCAAGTACATGAAATCACCGCTTGCAATGCGTTCGTCCCTGCTTCAGCCTGAACATGCTGCTTCAGGGCCCTCACCGTCCCAAAAGCATCTAGACTTGGCAGAGGCCGATGCTGTCAGACAACCATCTGAAAAGGTGGATCAAGGCTTGGCAGAGGCTGATGCTGACAGACATCCATTTCAAATTGTGGATCAAGGTTATTTTCTGACTGATACGTCACTCTTGTAGCCACTTAAGGATTCTAATTTGATTAGATTTGCCGAAAGTGGTGTTGTTAATAGTATTCTGTAAATCATTATTTCTATACTGTGCATTTGCAGAAGCAGTGGAGAAGCTCCAGAAAGTTATTCTAGATTGCATGTTGAGTTATAAAGAAAACTTTGACCTCAACGTTCTGAAAGAGGTGATTACTCAAAACAATGAATTAATTGTTGGTTCTCAATTATAATGTCCATGCTACATACTTGACTGACAAGGCTTCATTTGTTTCAGGATCCAGTAAAGCTTGTTGGCACTATTTTAGCAAGCCAACAGGGAAAAGAACAGGTAAACTGAATGCTTCCTTTTTCTCCTATGCAAACGATTTTATCAAAAGGATTGATAGGAAATGCATGCAATTACATAAGCAAATTGAGGTACAGTTTGCACTCATCTTTAAGTTGGAAACTGCAAGTAGTCTATGCGTTTATTGGTGTAAAGGAGGAAATTGCATGTGTTTTTGTATTTATCAGTAATGTCAGGAATTCGCGTTGATGTATGCTTCTTAACATTAATACATGCTCTTACTATGATATCCATTACTTTTCTTTTCTGTTTGGTAATGCACCACAAGGTCTTTGCTGTGTGCTATTTCCTGTATTTATCAGAAGGTTGTTCTCCAATTCACAGAACTTCACTTCGAATATTTCAATAAGAAATATGTTTGCTTTCTTTCTCTGACACTTACGGGAGGTTCAATAGCATACTTGTTATCCAGAATGAAGAAAAGAAAATACCAGTGTGCTAAAGATACAGAAACACAATATTGTTTAATGATGTTTGGAAATTGTTTTAGTACATGAAAAGAATTACCGTGTTTGTTACAAATATATGGAGTTATGAGGCTCTTTTCTGATTGCGTACCATTGTGTCTTGTAGCGTTGCAACTCACAGATTGTAGACAGGCAGCGACTCTTGGAAGAACATGAAACAGAGCTTGTGGTGAGATGTCACACTGCATTATTATGTATTAAATTTATTTTCAGTACTGTCAGATTGATGCTTCTTTTGATGGACACCCCGTTGGTAATAACATAACATATTTTTACAGGAGCTGAAGAAAATGCTTCAAGATGTAAAGGTTGACCTCAGATCTTTGCAGACCCAATTTCAAAATGACATAATCAAATTAGGTAAATGTCTGCACCAGGCATAACACTCTCTCTCTCTCTCTCATCATCATCATCATCATCATCAAGCTTTACCTGAGATTTAACTCAACAACTTACAGGTGACAATGTCCAAGAGCTTTCAAAAGCTGCTCTTGGTTATAATCAAGCTGTAAAAGAAAACAGAAACTTGTATAACATGCTTCAGGAACTACGAGGTATCACATATTCTCCTCAAAAAGTTTTTTGTTGGTCTTGTTTGTGTGATGTCTGAAAACTCTTCTATAGGAAATATTAGAGTCTTCTGCCGGATAAGACCACTTAATTTGGAGTCTATTTCGTCAATGGAGCATATTGGAAATGATGGCTCAGTGATGGTCTGTGATCCATCTAAACCACAAAGCACGCGTAAAATCTTCCAGTTCAACCAAGTTTTTGGGCCAACAGCCTCTCAAGGTAGGATCAGATTCTAGCTGGATACATCTATCTTTAGTTTTATATTGCATCATCATGCTTAACTTTGTGCAGATGAGGTATATAAGGAGACACAACCGCTGATTAGATCTGTCATGGATGGATATAATGTATGCATCTTTGCTTATGGGCAGACTGGCTCTGGCAAAACTCACACAATGGTATGAAGTAAATCATATTATATATCATCCTTAGTTGCCTCGGAGTATATTTAGTCATATCTAATGAGTATTTTTTTTTCCTTGTATGTAGTGTGGTCCATCTGGTGGGTTGCCTAAGGATTTTGGAATCAATTATTTGGCATTGAATGATCTCTTCGATATATCAACTTCTAGGGAAGATGTGAAGTATGATATACGGGTCCAGATGGTTGAGATTTACAATGAACAAGTTCGTGATCTTCTAGGCGATGACACTTCAAGCACGAAATATCCTTGCACATCTTACATGTTATTCTTGTTACTTACATCATAATATTGTCCTCTTTTGTTGCTGTGTTAATTCCTGACATGGATATCACATTAGACATCAGGACTTCTTCAAACAATGGTCTTTTGAACCTTCCAGATGCAAAGATCTGCCCAGTCCAGTCCCCTTCTGATGTTATCAATTTGATGCAGTTGGGCGAAAAGCACCGAGCTTGTGGTTCAACAGTAATGAATCATAGGAGCAGCCGTTCACACAGGTTTAGCACGAGCACTATCCTGACTCTACTATCTAGCAATATCTCTTTTTTTTTCATAACTTCATTATTTGCTGAAAATGATGCTTTCTTGCAGCATCTTAACAGTTCATGTAAATGGGAAAGATGTTTCTGGCAATGTGAGCCATAGCAGTTTGCACTTGGTAGATCTTGCTGGAAGTGAAAGGGTTGATAGGTCAGAGGCCACAGGAGACAGATTGAAGGAGGCCCAGCATATTAACAAGTCACTTTCCTGCCTTGGAGATGTCATAAATGCATTAGCTCAGAAGAATTCACACATTCCATACAGAAATAGCAAACTTACTCAACTGCTTCAGAGTTCATTAGGTATGTGTGCCATCCTATTTGAAATTATTTTGAATATTTGTTTGCATTAATTTACAACTAATTGGTTGGTCGTTTCTCATAGTATGCATCCCGGCTTCATCATTAGCATCATAAGTTCATGAATTCATCATGCATTTCATATTAAAAGTGGTGCCAAATGTTTTTACTCAAGAAGAATAAAGGTCGCTAGTGTAACTCTTTCACATAAAAAGCTGTATGAAAGCAAATGTAACCTCTCTGCATATTTCTTTTCAAATACTAATAGGGGGGAATGCGAAGACGCTAATGTTTGCCCACATTAGTCCGGAGGCCGAATCCTATTCAGAAACTCTTGGTACATTGAAATTTGCTCAAAGGGCTTCTACTGTGGAACTTGGAACTGCGTGTGCAAACAAAGAAAGCAAGGAAATAAGAGAGCTTAAGGAACAGGTAAAAATTTCTGGTTCGCTGCAATCCGGTGCTTCACATACTTATAAATGACTTTTCATATTTATTTTCTTCTGCAAATGAAAAAAAAGGTCTGTAATGCCTAGCCTTTTCTCAGGTAGATATTCTGAAAAAGGCATTGGCAAGCAAAGAATTGGAAAATACATCACTTAAACTCAAGGAGAATGCAATCACAAGTGAGAGATCAAAGCAATTACCAGATCGTACCCCACCAAGGTCAAGGAGGTTAAGCCTAGAGAATGGTAGTTCTGGTAAAGCCAGAATGCCAGATAGAAAGATGCCGAAATCGCCTCGTTTAACAATGAGTTTCACGGAAGATCAGAGGATAATCCGTGACAAGGAATGCAGCACTGAGATTGCCTCGTTTAATAATGAGTTACACGTCAAGCACCACAAATCAGTTATACAGGTGCATCTTGTTCTTAAAAACTTCATTCTGTTCAATGATGTAGCATCTGACCTTTTTTTTGTTTCTTGCCTATTGCAATAACAGATGTCCGAAACATTCCCTGAAGATCTCATCATAGAGGAGAACGAGAAGATAATTTCGACAGTTGATACAGTGGAATTCCACCAACTACCCGTTGATGCTTATACTAGCCTATATAAACAATCAGGGTTGAATACCTCAGAGAGAACACCTTGCAGATCAAGGAACATGAGCACTGAAGGGAGTCGTGATGATCCTTGTACCACTGCCAAGTTGGAAAAAGTAATGACAAGTAACACGGTGAAGAAAGGATCACATTTAAGGAAATCGATTCAGAGCAGCTTAGGGAGATTGATCCATGGCTCTGAAAGAAGGTATGCACTGGGCTGCATGTTTTTCTTGTAATACGAATTTACGTCGATAAGAACTTTTGTTTTGTTTCTGCAACTTTGCAGGAATGTCCAACATTCAGTACTAGGGACTCCAGCTAAAACTGAGAACACAAGTACCGATATTGCATCCCCCGTTACATCTGAACTTAGGTTACGGAGGAGACAATCGCTGACAGGTCTTCCACCGCCGCCTTCAACTATGTCACGCAGATCCTCTCTAGGAGGGAAGTCAGATATAAGTAAGTTGTTTGATCAGAAACTTCCATTTTTGCCCTTATATTTATCTACTCGAAGTTAAAAAAATGTAGGTTGCCCATACTGGCCAAATGAGTTTTATGGTTAGATTTCTTGTGTCAGGATGAATCAACTGAATTTTAACGATAGTCTTGCCATTTGATGAAAGGTACTATAGGAAATAGACAAACCACTGCATGCGCTGCCAGCAAATACAAGCCATTGCCGTTCTCCTGGATCCCATGGCCTGAGCAAGGTCAATGTTAATTCTCTATTATTTCTTAACGATACAAAGCCAGCGCTTATTGGATTGATGAAGTCCAAGAAACATCAATATCCGATATACTCTCTCAAATGCCTGTAAACAGCGGAAGTTTTGCTAGATCCTAGTTGACGCTTTAAAGTGGGAAATCAAATTTAATTTAATTTTGTATTGTGATCTCCTCTGTTGCTACGAATGGTGCTTTGTTTTACTGAAGGATCTTGTTCTTCATTGGCAGATTCAAACTATAAAAGAGGTCCCAAAACTCCACCTCCAGTGAACTCAACAGCAAAGGTGAAAAGATGGCTGTGAATCTGAGGCGAAATCGTCAGAAATTTTCAACTTGAAGCAGAGTTCAAGGCTGTCCCAAAGTAACTACATTCTTTCATGTCATCAGCCAGTTATGGGAGCCGCAAGGTTGTGTCTTGTATGGTTACATTCTTTGTAGCGACTGGAACATGTTTCGTGAGATATATCAGTTGGCAGGTATAGAAGGGGAAAGAAAATGCGCTGTGTGTGTGTATTGTATGCTAAATTTCTGCTATGCGTTCACATGTTGATCTTCAAACAGCTAAATGTGTAATGTCTTGAGGTTGCGAGGAAAATTTCCTCGAGTTTTACATGAGCGCTTCTGCAACATTTCCCGATGTTCCAGTGGAACTGACTGATTAAGGATAGGCCAAGCAGCCAGGAGTTTCGAGAAATTCTGTGGGTAGCCAAAAGGCATACTCACTAAACGCATATTGATCATAGCAAACGGATACATACAAAATAATACAAGTGGGTCTTACGCACAATTTGAGCCATACTGGATGATTGTTACACGATGTGGCGAAGGAAAATAAAGATTTATTCGTCAGGAATGTCACTTTAACGTTTGTGCATGTTCTCGCTGGTAAATTCTATAAACAGGTACCTAAGGTAACATGAATCTTTCTTTGCTCAATGCCTGGTAATGACTAAACATCTTTTGCACTCCTACTCTCGCTCTGGTATGGTATCTTTCAACAATGCTGCCTATCTTCCAACTAGTTTTAATTTGCTTCCTATAAGTATGTATGTATGAGTCAGGAGCTTGGAGCACAGACCATTCCGGAAAAATATTATGATCAGGCCCTCACCCTACACCGTTAGTCCTGTAACTTCCTTTGGAATCAGAAAAAGGAACCCGACCGGTAAGAGAGTACCAACTGTCTGTACAGTCAAACCAAGTGCCAAATTGTCAAACTGTCCTGTTGAGATGTTCAAAGCTGATGCCAGAGCAGCGCCCAGGAATGAACCTAGTGTTGAACCGAGGTTGTTGATGGACATAAACAGAGCAAACAGCGTGCCCTCAATTCCAGGTGGGCAAAGCTGTCCTGACAGGATTAAGAACGGCATCATCCTGCCAAAGAACCAACATTCTAGTCACAAACTTGCATATGCAAAAGAATAAAATGAGGGCCTTAAAAGCCAGTCGGAGGCCTCTATAGCAATTCAAAACCAATCATGATGAGTGATGACTTAGCATTAAAATTGAAAAGACTAGACTTAATATAAGTAATTCTGTTGAGGTATTGAGTTGGTATGGAAGAGTCATGATCATTTGCGCTACAGATACAATTCAGTCGACATGCATGCTCCAATGAACTTCAGCCGGATTAGTCAGTCTTAGATTGCAAAATTGAAACTAATTCAGCTCTAACAGCTCCACAAAGTAGATGTTGTAATCAAGTTAGTTGTGCATGTCACTTTCTCCTTTTATTTACATACATAAATCGTGCATATTACTTTCATGATTCTGATAAATGATAGCTAGAGAGCATACTTGAACTGGTTGATTGCATCAGCCAAAGCAGAACCCCACAGCACCATGTATTTATCGGCAATTCCATACTGAACATGTAACCGTGATACCAAAATAATGTCCGGTAGGCTAATTATGGCAAGACCAACATGTGCAAACCTGGAGAATACAAATAGCAAATTTTAAAAGTAGCAGATATAACATATTCACGTAGCTGTGTATAGAAATCTAATTCTGGCCAATGTCTTTGAAAATAAGTGCCTCGGAAAAATATGAATGATTGTGGCTTACAACAAAATGGACATGAAAACTAGAGTAATGTTCATTTGCTACAGAGAAAATTTAAGGTGTATATGCAAATATTGAAGAAAGTGAACAGGCGGGGATGTATCAAGCCATTGTAAAATTTGCAATTAAAAATAAAAAGATGTTGCAAATTGTTATCAGTAATGCACATGAATATGGCAACGTATTACACTCAGATAAAAGAAACGTCTTAAGTGAATAACTTACACCAGAATATTCCTGAGCTTCTTGTGCTTAAAATAGCGGTTATAGATATAAGTGCCAAGCATTAGACTGAGCCATCCAATCACACGGGCAGTCCCTAGAAAGGATGCCTCCAAGAGCAGCACCTCTGTTTGATAATAGAACATGACTGTCGAGATATTTGGAACTGTTACATTTGAAAAGAAAAACCATGCCATAGGTCTGGACAAAAATAAAACAAAATTACCGGTTAGTAATTTCTATCAGAACATTGGAGAAACTAAAAGAAAAGAAAAGTTGGTTACCGCAAAATGGCTGGCTGCTTAAATGCCGCACACAAACTGAAGAATGCTGATCTCAGAGACAAAGATGGTGACTCTGTTGACCTATTTCGTTTTTCAGTAGCCTCAGTTCCTCTCGACATGGTTCTCCTTTTATTATTTTTACGAGAAACCTTCCGTCTTCTAGTGCCCTCAAATCTAAATGGTTCAGTAGAGCCCTTTTCAGAAAAGACGCTAACAATGCTTTGATCATCCAAATACTTATGTTCGTCAGCCACACTTTGGACTCCTTTCGGAGAATCCTCAACAAAGATGCAGGAAACTAGTTGAAGGAAAGGGAGGGCTGAGAAAACAACATATATAACATGTATTGAGAGATTGGATAATGCATATCCTCCCAGTAAGCTCCCAAAAATCCCCCCTATTGCCATCGAAGACCACGATAACGATTGTAGATCACCAGCAAATTCTGGCCTGGAAAGAGAAACAGCAACGTTTTGAGTCTTGTACTGCATGACAAATAGTGACGCAAGATACATCAAGAAACTAACCCTGACGATCGAACCGCTTCCGCAACCATTGCATCTATAACAACATCTGCCATGGCAGATCCCAAATTCTGCACCATCAGCAAGGCAGTAAAGAAACTGCTTGAGCTCCTTAAGGTTTCAGACAGCCCAAGAAAAATCCACGGAAACAGAGAAAGGCAACTAGAAATGATTAAATAAGGTGTCCGCTTCCTCTGCTTAATCGGTACGCAGTCTGACAAAATCCTGCAGAAACAGGAACATCAGGAGGAAACCATGAATTGATTGATGTCAAGAAGCAGACAGTAAGGGATTATACCCGTATAAAGGTTTTATGCTCCAAGGGAAATATGCAAGAGAGACCGAAAACTGCGATGCTGAAGGAGATAGCTTCATGACGTCCTTCATTTGGTAGGAGACGGCCGTCCATACAAAAGACCTGAAACCCTAAAAGTTGAGGAATATGAATCAAAATACAGCAGAATTTCCTCTCTCTCTCTCTCTCTTTTTTCTGTCTGGACTCTGAAGCTGGGTGGGTCCTCTTAATATCTACAGAATGGGCATGACCGCAAAGTATTGCTGTTGATTCTTGATTGATTGAAACTGAACTATGGAATATGCAAGTAACTAGGCATGCTAAAAGATTTGATTTTTCCGTGGCTGATTGGATGCAAACTCGACTCAGATCCAACAAGTAAATTTGTGGAAGGGAAACAGGTTGGCAGAAGAGGAACCTCACCTGGATGAAGTAGATGAAACAGACGAGCCAGAGGAAGGAGGCCCCGAACGCCGTCCTCATCCGCCCCGCCCACGACGCCATCTTGCCGCCCTCACCTCACAATGGAGCAGCAGCAGCAGCGACGAGAGAGAGATCCGGGAGAACCGGGTCCGGGTGGGGACGACAGACAGGCAAGGCAGGGCAATAGAGGAGCACGGAGAACGCTGACCGTGGCGTTGACCCGGCTGGACCGTTTGATTGGATCCACGAAGCAGGCAGCCTTTTGATTGCGCGTGTACATATTTCCTTTACTAGAAAAGACATGTAAATTCAGCATCTTGCTTTTCCCATCCACCGGGTCTCAAATCTAAATCGTACTATCAATTTGTAGTAGTACTACAAAATGTATGCCGAAACCTGCAGCAGCTCGGCCAATTTCGCAGGGATTGCCTTGTGTCTTGCTCTCCCTACCTCTCTCATGATTCATGAATGATGAAGAAACAATTGTCCGGTCGGCCTGTCAGTCAAGGTTGGGAGGCGAGCTGATAGATCAAGTACTCCGACGAATTGCACAATGCAAATCCATTAACACGGTGATGATACTGACGAAATCACGCGCCAGGTACATTCAACAATGAATCGATCCGCCAAGAACACAGGACCAGGAATGAATTCACTCACACGAGAAAGAGGAGAAGGACAAAAACATTTCTTTTGGTTTGCCCAACAACAGAGACAGGAGAAGAAATGAGAAGAGCAGCAGCATGTGGTTCTTTTACAAGCAAGAGCAAGGAGTATCAAGAATTTACAGATAGAATCATCATCATCAGCAGCAGCAAAAGCATGATCACAGACTACAATCAATACCACCATCAATCACCAAATGGTTATGAAATCTCAATCCCATCGATCCCAATGATCCCTTATTCCTCCTCCCCAGAGCCGCGAATTGCAATGCCAATCATGCTATATATCGCTCACGACCTCTCCGTCTCCGGCGGTGATGCCGAGGAAAGCTGCGCGGCCGCTAGCGCGTCGGCCAGCGCGCGCATGGTTTTGACCTGCATCTCCAGCGCCGCCACGTAGTCGGCCGTCTCTTCGAGCAGCGCCGGCGCGGGGAGCTTGCGGCAGCCCGGAACGAGGCGACCCAGCACGCGCAGCCGCTCCTTCACCTTCCTCTCCTTGAGCGCCGCTGGTTCCAAGGCCGCAGCTTTCGCCGGGCGGCGATGGTGGCGCCGGCGGATCTTGCCGCCGGCCTTGACGAGCACGCGGCGCCGGCAGGTAGACAGCAGGATGGCGCGGCTCCACCGCGTCTGGCCGCGCGCGGTGAGCGCCAGCGCCGAGTCAGCCGCCGCCTTCACGGCCCGCGGCTGCGGCGCGCCTCCCGTGGCGCGCAGCGCGTCGAGCAGGCGGCGCCCGTAGATCTTCTGCTGCGTGCCGGTCCGCCACTTGGTCTGAGTCGCCTTGGCCCGACTGCTGCTCTTCCTGGACGCCGACGACGAGGACGACGACGAACCACCCCCGCCATCGCCGCCGCCTAGAGAGATCATAGCCGCTGTGCGGATGGATGGGAGGATCAAAGCAAAAGCTTTCGAGACGAGGGAGATGGAAGGTGGGTGCGGTGGTGGGAGAAACAAGAAAAGAAAGAGGATGTGGTTGCGGTGGGAGAAGGAAGAAGAAGAATTATTGATTGAAAAAAAATATAGCTCGCCGCTGATGATGATTTGAGTAGCTTTTCCTCCACTTTCCGGGTTGGGTTGAGTTGGGTTGGGTGCACCACTCACTGGCGACTTTTCTTTTCTCTCTTGCTTCGTGTCGTCTCGTGGCCGCGCGGGGGTTTGGTGGTTTTCGCTGGGCTGTTTGTTCGGGCTCCGAGGATGCGGGCTCCGACTGTGCCTGTGGTTGTGGTTTTTTTGAAAAACAATTGTGTTGGTTTTGGTTGTGATTGTGATTGTGTCTAAAATCGTTTGGTAAAACAGTTTCTGTTGCAGTTTCTTCTACAGCTTCACATGCAGTTTTATTAATGAAAAAGGAAATTGTCTAAAGTGTCCCTGGACATACGACTCCATTATACTTGCATTCCTTGTTTTATATCTATCTTTATGTGATTTAAGATGACGAGCCTGTTCGTTTTCTTTAGTCCTAAAGTTTAGTCCAGAGAATCTTGTTATTTAAGGGTATTAAATAAAATTTAATTACAAAACCTTTTTACAGATAAGTGTTGATTTACGAGACGAATCTAACGAGCCTAATTAAGTTATGTTTTGCTACAGTAATGCTACAGTAACCATCGTCTAATCACAGTTTAATTACCTTCATTAGATTCGTCTCGCAAAGTAGCCCAAGTTTCTGTAAAAAGTTTTGTAACTACACTTTATTTAATACTTTTAAATAGCAAAAATTTTAGACTAAACTTTAGTCCTAAACGAAACGAACACGTCCGAGGATGAAAATAAACAAATAAGGATTTAGAGCTTAACCTCATAATTAATAGCATGTAAAATTATTGTTTTTACTTTATGTTACTTACCCAAGGAGGGAGTACCACATTTCACGTCACTGCGATTTACCTTTTTGTCAGCCTTATCCTATTCCTCTAGCTAGCGGCAGCCAAGCTTCATTTTCATCGCCTCCCAAACATTTTCGTCGCTCCCCTGCATGCAAGCCTGAAACTTCTCCTCCGTATTTTCCGTTGATGTGGAACGCGCGGCACAAGGTCAGTTTGGGATCGTGCTGATGTGGACAGTGAGGGAGCCGGGCGAAGCTGCCCTTTCCCAGCTCCCGGATTTGCCTCATTTCGGCACCGGCTCCCTCCGTATTTTCCGCGGGAGCATCTCACGGAGCGGTGCGTTTGTTTCTCTTTTGGCCGGAGCCGCTCCTGGAGCACCTTAGAGCAAGTATAGTGGAGTACAGTCAGCCGGCGAAATAACTGAGCACGTCACCCAAATCTAAGCTGGAAGTGTGAGAAGGCCGGAGAGAGAACCAGGCGGGCGACTTGCTCGTCGCCGGCTTGCAGCAGCATAACCGATGCAGAAAGCTCTTTCCCGGCCTATTGCATGCACTGAGCAGCACCTCTTTCCTCTCTTATTGGCTACCTGAACATGCAAGCATTAACTCTCATAGCCAATCTCTCCGCCGGTCCGGTATATGTACTGACTTTTTCGAAGGCTTAACCTGACTTGGCAATCGCGTTTCGCCGGCGGCCGGCGAAATCACTAAACCTGCTCTCAGGGAGCCGAAACAAAGAGGGCCTCTGTTTCATTCACGAGTGCGCGCCTCTAGTTTCCCGGGGGCGATTGGTTGGGTGCATATGACCCAACCAGGCCCATGGGATGCAGCGTGGAAGCGATTGGCAGCCTGCAGCACAGCGGCCAGGCTCAGCGCGTGCAATCCATCAGCGATTGGTTGCCTGCCTTGCTTGTCTCGCTCGTATGCTTGGATGCAGTAGATGGCCCTCAGCCTGGCTCTCCAGGAACGAAAACAAATCTCGTTTCCCCGGAGCCTGGCTCGAGCGGTGCTGGCTAGCTGTGGCCAGGCTCTCTACGTACGCGCCTGGCTCTGGTAAGATGCAAACCAATCACGTTACCAGTGTCTATGGTTACTAGTAAAAATGCACGTGCGACACGCACGTGCAAATATTCCTCAGTACAATATTGCGGGCGTGAAAAGCATTTCGTTGTATAATACAAAAAAGTTAAAAATGGCTCCGACGGGGAAGTCATTTGCCAGGCTAGTGATTTCACTAATATTTGAAAAATAATACAAGAAGAGCAATGAAAAACATGGGGCTTCTATAGAGGCAAAAATGGCGCCAACGTCAAATTCATATATGGAAATATAATTGGACAGTTCAAATTTTGCTCGTGAGAGGAAGCCAAAGATTGCACAAGACTCAGTGAGGAAAAGTAATTTCTGCATGAAAATTCTTTCCCTGCAAACTCTACATCACGCTTTCTTTGAAACGCAAATTGCCTTCCTGTTTTTTATTTAAGAAATAAAAAATCTTGTGTGCATTTTCTTTACATGCCATACTTTAAAATACCATAAAAATATTGAATTGCCTTTCGTGGAATTAGTATTACAAATTATTTTCTAAACCAAAGGAGTTACACTGATAATAAGAAGGTGATCATATCAAACACCTGGCGAAACACCTGACAAGTAAAAAATGACTTGCAATAGAATCATGATAATATCGACGAGTAAAATGAGACAGCTAATTAATTCCATTTTTTTTTGTGCGTCCGGAAATGGACAGCATTAACCAGTAGAACGACATAAAAGTTGCATCAATATCTCACAAAATATTTAACCCCTGATTACAAGCTATTTATCTACCAAGTGTTGTCTGGCAAACCACATGCGCATGTAGCATGTCTGGCAAACCATGCAGCTTGACTAAAAAAAAATGAATGCGCCTGTAGCGCGTCTGGCGCATCCATCCATCTATGTAACATAAATAATAAACTAATTAAATTATGATACAAGATGACTAAAAACAATAGAGTGCAAGAGGAAACGTTGTAAGTGTTTGAATACAACAACCATCCATTAGTGAAATCGGAAAACCATAAACGTAAACAAAGATTAGCATGACTCTAGCACATCCCTATAAACAATGTTCTTCGTGCTTTTCCCAGTAGGGTCTAGCAACTTATTAGGCTTAGCAAGGACCCATGTAGTCTGTCTTGATACACCTCTAGATAACGCAACATACAATTGACCGTGAGAAAAGACAAGCTCGGGCAGGAATACACCAACAATAGGAATCGTCTGTCCTTGAGCTTTGTTGATGGTCATTGCAAAGCTAAGTCTGACCGGAAACTGTTCCTTTTGAATTTGAAGGGCAAAGATAGATCTTCCGACGGAGATAGAGGAATTCTAGGAATAAATGCCCTCTTACCAGCGTGTGTTCCGCCAACAATTTCAGCATCAATGGCATTGTCTTGCAAAGCCCTTACTACCAGACGGGTACCATTGCACAAGCCATTATGTGGATCGAGGTTGCGAAGCAAAATGAGAGGGCAATTGATCTTGATCTTCAGTTCATGTGGCGGGAGTCCATTTGGCGTCAATGAGTTGAGAAAATCAAGAGGGTAAGAGTTTTTGGAGTCGTCATCAACAGAGTCAAAACTGTAATATGTCTTGGATTCACCGGGGAACATGTCTATCATCTTTGAGTTCAAAACATCAACGTGCTCATTCTTGGTGGAAAGAATGGCACGCTCACTCATGTAGGAGGCAGACGACACATTTTCCATAAGACCATTAAACACTTTTTTGATAAGGTTATCAATGCCATCCTGTTGCGAGTAGTCAATTAAAATCTCAGGTGGAATCTGAACATATTCATCCAGGAATGTTTTTTCAGTGCCGTTGCCAATTTGGAGAAGATATTCTGAGAACCAAGGATCTTTTTGTGCCCTCATGTTTCTAGTGAGCTTGATTTTCCGGACTTTCTCCCATATGTAGGACCTGAGAAGACATGCATCGGTAATCTGAGCTCTCGTGCCATGTGGAACCACCGGGAGCACCTGTCTGAAATCTCCTCCGAATACCACAACCTTGCCCCCAAATGACTGTGAACAACCCATAATGTCTTGGAGTGATCTATCAAGGGTCTCGATAGTTTGCCTTTTTGTCATTGCAACCTCATCCCATATCAATAAGCTTGCTGTGCGGAGCAACTCAGCGGTACCACTCTATTTGGTGAACTTGCACATGCTCTGGTCATTGATCTTTATGGGGATTTTGAACCTTGAGTGAGCGTGCGACCACCAGGCATAATAGACGCCGCTATACCTGACGTGGCTGTTGCAACGGCAATTAGGCACATGTCCCAAACTGTAGCAATCAATGCTTTATAGAGGTAAGTTTTCCCGGTACCACCAGGTCCATCAATAAAGAAGACTTGACCCTTGCCTGACTTCACAGGGTCCATAATCTCATCAAAAGCAGCACGATGTTCGGGATTAAGATTGTTCACAATGTTAAGATCCTCTGGTTCAGCCCGTAGAGCCAACTCTTCATTTAGTTCCCGGTAATAGTCCCGCTGACTGCGTTCTGTATCAATGGAAAGCATCATGTATTAAAATCATGCTTGTTTTTTATTAAAACAACAGACAAATAAGGTCCTCCTATACATGCATTGAAATCATGCCTACTTAATCAAGGACAAAGTTTTATATCATGCATACAAAGGGTGGCCTATATACAAAGGAAACCACAAATCTGGAGTTTATAAAACATGCAACAATTATTACAAAATCTGAAAATGACCTCGTATCACTGTACATGCATATGTGACAACCTAAATACATGTTTTATATGTTACGGCATCTCATCTGTGAACACATAAGCAAAGAAAGAAATAATCATGTCATAATTTTGAAACAACTATTTTTTGAATGAACACAACAAAAATGCTTGTGAAAAGTGTAGGATACAAATATGCCAGGATCCAGCTGTTCACTAAGTTGCTATGATAAATCCGAAATTGCTATATAGCATTCAGCATAAAAAAATCCTCAGGAAACCAAAAGGCAACGTGACATTAATTAATTTGGTATTTACTATAGTCCCTAAATGAATGAAACAAACAACTGTATGCTCGCTCACGTTACCTTGCGACGTAACAATCTTCGGCAGTCCGTAACTATCAAAGTCCTTGCCCATTCCTTCAACAAGTTTCTCAATCTCAATTAGAACCCTCTGCTGCACCTCGTGTTCATTTTTTATATTTCAACGAAAGTCCTCAGACAAGGAATCATAGTGCTTGTCCCACAATTTAAGAATGTTGGTGTACTCACAACAGACCATTATTATAGCAAAAGTTTGACGGAATGAATAAGGCATCTGCCAAACAGCACAGTCAGTCAAGGTCTTGTCCAGAGTGGCATCCGTCTCTGCTACTCCCAGGCGTTCACACACTTCTCTGAATGTAGAGTATTCGACACCACACACTGTTCTTAGGTGTCGGTAAGAGGTCGCCCCCCGCACGTGATCCAACAACATTCGTAGGTAAAACCTCTCCAGTTCAGAAGCAGTTGCATATACCATACGTCCAATCTGCGTCCTCTGTACTCTTGGCTTCCAAAACTTTCCAGACTTGTTCCATGTATAAAACTCAAGAAACTCTTTATACAAGTATTTACAAGCACCTTTGTCAGTAGCATTCATCTTGAAATATTCAGTAAGTTGGGACCTCTGATTTTTCTCACTTTTGGCGACCTCGTTGAGATCTAAAGTAGAATTGAATGCAACCATATGCATTCCCTCCAAGTGAACAACCAGTTGTAGCACAGGTGGGTGGAGAGTGTACAGTGGGAATTTAAAAAGCCTATACACTGCCTCTGGTGGCGTGATGCACCGTGCATCTCGGTACTGCTTGATCTCATCTATGACTTTATCCTCATTCTCTGATTTGTCCACGGTGAACGATGCTTTGTCATGACCTTATAAATGTACTTGTACAAGTACTTCACTGCTTTTATGCTAGAGCAAATCTCAACATTAATGTGGCAATTGTAACGCATAAGCAGAGTAGGATTATATGGAACAACCCATCGATTGTCCAACTGAGCTTTTCTAATTTCCACTCGCTGCCTGTCGTCCCGCCACCGATATACTGGATATGAGTCCTTGCCTTGTTGGGTTGCTTCACAGAATTGACGTGGGTAACGGAAACGACACTCCCCATCAATCATGCATGGGCAGTCTTTGTTCAACACACCACATGGCCCGTGCATCATGTGCTTGCACACAAGGTCATGCAACACAGGATACTTCTTCTGGTCAGGGATCTCTGCTGATATATATTTGTCGTACTCATCGGGACTTGTTAACTTGCTGCCATTCTTCATGATCAATAGAAAGTGCTCGTGCGGCAACCCTCTCTTCTGAAACTCAGTTACATGAGCATATGCCGCAACCTCCCCAAAGTGCTTCTTCTTGACGAGAAAATCCTCCAAGTCACGAAGCTTTGCTCGATATACCCTTTGCAACAATATCCGGGCGATCTTGTGGCGTTTGTCCACATAGAAGCCGCTCTAAAATCTCATCCCAGTAGGGATTGCAAGTCATAGTCACAAAGTAGCACGGCTTCCCAAAACGCTGCACCAATGTCATGGCATCAAGAAATCTCATATGGACGTCGCGGTGGCATCCAGTCATGGATCGTGGAAGCACAAGTCGACGACCAGATTCCGATGCGCGTGCCTCCCCGGACGCTAGAGTGTCCAAAACTCTCTACACCAGCAAGACATAAGTGAACTTTGTAAGTAAAATAAGAGACCATTGGTCCATATTTATCTAAACTAATAATGTATCAAGAAAAGAAATAAATAGCATGCTATACTATATTTTTTTTTTTACCTCGAACCATGTACTGTTCAACTAAATTTCTGAGACCCATGTATAGAACAAGCTATGTTATAACATAACATTTGAAAAAATAATAACACTAAAACAACAAAGTACAACAACCGTGCTTATATCTAAACTATGACTTGCATGTAAGTACTCCATATTTAATATGAATAAGAGATCATGTAAGTACTCCATATTTATCTAAAATAACAATGTATCAGGAAAAGAAATAAATAGCGTGCTATCGAACCATGTACTGTTCAACTGAAATAAAGTGACCCATGTATAAAACACGCTATGTTATAACATAACATTTGAAAAAACAATCATTATATCGCCTTAAAAATAACCTTGAGACCACATTGGTAAGCTTACGACTGAATGCAAAATAAACATTAGAGCAACCACGGCTAAACATCAAATGTATGTTGATCAAAAAGCAATAAACGCGTTTCAGCATGATGGCAGTCAGTAAGGTGCAAGTTGCATCGCTATGCGTATTAATAAGTAACAACAAACGGTGCAAGTATTGTTAATCAATACCTTGTATAGATCAGCACGAATAATTTTCTGGTGCGCTGGTTTAGAAAACCAGTCGAGGCGCATAGTCTCAATTTTAATGTATATATCAACAATGTACTGTTGAAAAAGTCGACCACCGTAAAACAAGATATTGAATTCATGGTCTCTAATCTGCAGCTTGTAGCAATAGTATTCTCTTGCACTATCGTACTTTGTGTTTGAATCAGGATCCCCGGAAATTGTTCACTTTCTATGTCACCATTTCCTGCAAAGAAAAATTAAAAACCATCGTGACTGAGAACAAACATTGAGAATTCTGGTTTATTTATCAAGTTTTAACATTTATAAAAAATAACTTTGTCCTTGATCCGGATCAATAATGTCTGCTGGCTCTTCATTTTCATCTGCCAATGAAATGAAACACGAGTTTAAATGTAATGCATCTATTTAAACACAAGAGTTGGGGTAGCTGGTAAGAAAACTTATTTTTCATTACCTTTATCTCCCCCGTCGTCTTTTTCTTTCTCGACATACTTTATATTTTTATTCCAGCCAGCTTCACCATCAGGAAAGAACAATGGATAAGATAACGGGTCATAGCATCCGTGATAAGCCCTAATATAAACCGGTTTATCTGCCAATCCACACACCATGACACTCCTCTCAAACGCATGTTGTGGATCGGTACCCGGCATCTAGATTGCTGCGACCTGAGAAACGGTCGGAGCATTGTATATCCTTTGATCGACATCAATTTCTGTGTTAAGCTCAATCTTGTACTCTTCAAGATTTGATACACCACCTAGCATTCTAAATGTCATGGTGTATGGGTTACTCTCCAAAAGTTGCAGTATGTTCCGTATGAGGCCTTCATCCAAATGGGGTGATCTCTTAGCTCTGTGTAACATCCAGGATGTTAATTCAAGCCCAAAAAAGTAGAATCGGCCAGTTGTTCGGCCCGTGGGCGGGGCCCATTGGACCGCGGTACTGTAGCGACGGAGCACTGTAGCGAGGCTACTGTAGCTGCCGGGCATTGTAGCCGCGGAACACTGTAGCGCGAGTACTGTAGCGATCTGGTTAGTCCCATACTGGAAATCGACCAGGAGCTTGACCAGCTTAAATACTCAGTCCTGGGTGCAGTAGTAACCGGGTTAACCCTTTTACGCGAAGCGAGGACGAAAGCGTAAGAGTTGCTGCTGTTAGGTGGGGCCCGCACTGCAGGCGTACGGGTCTGGAGCCGTACTCTGGGTTGGGGTGTTACAGAATGGTATCAGAGCCGACCTTCGCTGTGTCACAGGCGCAGTCACGGGGTTCATGGCGCGTGGGTCCGCAAGGCGGGACACGGCATGACACGTGCTGGACGTGGCCAGGAAGGGACGATCCTGTGTCTACTCTCCCCTGGATGACTCGAGGAGTGAGGGGGTAAGCTGGTCGCTCGACGAGACGTCGAGTTCTAAAAGGGGGGGAGAATGTAACATCCAGGATGTTAATTCAAGCCCAAAAAAGTAGAATCGGCCAGTTGTTCGGCCCGTGGGCCGAGCCTATTGGGCCGCGGTACTGTAGCGACGGAGCACTGTAGCGAGGCTACTGTAGCTGCCGGGCACTGTAGCCGTGGAACACTGTAGCGCGGGTACTGTAGCGAGCCGGTTAGTCCCATACTGGAAATCGACCAGGAGCTTAACCAGCTTAAATACTCAGTCCTGGGTACAGTAGTAACCGGGTTAACCCTTTTACGCGAAGCGAGGACGAAAGCGTAAGAGTTGCTGCTGTTAGATGGGGCCCGCACTGCAGGCGTACGGGTCTGGAGCCGTACTCTGGGCTGGGGTGTTACACTCTGTGCTCAATACTGAAATCCGTGTCATAGAAATAGAGTTGCATGTGCCTGGGACCATACTTCCCATGCGAAAGCTGATCAAGCATGTGGTATACCTGACCTTGTATCCTAAAGGTATACACCCCGGTACCCGCCGCAGTAGCAACATGACGATCAACTTTGGCTCCCATACGGGTGAAAGAAAAATGAGAGTTGAAATATCTAATGTTCTTAGGGAAATATTTAGCATCTGCGTCTGTCTGACTTGTGAACAACCCCTTGAATTCGGCGGGCACCTCAGGTGTATGTATTTTAACCATCCCTGATCTACAACAGAACGCGGCACCTTCGTCCCTAATTCTTTTGGCTCCACAATGGGCACAATCTTTAGCACGTAACAAGACATGGTGGTTTTTAGGCAAATTGGCATAAACATGGTCATAAGGATCCCTTCCGTTGCGACTTCTGCCGGTGTCCACTCGATACGACTTGTATTTAACATCTGAAATTGCAGACCCCAGGCATTATAAACTGATATTGTATTACAGCACGCAATAATATAAAAAAAAATTGCGGCACAACTATCGGATATACATACTACGTAATCCGTAAAGTCTTGCCTCTTCATCCTGTTCTTCAATGGGTAAGTCATACTGAATGCCCGGGTTGCGGCATCAAGATCCTCCTCGCCTGAGAATCAAAACAAATTAAATCCAGCTGGGGACCGAGTAAAAAAGTTAACCGAAGCCAAAATGCCCGAAAATAAATACCGAAACGGTTAGGGTCTGTTTCATCAGGCTCCCAATTGCCGTGATGGCCCACATCATCGTCATGTACATCACCTTCAATTTTTTTTTGTAACAAATTAGCTATCTGGCAGGGATGTATATCTTCACACCTATTAGCATAATAAAAAACACGGTTGTTTATTCCATACCTGTTATTCCCTCATTTTTATTTCTATCACGCAATCCATGCATATAGTCACGTTTCTTTGCTAAACTAACAGACTTGTCATGTTCGGACAGCTGATTATACTTGTCCATTCGTCGTTTGGCAACTGCAACACCTGATGCAAGCAGATTAATTTGTCAGAAATATCACATATTGGGTCCATTACATAACATGTGACTACATCTGGCACAAAAAATTCCATCAAAAATAAAGCACAAGCCTGACATAATTTTATTATTTTTAATAAAATAACAGTAACAAACTCATCATCAAAAGCTTGACGTTCTGCAGCTTCTCTTTCTGCTGATTCTTCTTTCTTCCGGTACTCTTTTTGTTTCTTGTTCCTCTTAGCCTTTTGCAAATCCTCATTGGCAACACATTGACTCATAATACACCCAGTTTCATCATTGTCCTTTATGAAAGCCGATGATTCTGGCTGCCAATCATAATTTCCATGGAGCCAACTTTCATCATCGTCATCAAGGAGAGACAATACCGGTTCCTGTAAGGTGGCACCAACTGAAAATTGGTATGAGTCACCGAAACATGCATCAAAGGTCGTCTCATGAAATAAACATATAATTACTCTAAAATCACAAAACCTCACCATTGTTAAGAGAAAGATTTGAATCGTCGACAGGACGTCGCTGCTGTAATCCCACAACTTGTGAATCAGAGGTTACAGCAGACAACTGCGTATCTTCGATAGCTCCAAAATAAAAAAATTAATTATATCATATCCAGAACTTATGGATGTAAATAACTAAACAATGTTGGACAGCTCCTAAATAAACAATGTTGTACATCACATGAGCTCGATAAGAAAATTGTTAGATCACACCCAGCAATTCAATGTCCATAAATGATTGCCAAATCATAACTAATAAGCAGTACCGTTTCACTATTTTTTTAGCTCAATATATATACCGAGCTCCCAACAAAGCACTGAGTAATCACAAAGTTTTTCGTTACCTCAATATGTATATACTGAGTCACTAATTTACATAACCTTCAAATGAGTATATAAGGAGTACCGCGTTTCCTTGTGGAGGTATTGTTTTCCACAGAACCACCTAAAATAGATCCGCCTAAACAAAACCGTCAACGCAATGACTTTTCTTGACACCTGAAATAAACAGGTATCATTTCAAGATTGAGTATATCACTGACACAGCTACAAATTATGTGCAATTTGATTACCTTTTGAGCTCAGCACCGGCTTACGATTCCTTATAACAGGGGTACCCTCGATACTGCCTAAAAAGCGTCATAGATAATAAGGTTAACATGTCCGAGATTGCATACTATAGAAAGTGATAAAAACTACCTGACATTGGAGAAGACTCAACAGTCAAATCAAGGATTTCTACATCAGAAGGTATCAAACATATCAATTTAAACACAAACATCATTTTGCAGACTGATAGACACTTTTGCAGACTGATAGACAATGGTTAAGCCCGTACCTGACCCGCTAGAAGTTTGTGACTGAACTGCTAAGCCTGATTTCTCAGCTTTTTTCTTAGCCCGGTATTCCCGAGCATACTGCCTTCGATACTCAGGCGTCCGCGACCATGGGATAGTTGGTGGCAGATTTTCCTTTCCAGCACTTCCAGTTGCTTTGCCATGCAGCACAGACGAACCTTTGCTCATGACTTCAGTTGCTGTGGAGTTGTTTAGAGAAAAAAACAAAATTAATGTATTTGTAACTATCTTGCACTCATAGAAAAAAAATCAATGTATCTTCAGTTTACCATATGCATATTTATCTGGAGTTGTCATGCCAATGTCACGTCTCGCACTGCTAACCGAGAATGCCTTCTTCTTCCCCTTCTCAAGCGCCACAATACTATCCCCCATGATTCTGGACAAACAAAATCAAAAGTTGATTGCATTGATCACGTGTTTGAACCAGTGACAAAAAAGATTGAGTGCAATCACGGCACATAAAACTGATGCAGTGGTGCGGTTTGGGGTAAGAGGGGCCAAAGATGATTTCGTTCATTGATGCAAATATACTACCACCAATATTTGAGACAACAAAAATATGATGTATCCACACAACGAAAACATGATGTAAAACTGCCTAGAATTTTGTTCCATTGATGCAATCTGAAAGAAAACATTGAAAATATGGGCAACGCGGCAGTGGACGAATTATTTGAGTGTTAGCAGATTGAAACAAGTTACAGTCAGAAGTGCAGGGCCTGGGTACAGGTTTCATAAACCCTGACTAAGATAACACCAAAAAAAAAAAAATCAAAATCACGTCACCCTAAAAAGCCCGAGGAATGCATCACCACCAGGCAAACGAATTAATAAAACACCAGACAAACAATCAAGACATGATCAAAGGCATAGAAATCAATCTCAGATGAGAGAAGATCGCGAGGGAGACATGCCGTACCTGCAACAAGACAAGAAGGCGAGCTTCGAGGTCGGTGGCGGCGGCACGAGTTGAGGTCGTTGGCGGCACGCGTCAAGGTGTCGAGATCTGCGGCGGCGCGGCGAGCGTCGAGGCCAACAACAAAAACATCGAGGTCGTCGCCTCCGTGATTACCAGCAAAAGGAGTCGAGGTCGTCGACTCTACGATCGGATCGCCGGCGTGAACAGTCAGCTCCGTGATTACCAGCAAAGGTCGTCGACGCCGGCGAGAACACCACGCCTGCCGTGACTGGAGCCACGCCAAGAATGAAGAAAGGAAAAGGAAATTAATTCGCTACACAAGGCAACATTGGCGTACATGTTTTTTTGGGAATGGAAAGTGTAGCCGTGGTGAGAAGAAAGAGAAAAGAGAAGGAAAAAACAAAAAAGGAAATTATACAAGGCAACAATTGCATACTGGCTGCGCATGTTTTTTGGAAAGTGTAGCCTTCACCGTGGAAAGAAGAAAGAGAAAAGAGAAGGGAAAATGCAAAAAGGAAATTACTTGGATTTTTGGAAAGTCTAAGGTTATCACGGAAGGGGGCGCGGTTTGGGGAGGGAGGACGTGATGCGGGTATGTGGGTACGGTGGGACGATGCGGTGAGAAAAGATTAATTTTGATCGACGACACATGTGGAAAAAAATAAGTAAGAGAGAAGGAATTCCTACATCTTGTCATCGTATGGTTGGATGAGGTGGTCCTATTTTGATCCGAGGCTTCAGGTTGATGGGTACATGATGTTTGGGGTGCCTAGATTGGTCGCAGGAACTCGTGCTTTATTAATTTAGATTAGATTAAGGGATAACAACATACTACCACGGAAGACTACATCATTTCGAATGTATATAACGGTTTTGGTTAATCCATTCGTTCAACATTTTAATTATAGTTTATCTTTCTTTCTCCGATCAACTATTAACATAATACTAATAATAGTAATGATTATTCTAAAAATATGAAAATAATAATAATGGTTTAGTAGTGGGGTGGGATGGTGACATGTGGTCCAACAAGCTACACTCACCGCCATTTGTCTGTAGGACATGGGCCCGCCGCCTCCATCATGTAATGTGTTGTGATTCCCCTTCTGTTTTGTTTCCTTTTTATTATAATCTTGTGCTTTACACACCAGTACCCATATTTTAATAGTAGCATCTATGAGTATATAGATTAGTAGCCATTCTTCTATCAACAAACACTGCTAGATTGATGATTGCTCGGTTTGCTTGCATGCATGTGCGCACTCTTCCATATAATTCAATCGTCTATCCATCCATCGAGCTAGCACGCATAGCATTGCTTCCAAGCTATATACTACTCACTTTCTAGCGGTCAAGGACGGCCGAGTGACAATCTTGGTTGTCATGTCTTCCTTTCCGCTACCACCTCTTTCCTAAAAAAAATTAATGGTCCTTCCTACGCATATGCAACTAATCTGTTTCCAAAATCAAACTTTCATTCGATTATTTTATATAAAGCCAACGCTCATTTATTTCTACTAAATGGTACTGTAGTAGGTACACACTATAATTCATTTTGTGCATGAGCTGCAATGAATAGTAACAAAATTAACAAAATGTCATGTGTGCTGACAAAAGAACATGCAACAGAGATTGTCTTGATCTTCTTGCTCTAAGCCCCTTTTTCTAATTACCATGAATGGTATATGTGGCAATGATTATTCATCCATTTTTCCTCCTTTATATAAACGAAATCAATACACATGTAGTTTTTCTCCAACCAATACATGACACCACCTGAGAATTTACATGAGGGTTATAGTTGAATTATGAAACCACCTTAATTTACTTGTTGTGATGCATATACTATACAACCATGCGTAATTCTTTGCAATTAGATACTACTACTAGTACTATACCTATATAAAATATCAAAAACATAAATAGGAAAATATTTTATATATGAAAGTATTTTTTATGATGACATATATAGGGCATCAACCTTTTGTTAACAACCTATATATAACATTACCCTAAAAAACTAACCTATATAACATTTTAGTTGTTGATAATCAAAGCTAAAACTGACCTTTTACGTAGCATCTGACCCATTATATATGCATGTGACTAATTAAGTTTTATTTCTTTCTACAGTGAGCTCTGCACTGGGACTCATTGTATAATGAGACTACATAACTTTGTCGTAAGAACACTACGCTCCAGTTCGTATATAAAGACAGAAGTGGGGGAGGGAGATGGCGTGATCATCATCTACATCTTGCATTCTTGATGATGGGAACTATATATGGAAGTAGAGGAATAAATATAATTATCCATCCATACTACTAGTAACTGGTTAGTGAGGTTTGCGAGAAGTGCTGAAGTGCATGATATATATTAGAAGGGCGATCTTTCAAAAAAAAAAAAATATTAGAAGGGCAAAAGGAAAAAGAAATGTGAAAACATGCAACGAGCTAACATCGCGAGCACGTTCTTCCGACGTCCACCGGCAGGTCACATGTCGTTATGGCTACCAAAGTCGATGGATGACGAAAAGAAGAGAAAAGGCTGCCTGCTGCTTTTTCGATGGATCCCCTTTAGTTGAATTTCTATATTCCACTCCGGAGGCTCAAAGTTGAGGATTATCAAGAATTGAGTCAAAATTGTAGTGTCGAGACTCGAGAGTGCCAAGAAACATCTCTAATAAGTTTATCAATTGCTCTCACAAACAAACTACTAGCTAGGTCAAATTAATCTCGCTGTGCAGTTCATTTATCTGTAGATCGCGCGACACGTCCACGTCTGATGCTACTAGGGTTAACATCTATCTTGATCCTTCCGTTTTAAGATGTATAACGAGTGATATATACTAAACTTGTAAAATAGGCATGCAACAATTTTTTTATGTAATCGATGGTACACTTAGTACCACTCAAAATTTGGTTGAAAAGTTTAACACTGCTATTGTAACACTACTAACAACAGCATTTTCCTATAATCTTCATTGAACTATTGTAGATATAAATCTTCTTAAAGTAAATTTCGGTCTTAATTGGTTGTTCATTTTATGTTAGTACGTTTAAGATGTTTTTTTTTGTTAGTAGATTGACCACTTCTTTTTTAAGACCCTGATATGCGTACCATATGCCATGTAGGTATCTACGCGTCAGATACACAGGCTGCGTCATCTCAATGATGTATGATCTGTATCTCGCAATAGTCCTGGACTATCTCCAACCGAAGAAAGTAACCGAAGGCCAAATAGGTCTTGGAGAGAGTGAAAATAGGATTCCAAAACACTTGCATCTCCAACCGAAGGAAGAACCCAAACCCCGATCCGATCATCGTAGTCGTCGCTGACCACCGCTGCCGCAGCCTTATGCGTTGCTGACGCGCGACGAGGACGACCCCCTCCTCCTTCGCCTCCCTCGCCCAACGCGCCGGCCCCGCACCTCCCTCGCCAAGGCCGCCGCGGTCAAGCGCCGGCGCGTCTCCGCTGCGGCCTGCTCCATTGCCGTCGCATCTCTACCTCGGCTCCCTCCGCCGTCGCGCCCCGCCCTCGATGGGAAAGACGGCGAGCATCCGTCACTGCGCGCGCCCGAGCTGCAGCGCCGAGGAGCGGGAAGGGGAGCGCCGCCGAGGAGGAAAAAGGCAGGGGAAACTAAAGAAGAAAGGCAACTCCCGACTGCTGGGTGGTGCTCCAAATGTGGGTCGCTATCTTCGTCGATGCCCACAATGGGTCTTGTTTTGGGTCATCGATTGGAGGGTCTATTTTCACACTTTAGGACCCAGTATGGGAATAGATCACCAAATAACTCCTCCTTTAGAGATAGTCTTATTACTAGCACAATTATGCATTAGTAATTAACATTTGCATGTCTAAGGATGCAGCTGTTATCCACAAATACGCTACCACTTGACACACATACTCCTTTCAAGTGTCTAAAGGAAGTCGTTTTGGACATGGACACGGTCTTCAAAACATGACTTTGACTAATATTTAACGATATAAAATATTTATAAAATATAGTTAAAAAATATTTTTATGAAATCATATTTCAATACTAATCTATTCATATCATTTCCACATTTCTAAACTTAACACATAAAAAGATCTTTGTAGTTAAAGTTTAAAATTTTTGACTTAGGACAATATCGAAAAGACTTCCTTTAGGACATAGAGGGAGTACATTCATACATCCTCGAAACGACTTCCTCAGTTGGTCCAGTGAGGCATTCATACAGTGGGCAGCCAAGCCAAATGCAGTGTCCCATCATTAATCACACCCAGTCAGTCTTTGGAGAGTTGATACAACATTTCTTTCTTATCAATGGAACAAACGATGATAATACACGAAAATCCTTCGCTCCACTCCATAAATAGCCAAAGCAACCCGCTTGCTTTAAGCGATGAGTAGACTTCTTCAGTTCATGTTCATATCCTCAGCGCCAGCGCCCTCTCCATCTGCATGCATGTTTAGGAATTGGTACATATCACATCGCGCAAAATCAATCATAAACTATCCATCTGCCGCATGCATGCGTACCCTCGTTTTCTGCCGCGGTGTAAACGGAGCGCCTTGAGCGTTGCTGTTGCTGTTGGCGTGTTGGCTGAAATCAACAAAAATCAGGGTCACACATAGCATTGGGTTGCGCTGAATTGGTGGAGCAATTGTTCGCATGTTCAGAGCCAGAGAAGGCTGAATCTGAGCAAAACACGGTAAAATACCCTTGGTAGGCATGCTCATTTAGGAATTACTAAATGCAGCACATGAATAGTACCTGCAACTTTGGCCTAAGTGCCTCCAGCGGCCCTTTCGGTTTTGCAACACCTTGCTGTACAGGTTTTAGTGTCAGAATACTAATCCATTGAAATTTGGAACTAGACTACTTAAACTCTGTATTGAAGCCATAGAAAACGGTACTGCATACCTTTCCCAGAGCCCAGTCAGCAGAATCGAAATAGGCACGTTCATGATCCTACAATTACAGATAATAACTTAGTCACTGATAACAAGTGCTGCTATTTCATCTTAGCGTTCAAGTGCGCAAATTCTACAACCTTGGAGATGAGCGGCGGCTTTTTGGGCATCAGCCCTCCAAACTTCTTCTTGATTGCTTCTTCCTGCCCTCAGGACAACATTTCTATGCTCAGTACAGCTCATAGATACTTATTAAAGCAGCTTTGCTTGTTGTTACATTGCACCAGCAAGAGTGCAAGAGCACCGCTGTATAAAACCCTGAGGTAGTGCAGAAAATAACCTGTTGTTGAGCTGATGGCATGGAATTGTCTTCACTTTGATCCATAGGCTCAGGGTTTCCAACTAGAGCAGCGGCGTTGGCGTCCTCCATCTCTGACCTGATGCTGTAAGCAAATAATAATACAGGTGCCATTATGCTAACATTCATCACATAATATAATGCACAAGGATGGAAATAGATGGTAATTTCAGTGATATATTCTTTTGGGTTTGGACATATCAATCAGTGAATATAAATGATGGTCGTATTAGTAGGTTTAAAATGATTCTGGATAGCCATCTGATGGTTTCCCTCTGTGGTGACTCTGGTGATGGTGAGCAAGTCCCCAAATTTGAAGACAGGACTATTCGTTTCTCTAGTTAGTCACATTAACCATGGCTTCTTGGATCGATATATCAAGGAGAAAAATCGTTTTGTCTACTTGAAGCACCATAAAAAGGGTCAAACGCATTCCACTAGACTAGGGAGCAGCATGGAGTTGCTGGATCAAGGAGACGCCATGGCCTAGGATTGCAAGTGGCAGGGACCAGAAGTGAGCGTTGGAATCTGGATATAGGTTCCAAACAGCCAGTTTTCTTGTATCATTCATAGTCGTGATTGTTGTGTACCGAAATCGGCAAGGATTATCTAGCAATTGGTATCCGGAGCGCTGGATACAGAAATTAAATACTAATCATTTTCGCATGGTCAGTGCATACAACGCAACGGGGATCTAACTCGATCCGGCTGATGAGATCAAGCAGGTCAGGGCATGAAGGAACCAAAATTAAACCCAATAAAATTACTCTCTACTAAAAGTAAAGTAATCTATCAAGTCCGCATGACAGCAAAGAAAATTAATATACGGATTGGAGAGAAGAGGATGATAAAACGAAGAAGATGCAATCTGATCTCAATCCAGGGGAGCAAGCAAGCAAGGTAGGGGGACGGGAACGGGATGCTTCCATATCCTTACCAGGGGAAGAAGAAGAGAAGAGAAGGGATCTCCTGCGCGTAGTGGATGAGTGAGTACACCAGTGCTTCTGATCCTATGCTGCTCTGCTCTGCTCTGCTACGGTTGGAGGAGGAGGAGGACGACGGTTGCTGGAATTTTTTTCTTTTAATCAACAAGCAGGAAAACTAAATGAATGAATGATTGGCTGTCCGGATCTGAAAACCGCGTGTTGTGGGCCCCACTAGACGAGGTGGGGACGTTCGGCCCGGCCGGCCGTGCGTTGGCGGCACATGATGCCACGTGGGATGGAACAGGAATCAAATTTGCACAGCCTGACCAAGTCACGGTACGGTGAACTCTCAGTAGTAGTAGCATGTTCTGAATCTTCTGATGTCAGTTTCAGTTTTAATTTTCCAGTATCCCTGAAGATGACACAAAGCTGCAGCTCATATGCTACAATTTCATCTAATAAAGATAAGTTGCGGGTTCAGAGCAGTTACAAGATGAAAGAGTACTAGCCAATTTGATAACTTGCGAGACCAATTTCCTCCCTGATTTAAAGCTAGTCGTCCATGCGGTTCGTGCCTGACATGCAAGTGAACTTGTATGTGGCACGATCCATGTGAAGTGAAGCTGCGTATAGAAAAGAAATGCTCGATTCGTTGGCTGTGAGGAGGATCATTTGCTCAGTTAAAGATAAGTTGCATTTTGAAATCTGTTGGAGGATAAACTTTGGTTTAAGAAAGATGTGGTACTAGAATTGCAGGAGATGCAATTTACAGACGAGAATTGCAAAGTACTATGATGCAATGCCTGGAAAGGCTTTTTGTTTCATGTTAACAGAAAGCGCGCATTGTTTTTGAGACGACATGGATGTGATTCAGTTATCAGTCTTGAGGGGGCTTGGCTCCGTGCTGCACGGCCGCGGCGGCGCATCGCGATCCAGGAACTCCTTGACGGTGGGCGGGAATGCGAATGCGTGGGAGGAAGAAGAAGAAGAAGAAGCCTTCTTGGCGAGCAGCAGGTGCGCCAGCCTGGCGGGCTCCCTCCTCTTGCCGGCGTCGTAAAAATGGTGGATCCAGGCGTGGAGCCTCGTCTTCTCCCTCTGGCACTTGGGGCCCACCACCCCAACCACCTTGCCCAGGAACCCGTCGGCGCCGCTGCAATCACACCCGCCGCTGTCGTCGTCGTCGTCGCCACCATGAATAAGGTTGTCCCGTGGCGGCGACAGGCCCAGCAGCGCCATCAGCCGCGCGATGTCGTCGTCTTCTTCTTCTTCGCCACACATCTCCTCCTCCATTGGATTTGGGGGTTCAGTGAGGAAGTCAAGCGCCGCCGGGCCGCTGTCGCTCGCCGCCGTCGCTGATATCGGCGCTGCTGGGTCGAGGAAGACAAGCGGGGAGGAGGAGGAGGCGGTTGTGTCGGATATGGGTGGCGACGGCTCCTCCAGGGCCAGCCGCTCTTCCACCTGACATGGATTACAAGAAAGACAGTGTTTGGTCGGCTGCGTCCATGGTGCAAGAGGAAGAAGAAGAAGAATCGAATCCAACAGAAGAACATAGTATTACCCGCTGGAGGGAGGCGAAGAAGCCGCCGTGCCGCGAGAAGGCCATCCTCCAGCTAGATGGATGAGATGAGATAATAGCAGATCCGTCGCCGCGCTGCTGGTTATGAGGATTTCTTTTCCCCTTTTTTTCCCCTTTGATAGATGAAAGAAAGGAAAAACACATACATCGCAGCGATTAAGGTGTGTGTGTCCCTTTCATTAGTATACATTATTACAATCCGAACTGAACAGATTATGGTACATAGAGAGAAATTATGATTAAGTTGTCTGACCAATCAATCATAGAGCAGAGAGCATGACAGGCGCGTATATAGTGGTACAGTAGTAAGAACTTGAACCCACACAGTGGTACTGCATCTTACTTAGACAAACGGATCAATGAGTTGAAAAATCTCAAAATAACACAACACACGTGCAACAGTTAGCACAACACACAACACAAACAACCGTTACATGTCCATTTTTCACCAAACGTCATCAGCCTGAACCGATGACACTGCTAACATAGATCCGACTAGCTCTCAGCTGCATCAATCAATCTCCCTCTGGTTAAATAAAACCCCATCACATCAGTAGTAAGTGCAAGAACCATAACCTGCAATCACACAATTGTTTACTTGTTACAAATGCAAAGAAAAAAAAAAAGAGAAGAAACTGATAGTAGTAAGTAGGAGTACTTGGGTCGGACTGCACGACGATCGCCGAGTTGTTGAAGTAGCAGTTCCAGGCGTGGCGGCCGTTGGCAGCATAGTAGAGGTTCATGGCGACGGCGGCGCGCGACACCAGGTTATCAGGGTAGTAGCACGGCCCTCCTTTCTGAATCACTGCGCAGCTCACCTGGGAGCACGCGTAGTCGAGGTTCAACGCAAGGATCTCATTCGATGCAGACGGCTTCGCCACGCACCAAGTTTTCTGCAACCAAATCAATCAGGACACTTCTTTTTATTCAACACACAAAAACGCATCGAACCAATGTTAATGCTTAGTAGATGACTCAAAACAAAGATCTAAATCATCTAGAGGAGTGATATGATAGTACCCACCCCCTCAGCCAGTCGAATGGTGCTCCCTGCAAAAGAAAGAACAGAAAACTGTTAGTTGTTCAGGAGTTCAAGGTCTACAACAAACTCCCAAAGACGGTCACAATTAGAAATGGACAACAAGGAGATGTAACGAATTGCAGATCTTAAGGCTATAGATCGTTGGTTTATAAATGATACGACTGGCCAGTATAAATGCTACAATTAGAAATGTTTCTTTTCCACTGAAGAACTAGACAAGATCAATTCGCTTCTTTCAGCACTACATGGTGGAGGAGAGGAATCTTCAGAGTAGCACGAGATTACCAATTGATCTGCCAGCAAGTGAAAGTGAGATTACCTGAGGCGAAGTAGAGGAGCACAAGCCCCAGAGAGAAGAGCAGGAGCGACGAAGATGGCTGAGCCCCTCTGGCCATCCTTCCTCTGCAGCAAGCTGTGTAGGCTGTGGAGAGTGGAGGTCAAGAAGAGACAGATGAAAGTGCAGTTGGGGACTAGTGCAAGCAAAGGTAGGGGATGGGCTTATAAAGGCTGAGATGGGGAAAGGAGCTGCCTGATTGCCTTGTTTGAGTAGCTGACACTGCTGGAAAGAAAAACAAAAGGGGGGACTCATGCTGCATACATGTGACACAGGTCTCTGGCTTCAACTCAGGGCAACGTACCATGTGCTTCAGCAGGATATACATTTTACTCTGAACTTGTGGCATCATCTTCTGGGTCTCTGATCTGATCGCAAAGCTTGGTGGATCCACGCACAACTGTCTGCCCCGCATTGACCAACTTCACTCTATAGTTCCTCTGTCCCCAGCACATCATGACCCTTGCTACAGCCAGAGCAGGATCAGTAGTAGCACTTAATAATACTCGTGGTCAAATTTTGAGTTCAGTGAACAAAGAGCTACTCCTGTTCTAACCTCAGTGGCTGATAGTCATGTTTCTTCCAATATTGAAAAAAAAATTAAAAAAAAAAAAAAAAAACTCGACGGGAATAGGCAGACAGCCTACCCGCTTTGTATTAAGAAGGAAGCAGGACTCGAACCCGGGATGTTTCTTCCAATATTGGTACCCAGGCTTCCTATGCATGGATAGCATGGCTCTATACCCAAACAAACTCCGTACTGTATTTTTCTACAGCAAACATGAACACATACATGATCACCAAATGACTGAGTGCCCACAATTATGAATGAGATAGATCCCGAAATAAATCCTACATCATGATCATAGAAAAGATCGCCAAATATTACTCTACATATCATCAGACACTTATTAGTAAATTAAACTAATTAGGCAGGACTTTGCTTCGCACCTTGCTGTGTCCCTTGTTCTTGCCTTTCCTCCTTTACAATTTGGCTTTATTCCTGCCCTTGGCATCCAGGTTAACTTGCCTGTCAGGTTTGGGTTAGATTTCTCCTCTTTGCATGGAAGATTGGCTTGGATTCAGAAATATTTGGAACTCTAGTTCTGAAAGAAAATTATATGCAAAACTTTATGTGAAAACTACCAAAATCGGTAGAGACAAACAAAATCGGCACATAAAGAGAGAAGTTCTCATGACACACAATAGTTCTGAACGGGTCAAATCACTGAAGCCAATGGAAAGCAACACCAAACACATTAGGATCAGCCAGCATCACTACATGCAGCACCGAAAACATGAATGATGCCCAGTATAATCCACAACGAAAAAAAATAAATCCAAACTGTACTATTGTGTAGGTTTCATTAAACTCATCACTTGTAACACAAACATTTTAAATATTGAGAATGGTCTCAGATTCTCCGTCCACAAAAAGTGCATCAAAGCAAAACCCGTCGTTGGAAGCAACATTAGATCCTACCATATGCCAGGTAGCTTGAATTTAGTGCTACCTTCACCCGGATTGAGGAAAAAACAGAAGATACAAGCCAAACTGCATGCCAACATAACACGTAAAGAGCTTTAACTCACCTGGTGAAAGGGGTTTCCACAAGCTTCAGTTCTTGTTTCTCTATCTTATTTGGTCATGTATGCTGACAATGAGGATGTTTGTGATGTAGATTCTTCAGAAATAGTAGTGTTCTCAGGAAGCCCTTGAAAAAGGAAAAATAGCAGTAGTCACATATGGTAGCTACTAAACCTGAATAGCATCTATGTATTTTGCGAGTACACCCAGCAAGACGTAAATGAGTGTTAATTAAATTAAAACAGTAATTGGCAAGAACACGAATAGAAAAAAGCTTTACCTAAATCATCAGTACACACTTGGAGTTATTCAATAGTCTTACATTGCTGATAGCATTGAAATGGCACAATGCTAGGCTTGCATTTTACATGAGGATTTAATAAGGATATTATGGCATTAATGTTAATGAGATACAGATACAGACCACAATCTAGAAAAGAAAATTCATTAATATAAACACACATCTAAACGCATGTTCCTATGTGAGTATGTACCGATAAGGAACAAACACCTCGCACTGTATTGTTCGCACTAATATAGTTGAACAGAAGTGTGAAACATATTAGTTTCACAGGCGAACATCACATGATGCCTGTGCAAAAGAAAAATCTTGACCTACTTAGAAGAAATTAGGAGGTGCTAAATATAAGAATTCGCACTCAAATTCAAGTTGTGAACCAAAATTTGTGTCCCTGCTGTGCACATACAAGCATTCAAATTTAATATCAAGTCAGCAAACAGGGCGGTCTTGCTGCATATCCTTCTGTATATGGTGATGAAATACATTTACATTGAGACTGCAGTTAAAAGCTATCTCGAAAAAAGGCCTTGCTGCTAAAAGACTATAAAATTGACAATCACATTATGTTTTTAGAGTAAGACCTTCCAAGCAATGAAAAAAGACGATCTAGGTATAATTGTCTCATTGTTGCTTAGTACATGTGTATTTGGAAACTACATTAAGTTAAAACAATATGCAATCTACTGTCAAAGACACGAGGCATCCAATTGGAAGACCATGTGCATTATGTTTCTCTTATAATGCTCTTTTTCTTAAGGGCTGCTGAAAACACTTGGAGAAATAGAAACAACAATAATAATAATTCTAGTTATAAGTTTAAAATCTCCTAGTCACTAATAGCTTACGGAGAAGCACATCTTATGCATGAGGAATAATAGTACTACAGGAGTACCTACGGCTACAGGAGTCAAAAATAAATTTTGAGACAGAATTTCAGTATTATGGCAAACCCATTCAAGTCCTGAGAATTTCAGTGTTGTGGCAAACAATAGACAAGCAGCTAAGATTTTATAACATGTTCACAATTCTAATTATCCTATCACTGCCATGTCATGCTGTGCATACTAGGGGTATATGTTACATGCCTTCCAGTATAAAAGCTGGGGAAACAAGCCTCATCTAGGATGGCAAAGCAGTATTGCAGGTGAGACAAGAGTTGTCTCTACTATGCCAATATGTGAAGACAATCCAATCTGTGCTTGCACTGTAAGTAGTATGATGAGCGGACTTGTGTTTGACTGAACTTAGTCATATTATGTCAATGAGTTGACATATGAAATACAGATATTCACATTCATTGCATACAACAGTGTGGTGATTAGCGTGACAAGCCCAGAGCTAAAAACAGTAGAGTTAACAAGCAATAAACTAGAAGATGAGAGAACACATGAATAGATGAAGAAGAGCATACCAAGAATATGACTGGTGGTGTGGAAATCGACGACGCCATGACAAAGCCAGAGGATCAGATCATGTGAGAGACATCGACGAGGTGGTCCTCCAGTCCAGGAAGAAGTAGACCACGTGGGAGCACAGGCAGGGTCCGAATCCTCCTCCTTGAGCCTGGCCGCCTTGTAGCTGTTGGAAGCTGACCTCGTCGTACTCCGGCAAGCAACCACTCCTCGGTGGTAGCCAGGCGACGGGGACTTGCGGGTCGGGGAGGCGGGGAGCATGAGGTGGGTGCGGCGGCCGCCCCCCCGATTGATCGACCCCGGTCAGCGGGGAGGAGGAAGTTGGCGATGGTGGGGTCCGTCCGGTCCGGGCGAGGGGCGGAAGAGATCCACACTTTGGACTTTCGAATTTCATTTCAAATGAATGATCCAAACTTAAAAGTGAGGGATAGTATGTTCATTTTGAAACCAAACAAATACAACTCGATCGTGAAAAAAAAAGAAAGAAGAAGAGGATAAGCTGGGCTTGGTCAGCAAAAGAAGGCACGCAGCTTTTGCAGGCAGCGGAGCAGAGCTGACCGGTGCCTCTGCCTGCCAGGCCTTTGAATTGCATTTGATTTGAATTTGATCCTCAAGCAAATTAAAGTGGAGTCTTTGGATGTCCAAGAATTATTGACTCTTTAAATACGTGTAATTTGAGCGGCAGAGATGATTGAAGGCCCGGGCTAAAACGAAAACACCTGACGAGAAGACTCGCTGGCGGGTGGGCCATCGTCCAGTCCAGTTCAGTCTACTCTGCAGCAGGAAAGGGGAGGTGGGCTTGAACAGGAGCTCGCCTCCTCCGAGTCACGCACGACAGACGAAAAGCAAGCGAGGAATTCAAACCCTCTCCCTGAAAAGTGAAACTACAGCACCATTAATTTGTCCTCTTCCTCCTCTGCCTGAAACGCCACCAGAGCAGAAAGCAGAGCACGCACAAGAGCAGAGCAGAGAGAGACCACCAAGGAGGAAGGAAGAGATGGAGGCGTGGGTCATCCTCGGCAGCATCCCGCGCGTCGACGGCCACCCTCCTCTGCTTCTCCTCCGAGGTCGTGCTGGGCGGCACTTCCCTTTCGTCCTCGCCACCGACCCGTCCGGCCTCCTCCTCCTCTCCGCCATCATCCGCCGCCCCCGTGAAGGTGTTCGTGGAGCGCGACGACGGCAGCAACTCCTTCCACTGGAGGTCCAGCTACTTCGGGAAGGGTGCTGGAGTGCAGGGAGGCCTGGGGCGTCACCGACAAATTCCGCTACGTCGGCGTCAGCGACCACCTACATGGGCCGCCGGAAAGCAGGAGCTGAGGTGACCGTCTGACTCCACGGCGGCCTGGACGCTCCAGCACCGGGCCCGCTTCGCCGACATCTGGGCCGACGCCACCTACGCCGCCACGGGCCTGCCCAGGAAGGTGCCCATCCATCCTGGCGCTCATCCACCCCAAGGCAAGGACCCCCGCCCCGCGTCGTCTACTTCAGCCTCCACGCGCGCCTCTTCGCCGTCGACGTGCAGGCACGCAAGGTCCTCCACTGCGAGCCCTACAACCTGGTGGCGCCGCCACAAGAGTACATGGCCAACCGCTTCCTGCGCGCCTGGGACCTGCCGCGGGCGGTCTCCTCAGGTACGTCAATCTCCCTCTTTCTCTAGCTCGGTAGCCTAGCTTGATGCTTAATTAATTATGATCACAAGCTAGGCGAGATTGACTTGCTTTGCTGATATATAGTTTATAGAATGAACACCGTGCATCTGTTTGATAGATGTGTGCTTTGATTCTTCAGTCAGCAGTAGTTCATGCATGGAGGGCTCATCAATCATCATCTATCTATCCGATCAAACTTTTGCTAGACAGCCAAATATATAATCCTTTGTGGTTCAGTCTCAAGTGTTTCGTTGTGTAGTATCTCTTCTGATGATGAGTACACATCTTAGCTAGCTTTGTACAAATTAAAATGTGGCTAGATAAGCTATATATGTACGTAGCATGTTTTTGTTCTCCTCTTTGGAATTCATTTTGCAATTGTCTGAATGTACTACTACATGCACGCATGCATGGTCATCCAAGCAACTAGTATACCACTAGCAATAGCATATATATAGTACTTCACTAGAGATTTGACAGCTACTAGCTAGCATATACTAGAGTATATATGCTAATGAATGGTTTTGTTTTGGTCTTGATATTTGAAGGGATGGTTAACTGGTCGAATGGCATGAGCCTGATGAGCGAAACAGCAGCATGCACCTCGTCGGCGTTGTGCTGAAGGGAGGGAGAGCAGGAGCAAGGGTGGCATGAGGATTACTGGACTGCCTGGGGATTACCACCTGGTGGGAAGCACGAGGCAGACATTCATCGGATAGCTAGGACGATGATGATCCTAGCTACTACCCTACTGGTCGATCGATCGAGGAGCAAGGGTTTGCTTCAATAATTTCCTACTAGCTAGTAATGAACTTGACAGTACTAGTGTGTTAATTGGAGCTAGTAGTATTTGGCCGGGAGATGCACTGCGTATGACTTTGATGAAGACGTACGTTACAGCTAGTGTCAGTGACCCTGTCTAATCTTTTTGTTTGTGCGACCGACTCACTCATGGATCCATCCGATAACTCGTAATATCATGATGCTCTGCTTTCTCGATTCATTCCTTAATGGTTACTGCTTGTCCTTAATCAGGATCAGTTTTATTTCTTTTCCTGTTGAACTTGGTGGATGGATTTCCTCTTGTGTGTGCTATGGGAGGGGGCCCAGGACAAAGAAGCCCACTGGAAGAAATGAAGCCCAACCCAGAAGTGGTGTGTTTGAATGGCAGTTGTCACGATCGCGTTTCCCAATCCATCATGATCACGTTTCACCCACTAGAGGATTAATAAGAGTTGGGTTTCCTAATCTCTTGTTTGGATCGTCGCCAAAGAAAGAGAAGAGAGGATTGATGTTCCGGGCCGGCGTGTGCGATCTCGGCGGGTGCGGCTGCACCTCCTCAGGCCACGACATTCTCCACCAGGTGCATCTGCTCCTCGTGCGTCCTCCTCTGCCACCCCGCCGCCTTCTGCTCCGCCTGCGTCTCCCGACGACAGCTTCTCCTACGGCACCGTCCTCGCCTGCCGCGCGCATCCTCCTGGTGGCGGCGCAGATCGCGCACCAGTCCGTCGCGCGCGCCGCCGCCGAGGCACGCCAGGAAGCGCTGGACCTGGCCTTCAACAAGCATTCTTCCATGGAGGAGGCTCATGACAAAGATGATTGGAGGGCGCTGTTCGGGGACCTCCAATTCTGACATCCATCGCTATGCATGTTCGTTTCAGAGATTCAACAACACTTCCCCTTCGTTTCAGTCAGTAGATGCATTACACGCTTGTTTCGATGGTTTCTGTTAAATCTTCAGTCAATGATGCTAAGTCTAGGCTGCTGCACAAACAGATTTCTACTTTGCTCTGTTTGCCGTGTTACTGTCTGTTGTTGCTTGATAAAAAACATCCGATGCCAGTTGAAATCAGCAGCGCGCCATCGCCAGAGTCGTCAGGGATGGGTTGTGGCGGGTCAGCAGGGTCCTTGACTTGACAGAGGTTCGTAATGCGGAAGTACTAGCTGTTATAAACTTATGATATGACAGAAGAGAAGATAGTACATATAAAGGGAACGGCAGAGCATGCCACCGCGCCTACAATAGCACACGCAATGTTTCATCAAGACAACAATGGATTGATTCCTCGGTTCCTCTCACAATTGGGTTTTACATCTCCCCAGAATGGGGGAGGGTAACTACTACTCACTACTAATAACTAGAGTTACACGACACAACCAGCAAAGCAAAAATCATACGAGCTTGCTCCTCCACTCTTCTGGCAGCGAAGCTCCAAATACCTGGGCCAGCACCAGCTTCTGCCTCTTATTCAGCCGACAAAACTCTTGCTGGCTCTCACCATTCAATAGCCTGCGCCCGTCGTCCACAGCTTTCCTTCGTAGGGAGCACAGCTGCGCCGATGCTTCACCTGTAACAGCGCCATCCACTTCACCTTCGCCTTCATCTGCTCCCCAATCCAACTCATCATCATCGGTCATGCCTTTTGATGCATCATGTGCTGCTGATTCATGGCTCATATCTTTTGCAGGCCCCGCAGAATCCGTGTTGTCGCTCGCCCCCCACCATTTCATACTTTCACGAGACAGCCCCGATGACGGAAATCCGTACTTGAAATCATCCATGTACGTAGGGATGCCCTTGGTTTGGCTAGCAAAGGCCAACCCACCTAATGCATTTTGTTTACCTGGGGGCGAAACCTGCCCTCCCGCCTTTGAACCGCCCTGTTGAGACTTTCCTGCTCCTTGGGAAGTGCTTGATGGCCTACCAAACATGTACAATCAAGGTGTAAGATGACGCTGCATTTATATTTGTTCATGGCACAGAGCTATAAGATACCGTCCAAATATATATGATGTAAATACTCTGGGGAAAAAGTGTGGTTAACACCTTCATAACTGTCAAGGCCTCGTGATTCGCCAAACATATCTAACACTTCATCAATCATGCTTTGGAGATAACAGAGCCTAAACTAAACTCATGGTCTAAAGTGAGTGGACGTTATCAGGATTTACATGGTAACCACCACAACGTACCACTCCTAACATCCAAGTCCTAAAATACATGGTAGAAAGCTCAACCACTAAGAAAAACACTTCCAAATCAACGTTGATAAGCAGAATTTCGGTGGAAAAAAAAAGTAGAACAAGATAAAGTTGCATCCACACCGATAGTTAGTTAACCTGAAAATAAAACAGATCATATACTACTAAACCTATTCTCGAGCAAAAATGACACAAAAATCAATAGAGTAAAGTGTTCATAGAGACAACTACTACTTGCTGGGTTTGTGCTTTCTGGAATATAGTGCAGTGTGTCCTATACGAGAACAAGATGTACCAAAGCAGTTAATCAGCCTCCTAGACACAAGATATTCTTACAGCAAGTACTTCAATTACGGTACCTGTTTTGCGACAATCTAGAAACTGAAATTGTGCCGGTGTCAAACATGACACCGAATAGATCTGAACAGCTTTGCACTTCAGACAAAAAACACCCTTCCAACAATAATTTAGTACATGGCATCACTTCTTACTTAAAACAGCACTATCAAGTGCCTTTCTAGTTAAAAAAAATCAGTAAGTCAGTTACATAATCCTACTTGAGCATTGAAAAGAACACATAACACATTTGAATAGGAGAGATCAGGAACAAATCAAAGAAACAATCAAGATGCATAGAAAACTAAAATATAGGCATCAGATCGAGGGAAAAGCTTCACTCACATTGCTGATGAACCAGACGAACTGAAAGCCTTTTGTTTTGCGGCTTTTGACAGCTCAAGAAGTTCCTTAGCTTTCTCTCTTTCAGAATTTTTTGTGTCATCGCCAGCTTTCCCAGAAACAAGCTGCAAGTATGATGATTCAATTTAAAAGATAGTAAAGAAAAATATAGCTGCAAATATCAGATAGCAAGGAAATAGGTAAGTGCAAATCTAGGGTACGGAAACACACGATCAATAAAGTTGTATAGAAATTATAGCATTTAAAAAACTGAGTGCTTAAGTTTTTTTTTTAGAGAAATTGCATTTCAATATATATATGGCAGTTTGCGTTACTCTTTAGAGGAGATTTGCATATTTTGGAAACAACTGAGAGGTGTTGTTTCAGAAACACCCCATTGAGAAATTGTGGAGATCAATAATAGGATTTTTTTTTTTCTTACTGAATGAATCGGCAATAGATGGGGCCAATTTCAATCTGGAGACAAGTGCATTGCACCTGCTAACCCATGTTCTGGTCGCCTCCTTGATCTTGTCGGAAAGCATGACGGCCAAGCATCGTTTACTATCCATGAGACGAGAATGATAATTGTCCAATCAATTTTCTCAGAGTGCGGAGGGTCAAAACGGTGGATGCCAGGATGTTGGCTTGATTTGTGAATATTTGAAGGAATAGTAAAAATTTATAAACATGCAGTAGCAAATACCTAAGCAATCAAAATGTGGAAATTGCAGAGTCCTTATCCTACTACGACTACTCCCTTAACAGAAATGTAGCGGGGGTCATTCTATTCAGTACATATAAACGATAATAAATCTTTCAAATGGGGAATGGTGATGCGCCTGCATGAATGCCACAGATGTTTCAGGACAAGAGATAGCAAATCACGAACCAAAAGCAAGATGGCCAATGAATGGTGGCATTGATGAACAGGAAGATTGGTTTGAGAAGAGCAAAGAGACCGCTTGATTCTCAAATGATGTTAAGAGTTTCACTCTCAAGCACTTGCTCTAGCTAGATAGTTCCTTAGATCTTGATTGAAGGCTTGCGCTGAAGCAAAAATCCACATGATAGCCAACCGACCCTGGCGGGGAATCACAAGGTGCGCTGATATGGAAAAACCAGTATTTATGAGCTCATGTCGCTCCCAAGCTACTAATCAAGGCTACTCGATAGTATTTAACCGATATCTCTACTTTGTCCAATATGAGGTTTGAAACTTCTTAGTCAAACTTTTGATATTTTTTTTTAAAAAAAATTAAATGTGGAAACCGTTTGAGTTGTGCTGTAGGACAAGGGTAAATTGTGCGCCTGCGCAGATGCACCGCACCGCACATGACGGCATTACGACCCAAAACATCATGAACGCAAGACTGAATATATCTGGTGCACGATTAGCATGTGAAAATCCTCAAGGAAGGTAGATGAGGCGCTATTGGTTTATGTGGGACAATTCTCGGAGTTGAATGGATTGGAAGGGCAATAGAGTTGTCGAATCCAGATAGCTCTCATTTGTCACTTGGTGAGGAAGTGGTGGATCCTGGTGTTTCCTATCACCTTAGTTGTGGTTAAAATTTTGATAAAAGGTAAGTACACATTAATTTGTCGAGAAAACATTCATGCTCTAACATTAATTTGTTCCCAGAGGCAGCCATTCATTCATGCTCTGACAGGGAAATACTAGTTGTTACTATAACATACAAATAGTACAAGGAAGATGATGAAGTGGAGTTGGAAAGGCACACTTTTTTTGGTTACTGACCTTCCGATAGGGCCATCTGACAATCCCGTGGCTGCGGCATATCCTCTTCAAGACACTAGTGCAGACTCCTGCAGACAGACAGGAGACAAGGTGAGCTCTAGAATGTACAAGAAGAAGTCTTGACGCAAGCGAGAGAGGTGCCTGGGAGAGCAGGTAGGTTACCGAGGATGGAGGCAGCCTCGGCGATGGGGAGGGAGAAGAGCTTGGAGATCTCCTCGTAGGAGAGGGAGACCCTCGTCGGCTTGGGCGGCGCCTGGGGCTGCGCCGGAGGGTCGGAGGCCATGTTCTTTTCTTTTCTTTTCTTTTTTGAGAAAAATGGAAAATTTGAAGCGGGAAGCAGCAGGGAATCGAATCGAAGCGGCTGCTGCTGCGGCTGATGCGAGAGACAGGAAGGAGAAGGGGATCGGCGAGGGGGCGAGGCGAGCACCGCAACGGTGGCGGCTGACGACGGACGGACTAGACTAGACAGGCTCTCTCCTGCGGAAAGGTTCCGTGCTCGATTCGATCCCAATCTATTGTGTCTGCTCGGCTCGATTTACATTTATTTCCGTTCCGTCCAATGGGCTGGGCCGCCGTGCGGGTCATCAAATAAGCAAGCCCACAGTGACAGCCCATCAACACAACTTCTGATGGCCCAGTTGTGTTTTTGTTACGAATTCAATTCAGCATGTAGAAACAACATGAATTGGTGTTGTTTTAGCCGTAACTTGTTGCGTTTCTTCCCAAAAAGCTGCTGTAGTACCATGCATGCATCACAAAAGTGTTTTGGGAAGCTAGATAGGAAAAGGCAAGACAAACTACAATGTCAATTTTTCATTGGAAAAATAAAAGTCGAACAATTATTAGTTGTTACTCTTGCAGTCAGCTTAAATAAACTGTGGGTTTGTTTTGATGAGGTTAAAATCAGCCGACGCAGCAGCGCCCACCCGCACAGTTGCCGGCGGCAGTGGCAGCCTATCGAGCGCCGCCGCGACAAACGTGGCGAGCATGACGACCACCGGTCCGGCGGCGACGAGGCCTCCCAGCTGGGCAACGGCGCCGCCCAGCACGGTGCCCCGCGGCCCAGCCAGGAACACCGCCGTGCCGGCTGCTCCTGCGGATGCGCCGGGGAAGAAGCAGCCGACCAGGCTCAGGATCTGCATGGGGGTGCGGCCGACGACGGCGTGGCCGGCGGCGCCCAGCACGAGGGCGCCGCGGCGGCAGCGGCGCGCGAACTGCGCCACGCAGGAGAGCACGTCGCGGCCGGCGGGCACCTCCAGGACGTGGGCGCGCATCGCGCTGGGGCACTCTTGCGCCGCCATCACCACCGGGCGGACGGCTCCTCCTATTAACTCCCTCTCTTTCTTCCGCCGGAGCCTACTACTACTTGCAACCATGGTCGCCATGCCCATCCTCCTTCCTCCAACATGCATGCATGTTGCCACCATTATTTAAAGGAAGGCCTTCATCAATTACTTCAGTAGATAATAGTATGAGCCAACCTCTAGCTAGCTCCTTGCTGTTAGCAAGGGAAATAAGCGTGACGAGATTTCTAAATTCTAATGCTAGCTACCTCGATCGAGCATCCTAACAAGCTCTCAACCATTACTCAAAAAAAAAAAAACAAGCTCCCAACCGCGCGCATGCCAGGCCAGCAGGATGTGTAAAAAGCATGCATGCATTTTCCACGGCGACGCGCAAAAGTAGGTTGGCTGATGCTTCTCCTAATTAAGACTCCTCTGCTCATGTAGTATCACTTTTATCAACATTATAGAGGTTGGTGACGCATCCATATTATTCCCTCAATTTCCACGACATGGCTCTTCTTGTCCATCTGTGGTTGGGTGTGATCCATAGGTTGGCATCTTCTCTCTCGTGCACACGTGTTCAACAACATAATGGAGACCTATCTCTGTCAGTCAATGCCGTCTCCGCTCTTCAACTGGGCTCTTCATTTTCTCGTGCCCGTCTGATCACTGACCGTGAGAGCTGATAGAGAATCTTTTGTTTATCCCCCGGCCTTTTTGGGTTAGATAGCTCGGGACTTTCATATATGTATGGGTTCTCTTCTTCAAAGGCCTCTTTTGGTAAGCGCTTTCTTTTCTTTCCATGAGTCGGTGAAGGGTTTCACCAACTTCCGGTTCATGTGTTGTTAATCATAGCAAGCAAGAGAGGAGAATTCTTTTGGACAAAAAAAAAACATGTGTTTTTAGACCTCTCCTACTAGCTAGCCTTTCCTTTCAAAAGGGAAAACAAGAGACGAGAATTCTTGATGCCGTGATCGTGAAAGGGGTCGTCGTCATGCAAATGTACAATTGGGTGGAGAGGTCTACGCGGCTTCAATACTAGTAGTATATCGAAGGAACCAGTCGGTCATCGTCTTCGTCAAAAAAGAGCAGCGGCGGTCCAAGAAAAAATAAATCAGATCACCTCTTTTTTTCATAAAAGAATCCAACAGAGTCAGTCAATAGCTAGCTGCCGGCAGCTAGGTTAACAAGAGATCGATCTAGGCTCTCTCTCTCCTTTTTCAACCTTCTATTCCAATCGAGCTTTTGGAATATCTACTGTAGTATGTGAGATTGTAAGATATAGGGTCCAAAAGGTAAAGGCTGATTGTTTGTCTAGATTCTACGGTCTGCTTTCAGTCACTTGATGTGGGCCATCTTATGCCCGTAGACATAGTGGTAAATGTAGCATCCCGCCTCAAATTAATGAGAGGTTTGCTAACTAGGATCTTAATCGGGGAATACTTGGCGAAGCAAGTATGCATAGACCACACACATAAGCATAAATAAAATAATTTTACATTAAGTGCAGTTATTACATTGGTTCCATAATTAACATAAGACATCCAGTTCGAAGTTCGATTTATTTTACATAAAAGGGGTTCGAAATTCGATTACATAACGCGAGCGGAAGCGAAACACACGACGATACATATATACAATGAAATCATGTCCGGCCCGTAGACACGATCTCACTCACCTTGCTCCTCGCGGGGAGAAGAGGGAACCCACTCAATGGACCAGTCCTTAGGCGGTTCACCTTCCCACACTATTTTACCACAACACCCGCAGAAGTTGCAATCAGGAATACCTGCAGTAAATTTTTAAACAGCGAAACCCTGAGCAACTAATACTCAGCAAGTCTTACCCGTCAAATTGGCCATCTAAGACCGACTTCTAACATGCAGGGGGTTGACCAGGGGGTGACATTTAATTGCAAAAATGGCACTAATAATTGATCCTTATTTTCATATTTTAGCCAGATTAAAAGGGTTCTTGCATAAATATAAATATTAGCAACCTAACTAAGCAATACATGGTTGCAATACAATTAATTGAAGTACAATAACATATAAACATCATCATGTGCACTTCTTACTACGATGTGACGCAGTGAACAAGTGGTACTCAATAACCGCGAGGGACGGCGATTCGAATCGATTTACACCTGCAGGCGAAACCCGAATACACGACGTACGCTACTCGAAAGAGCCACGCACGGCAACCTTTTACAAGACATCATAAAGCCGGTCCGAGTGTCACCTCTCCCGGACACACGTCCTCCACGCGATACCCGCGCCAGGCAATCCGTGGTTAGCCCATATGCCCTCCCTTCCTACACAAACCCGCAACCACCATACCATCTTCATCACCAAAAGAGAGGTGGGGCCCCGTCCAACAATATAACATCGAGCTACTAAGTTTACTAGTTCCCATTCTCCTAGCATGTATTCGGTACTGTTCAAACTTGCTCAGCGGGGCCACAACGAACGGTCCTCAACCGACACAAACGGGGCTATGGCGAACAAGGCGAGCCTTGTCACCCCAACCTACACATGAAACTTCCCCGTTCGGTCTCAAATTCATTACCATCATCATGTGAGAACATAAATTAACTCCGACCCCACTTACACCGAGCGGTCTCCATACCACTCGATATTCTACCGACGACACTACCTTATTAAGCATAGCAAAATAACGAGTGGGAGAACTTAACTGAACCCAACCCATAGGAATATCTGGAGATACATGCAACTAGGTTTTCAATCACGTCCTATACGTAATGCACATTTCACGACCCGCATACATGTGAGAAAGTGGAAACTTTGCAAAAACATAGGTGTGCACCGGGGCTTGCCTTGGGGCTGGTGGTTAGCACACTCGAGCACGTTCAGGTCAGCGCCGGTCTCCTCGGCCACGATCTCCACGTCCTCGAGTCCGGCGTCGGTTCCTAAATGAATGCAACAATATAAACACAATCAAAGATAGTTCATGGAACTTCCTTGACAAAATGACATGGTGATGTTATGATGCAAAGGCAACATGCTGGCAGGGCCATTTATCAGGTTTTTGCATTTTGGTCCCAAGTGATTTACACAATTACTTTGGATTTAGGAATTTCCTTACGCGCAAATAAAGGTTCCTCTTCTAAATTCTTTAAAAAGGGTTCTGGAAGGTCTAAAATTACATTTGTATTTTTATTTAGCATCTTCAACCTAGGTACAGTAACATATCCAAAATTTGGTGCAAAAAGGTGCAGAAATAAAATCAATAAAAAGATTCTTCTAGAAACTGAAAACTAAAATTACTCCTAAAAGAAGGTGCCTTTCAAGATACCACTTGGTGGGATGTTCAGTGAACCTATTAGGAGTGTGCATGCCAAAATTCAGAATTTTTGCACTTACAGATCTTTTTATAGAAATTATTTCCTGACTCTAATCTTTGAATTTTATAAAATTAACTGAGACGAATTCAGATATTTATGTTGTACCACTGGATAGGTCTGCTCATAAGGAAACCAACAAATTTTGTTTTGGATTTTTCTGAGCTGTATTTGAATTTCTATCGAATTTACAAGTTTGACCAAAATTCTGAGAAAACAAAAAGGAAAAAGATGACGCGGCACTGTAGCAGTGCCACGGCATGGCGGTGCGCGCGCGACAGGGCGACGGCGAGGACGCCGTTCCGGCTAAACGGCGGCGAGTTTCACGCAACGGTCAACGGCAACAGGTAAAGGGCAACGAGGCGATCCTAACGCGGGCTGGTGTGCACGTGCGCGCGGCCGGGAAGAAGGTCGGCGGCGATGGCGGCGGCGGCGAGCGGCGGCGCGACGTGTTCCGGCGAAAGGAGGCAGCGAGGGGGTGAGTTAGGGCGCGCATGAGCTTCACGGAGTGAAGGAGGTGCTCACCGTAGCACGTGTTCACGTGGAGGAAGGCCGGAGAGGGGAGTTCGTCGGAGGGGCGGCGCGGTCCGGTGAATGGCGGCGAAGAAGAAGGTGCTTCCGGCGGTTCCGCTGCGTGAAAGGCGACGAGGTCAGCACGGGGGTGTGCGCAGGTGAGGTGTGCTTCACCCAACGCAAGGAATCGAGGAGAGGCTCACCGAGATGACCGAATTTCGCGATGAGCTCGACGACGGTCACCCGGCGGCCATGATCGGACTTCGCGTCGATTCTCGCTGCAGAGTGGGGGAACTTGAAGTTTGTGTTGGGGCTGCGGTTGAGGGGCTCCTAGCGCACCTTTTCTTTGTTGGGACCGAGCTCAGAGAGGGGCGGGATTGGCGGCGAGCTCGAGCTCAGTGGAGAGGCGGCAATGGCGGCTCGTCGTGGCGGCTGTTCTCGGCGTGTGAGCTGGCGGAGAGAGCGAGAGAGAGCGCAGCTGGAGTCCAGGGGGGTTGAACCGGTCCTCGACGCTGTGCTGCGCTGACGGCGGCCACAGTTCGCCGGAATGGGCAGCGGACTGAGGATCGACGACGAGGTCGACACATGTCGCTACAGTAAAATTTTTGAATTTTTCGAATTTATTTGCACGTGCTGATTTGATTTGATTGAAACCAAACTTTACTGTGCTCCAAAAAATCTGATAAAATCAGTTCTGGAAGGTTTCACTGAGATCAAGATTTTTCCTCATTACAACTTTTCCTAATTCGACTTAGATTTTGAATTAAAATTCAATTAAGACAGATTTTGAATAAAGAACTTTGATTTATTTGAGCCCATTTCTTTTTGTAGAAAAATCCACAAAATTCTCCAAAAATTTCTCTTTGGCCATGGATGTCAAGGAAATTTTCAAATGGGCCCACTTGTATACAAAATTTTGGATTTCTAGATCAAGTTCATATTTGACCATTTTCAAATGATTTGCTTTTAAATAACTTTTCTAAAGTGATCATTGGCATTTGTGATCAACATGCACTAATCATCAGATTTGGGCCTTCACTAGGGTGGGATGTTACAGTAAATATGTGTGTGTTTTTTTCGAGCGATTAAATATGTGTGTTGTGATCTAAAAAATAATGTCCCTATACCAGGTGCTGGATTGTTGGATCTTGAGAGCTAGATTGTGAAAGAAGTCATCTCTTTGTTTCGATTAACTTCGTAATTAATATGCAATCCGAAATCCACAATCCAAAGCTGAAACAAAGGGACCTCAACAGGAGAGGCAGTGTCTATGTTATCTGCTGATTAACTTGGTATGAACGTATTTTTATGACAAAGCAGGAACATTTGACTAAACGTGTTCACTGCAGGAAGTCTTCGAGTGTCGCATGATGAAATGGTTTTCTCTTGCGTCCATGCAAGAGATAAGATGGAGTAAAGCCACCACTTCACTAGCTTGAAATTACCGAGATAATGATCCAATACTCGCAATTGAGAAAAGAGTGATGCATTACCCAAACCAAACGAGACATTCAAAATAAGATAAAGAGAGTCAGACTCCGAACTGACCAAATGTTGTTGAAGGATCAGCATAAAACATAGTGAAAAAAGAAAATTAGAACCTCTGCTCGTCCTCTCATACATATTTCTGCAATATTTTTTGTTCCATATTTTTATCAATTCTAGTGGCACAATTATATATATAATGCTTGAAGCTTGGGCTTGCTCCATATTATCTAGTTTTGGTAATATGAACGCTAGATAAAATTAACGTTCACACTAAAACTCTCATATCAACAATATTTGAATCTTTGTGTTACATTTCAAGCAAAATTGTTTTTTTTCTGGCGAATGACAAAATTGTTGTTGCTATAGTCCTGATTTCTAAGCCTTGTCAATGAAGGTCAGTATAATATCAGTCAAGGTACAATAAAGATAATAATAAATAATCTGTGTGCCGGTCGGGTTGCTACTTGCTAGTTTGGTTTGCCCTGCATACAAGCTCGGGCATGTTATTATGTAAAATAGAGATACTCCCTTCTGACTATTATTATTGATTTTTTTTGAAGAGCTAAGTTTAGTTCTCCCCAAGTAGTTAACTTAAAAGTCTGGAGGAAGTATTAGTACTTTTCTTTGCAAAAAATAAAATAAAAAAACCGGCAGTCCGTGGTTGCTGACTTTTGGGTCCTTGGATCCATACATGCGTATATATGGCGTCGTGGACCATATACTGCAGGAGCCACAATAACGGAGCATGCATAGAACTGAATGAATCCCGTTGACCGTACAGGCGTCGTTCGTTCCAGAGATGCCGCTGGTTGTTGCAGCAGCCTGCGCATCACGGCCCGTTATTTAATTTGGCGATCGAGCCCCGGGTCGACACCTGCGTGCTCACGTGTGCGTGTGGCGTGTGTGTGTGCGTGAGTGAGTCCGGGGGTGTAGAAAAACGGATTTGCTACTCAAATCCGAGGGCCAGAGTCCTCTTCTCAAAAAAAAAAAAAAAAAAAAAAAATTTGGCGATCGAGCTAGGTCAAACAAGGATCAACTGATTCTTTCTCCGGAAAAACCAATTAACTGTCTGAGAAGAGCTGAGATTAAAACAGTATGCATGCGGTGAGATCGAGGGCCCGTTTGATAGGGCCACCAACTACAGAATTAGCTTATTAAATGTTATATACTGTATATTTGTTTATAAAATCGTTTATCAAACATTCTGAAAGTAGTTTTGCTCCATTGCGCGAAGGAAAACAAAAAAGGCCGCTCACAGTTAACACTGATTCAGTTTTGAAGGAGTCGGAGGCGTGTCAAACAGTCTGTGAGTTCGAACGGGAAGTGAAAAGCGGTTTATGCTCATGGCACGGCACCGTCGCATCTTGGACCGTCCGTACGTTCCCACAACGAAATTCCTAGAGCATTATTTTTGTGCTCTACTAATAAGTTTGTACGTACGTAGTAGGGTGCGAATGGGAAAGGGATGGAAGAAGGAGGTGCCGTGGGGCCGAGTGAGAGTCAAGGTCGTTGACGTCGTTTCCACGTGGAAGTAGGGAGCTTCCTGGAAGCGACCGTTGACTCACCCGCCTGCCGAGAACTCGGACGGAGTTTTATTTATTTTATTTTATTTAGTATTAAAAAGAAAACTTGTGGTCCAGTCCACTGCACAGCACATGCACGAAGATGTAGAAGTAGAGGGAGAAGATCTCACGTCGGCGGCGGCATGGATCGTCGTCCATCGTCACGTTTGCCCAAGACAGGAAGGAAACACAGAGGTACGTAGTCCTACTCCTTCCTTGCGGCAAAGCCATTCATGCACTTAAATGGCAGCACGGAATTGAAGGAACAACCCAATCGAGCTAGCTGCATGCCGGCTTCTGAACGATCTAGCGGGACAAAACGACCCTAGCCTGGGTCCCTTTCTTCGTTGCCGCGAATTTCCTTGCTTAACGATCTGGGACTCCTTTTAATTTTCTGCTCCGATCCGGGAAAAAGCGACGACGACGACGACGACGACGGATTGGCATGGAAAGAGTACTGCTCGGTCCAATCTCTCGATCTGGTCGTCGTCTTCTCGACCTCCTGGCCACTGGGGACGCGCCACGTCGCCTCTCTTGCTGACGCAGCTCCTGATGTCATTGCTGGCCCCTCTTTCTTATACGCGGCCTCGTGCAAGCGGCGAGAGGCTTCTTCTTCTTCCATTTCTTTCTTTCTTTCTCCAACAAACAACAAGAAGCAGTCTCCTCCTCTTGGAGATCGCGAGAGCCATCAATCAAGCAGTTCAATTCGTTGCATGGACAAGGGCCACCTGGGATCTGGTGGAGGCGGCCTGCTAGCTCTCGACGCCTCGCCGCGCGCGCTCGGCTTCCTCAACCTTCTTTCGCCGCCGCCGTTCCGCGCCACCATGGACGCCGACGACCTTCCGCAGCACGGGCGCCGGAGGTCCGTGGAGGTGGACTTCTTCTCCGACGAGAAGAAGAAGAAGATGAGCCGGGTCTCCGCCGCCGAAGAGCCCGACCACGACATCAAGAAGGAGGACCTCACAATCAACGTACGTACCTTGTTTCTTTTCTGATTAATAATTGGTACTAGTATGCATGCTCTCCTGCTGATCATCGATATATGCTCATCAACCAAAACTGCAGCTCCTTCCGGCCGAGAACAAGAACATCAAGAAGAACACGGAGGAGGATCTGGCGTCGATGCAGGTGGAGCTGGGTCGCATGAACGAGGAGAACCAACGGCTGCGGGGGATGCTGACCCAGGTCACCAGCAGCTACCAGGCGCTCCAGATGCACCTCTTCGCGCTCATGCAGCAGCAGCAGCAGCACAAGGCCGCCGTGCCGCCGGCGAGCCACCAGCTCCAGCAGGAGGCCGTGCCGCCGGCGAGGCAGTTCCTGGACCAGCTGCCGGTGGCCTCCGAGCCGTCCAACTCGTCGACGGAGGTCGGCGGCAGCCCTCGCCGGCAGTTGCAGGAGGAGGATCAGAGCCCGGAGGAGACGTTGCCGCCGCAAGCAGCTGGCAAGGCCGGCCTCGAACAGCAGCAGCAGCAGGAGGCCACCATGAGGAAGGCTCGCGTCTCCGTCCGCGCGCGATCCGAAGCTCCCATCGTAAGAGGCCCATCCATCATCTCTTCTTGCCTTCGGAATTGCTTTCCTCCGGATTTATATATATTTATATATATCTATGTATATATTAAGGAACACTTATGATCGATGAACCTGCAGATCGCCGACGGATGCCAGTGGCGCAAGTACGGGCAGAAGATGGCCAAGGGCAACCCTTGCCCACGAGCCTACTACCGCTGCACCATGGCCAACGCCTGCCCCGTGCGAAAGCAGGTAAAGTAGTATGGTTTTTCTTTTCTGGATTGGATTGGACTTTTTCGTCAATCAATCAAAAAAAGAAGAAAAAAAACACGGAGATTACTAGGTCGACCAGTCAGTATTTGATTGGACCAAGTAAACAGCTAGCTAGCAGAGAGAAGAGAAGAGAGCCATTATATTTGACTAGCCATCTTATTAATTATCTGATGCTGAGTTGACTGAGACCATATGCATGCTGCGTGTTGTGACAGGTCCAACGATGCGCCGAGGACCGGTCCATCCTCATCACCACGTACGAAGGCACCCACAACCACCCTCTCCCGCCGGCCGCCATGGCCATGGCCTCCACCACCTCCGCCGCCGCCTCCATGCTGCTCTCCGGCTCCATGCCCAGCGCCGACGCCTCATCCAACTTCCTGGCGCGCACCGTGCTGCCCTGCTCCTCCAGCATGGCAACCATCTCCGCCTCCGCGCCATTCCCCACCGTCACGCTCGACCTCACCACCAACGGCGCCGCCGCCGCCGCCGTGCCGCCGATCAGCGCCGCGCGCCCGCACTTCCACGTGCCGCCGCCGCAGGTGTTGTACAACCAGTCCAGGTTCTCCGGCCTGCAAATGTCATCATCATCGTCGGATCATGTAAGGCCGCCGCCGCCGCCGCACATGGACACCGTCAGTGCGGCCGCAGCCGCCATCACGGCGGACCCCAACTTCACCATGGCTCTGGCAGCAGCCATCACGTCCATCATAGGAGGAGGAGCATCAGGCCAGCAGCACGCAGCAGCCGGCAACAACAACACTACTGTCACCAGCAGCAGCAACAACACCACAAGCAACAACACCAACAGTGAGACCCAGTGAACATACATACATGGTCTTCATTCATACATCAGATAGAGAATTATTATTCCTGAGAGAGATCGATCGATGGACTCCTCCTTTCTTTCTTTATTTCGGTTTTGATCATTGATAAAATTCGGCTGTACGTACGTGTACATTTTTCTTTCTTCAGTTCCCGGTTGTTAGCAGTCTCCCAGCAGATAAGAAAGCAAGCTAGCAAACAAAAGAGTAGTTAGTTGTTGTATCAATTCATAGGCCTTTAATTTTCTTAATTGGTTCTTTAGTTTCTGCTGCCAGCAGAGAGCAGAGCGCTCTGTTGATTCTTTCACGGCCCATCCATGTGATGATACAGTAATAAACAATTGGATTAATAACAGCTCCTCCAGAGAAATTTGATTTGTAAGCATCTTGTAGTTTCTTGTGCTTGGCCTTTTCAAACGATCGACCCATCATCCATGGCCGGCTCTCTCGGAAGGAAGCGTAAGTAGATTAGATTTCTCAAGACACGACTGCGGCGGAGACCCGGCCGGTCACAGCTGTGTCCATTCAAATCCATGGGTCCTTTTCCGCGGCGATCGATCAGATGACATGTATATATAAGGGAAGGATGCCGGCTGACCCGGTCGCCGTACGAGCCGGGGGTCGTCGTCGATCGTCCGCTGCCAGCTGCCTGCCGTGTGTGCTTGCTCCCTTTGGCAGGTCCAACCTTGCGGCCACATCTATCGACCGACGAGGGAATCAAATGAAAATTCTGTCCAAAGGGCCATTTGTGACAAGTGTTCTACGTACCTTTTATTCTGTTTTTTTTAAAAAAAATTATTTCTTAATCACAAGGTTAGGCCTCCCGGACATCAAAATCAGATTCAATCCATCATCTCCTCAACCGTCCCTTCCCTTCCCGCCGATACACCTCCAATGTTAGAGTCTCACTACTACACAACAAGGCACAGTTCCTGCCTTGAACCGTGAAAGAAAAGTAGAAAACAAAAACTTTAAATCCTTGGGAGAAGTTTTTGTCCCTCAAAGCTAAAAAAAAAAAGGTTTCTGTACCTCATGGCTGGTTTTACGCGTGACAATAAATATGTCTATATGCCAAAGGCTTGGATGCACATTACACGGTTCATGGTTCATGTCAGATTTGTGATAGTGCCTCGCTTCCCACATCATCCTTCACAGCACCCACACATTAATTTGTGCTTTCATTGGCATTTTCTTCCGCAAAACCCCATTTCCCATCAACATTGGCATCTCAACATCAAGAAAGCCCCAATCCATCCTTTGCGCCACCATGCATTGCCATATTGTCAGACTCCATGCCGCGAGAGAAAATTGAGGCGTCGTTGAGGTGCCTTTATATATCATTGAACTATGGTGAGGAGGCACTCTCCGAGTTCTCCCTTAAGAGCATCGACGCCTCAGTTGGATGAGGTGTTGCCGGAGAGGGGAAGGGGTTGACTTCTAGCCTATTGAGATTCGGCCCATTGGTCCAGGTGCACAAGTGTGCATGAGGAAATAAATGTGGTTTTAATTCCACCCTGCTAGTGTAAAACAATGAAAAATATTGCTTATTATTACAATTTCTTCATTTTTTCTACCTTTTAATTAATTTACACTTAATGAATAGGTAGGAAGGCCTTAATTTACACCGCTGTAGTTATAGTTTTGCTACTAACGAGATAAAAATCTGGTGCACTTGGTCATGATTCCATTCAACAAACTAGCATGAAACAGCTAGAATATTGCTAATAGCTAGGAGATATGATCTTTCTTCGTGTTGTTGTACTCCCAAATATATTTCTACTACTAGAGTGGACGGACAGTAGTAAATAGGAGTAGTACAAAAACCTTGGCAAAAGAAAAAGAGAAAAATACTAGTCCAAATTAAAACTACTGAATCCAACAAGGGCGGGGCCACCACCAAGAGCAAGAGTAGGAGTAATTAAGAAGATGAGCCTTGCTCGAGCATCTTGACAACCTGTGCCATGGTGGGTCTGTTGGCGGGATCAGAGTCGAGGCACTTGTCTGCGACGGCGAAGACGAACCTGACCTGGTCGGCTGGGAAATTAGACAAAGCCTCGTCGACGGCGTGGTGCTCCCTCTTGTCTTCCATGGTCTCCTTGACCCAGGTGACGAGCCTTGTGCCGTTCTCAAGGAAGGACTCGTCGGTGGGCCTCTTGCCGGTGAGAAGCTCGAGCAAGACGACGCCGTAGCTGTAGACGTCGCCCTTGGTGGTGGCCCTGCCGGTGTCGAAGTACTCGGGGGCGAGGTAGCCGAAGGTGCCGGCGACGACGGTGGTGACGTGGCTGTGGTTGGGATTGATGAGAGTGGCGAGGCCAAAGTCGGAGAGGCGGGCGTCCATGTTGTGATCGAGGAGGATGTTGCTGGATTTGATGTCGCGGTGGATCACGTGCGGGATGCAGTCATGGTGGAGGTAGGAAAGGCCTCGCGCCACGCCCACCGCGATCTTGTACCTCGCCGCCCAGTCCAAGCTGATCATCATCTTCTTCTTCTTCTTCTCCGGACAAGGATGGAGCATGTCGTCGAGGCTGCCGTTGGGCATGAGCTCGTAGATGAGGAGGTTGAAGTGCGGCGCGGCGTAGTATCCGCAGAGCGGCACGATGTTGCGGTGCTTGATGTCGCCCATGGTTTCCAGCTCGCGCTCGAAGCCTCGGTCCATCTCGGCGCTGCCCACCCGGTTGAGCTTCTTCACCGCGAAGGCCGTCTTCTCGTCCACGCGCAGCCGGTACACGGTGCCGTACCCGCCCGCGCCGATCACGTCCTTGTTGGACAGCCCCATCAGCATGGCCACCAACGACTTGGGGCTCATCACCGTCGTCGACTGCATCGCCACCGCCGAACGGAACAGCACCATCTTGCCGCCGGCGAGGCTGCTCTCGATGATGCGCTTCTTGCGGGCCCATTTCTTGTACAGCAGGAACGAGATGAGCATCTTGGAGACGATGAACAAAACGGAACAGATGGTGATGTACAGGGCCACCAAGCTCGCCCTCATCTTGCGAGAATTCTCTCTCGATCGGCTCTTCCTCTGCTGATCTCTCTAGCTGCTCTTCCTCTGCTCCTCACTAAAAAAAAAATGATGATGAATAGGAGTAGGCATAGTTGGGCAGAGGCGGTGGAAAAAAACGTTCATACAGTACTACAGTATGCTCACTCAATCAATGGGGCTGGTACGATCATGTGAATGGCTGACCCATCCATCATCATCCGTGCATGAACAGCTACCCTTTTAATCAATGCCTGCCTGCCTGCCTGCCTCTATTTATCCGATCATTTCATTTTTCTTATTTCTGCTGGTCAAAAAGCAACCAAAGCATGTGCTTTTCGGCAGCTCGGCGACTTCACTTCACACGCAAGCAGGTAGTGTTGGCGAGCTGGGGCCCAGCCTGTCGGTGACACTGATTCTTCTGGGTCGGGGGTTGGCGGAATTCATTTGTCCAACTGATGATGATCGACGTCGTAACTTCACTATCGATCCCCAGGAGAACGAGTGTACCATCCGGAGCCGCACAGCATATGAAAGGAGCTTGCTTTTCTTTTGGATCACGTGATCGATTTGATGAGGGAACTGGAGAGGATGGTGAGCTGGAAATTTCTGAACCATACAAAACTGACCGCGCGTCTCAAGTTCAGCTTCAGCCCAACAGAAAACACCACATGCTATGAGTAGCGAGCAGGGTAATTTAGCTACTCCTTCTTCTATGCGGGCAGAAAACAAGTACATAAAACCTTTATAAAAGTCAAATCACATGAATCCCAAGGCGAAACCAAAAGTTTGAGGACCTAATGATTTCTCTTTGAGTTGCCGGGCCTGAAAAGTGTGGCTGAGAAGCTTGAGGACCTAATGATTTTCAGGCCTAGTCGTCTCTCACAAGTGTGGCTGACAAAGTGAAATAAGGCCTACTAACGAAGCCCTCAAAATTGGCCCATGAGCAATTTGGTGAGAACAAAACAAAAACACCCGGGCCCAATGTGCATAGAAGCTCTAACTTTGATGCGCCTGGAATAGTAGGAGTTCGCGGGGCGGCGGTCGGTACGACGGTGGGCGGCGAGAATGCCGCGGGTGCCTGACGGGCGGGATAGGCGACGGTGGTGTCACTCCTCGACGAGTTAGTGGTGGGCGGCGGTGGCGAGATGTAGAGGCCGTTGAAGGTGGTGGTGGGCAGGGCAGGTGCTCATGTGGCGGTTGGCAACGAAGAAGACGGACAGCTGTCGGGGTGGGGGGGGGGGGGGGGTGTAGGGACGCGTGGTAGCAAGGGGAAGGGGTCGGTACCGCGCAACATGACGTGCAGTAACCCTCCTTAATCAGGAAAGCCAAATATTTTTAAGAAATTTATGCAACCAATTGCCAAACAATCGTCATGAAAAAGCACAAATCTAGACGAACTTGAGACACAGCTTAATGAAACATGCCCAGGCATGTTATAGAAAAAAAGAAAGACACAACTATGCAATGCCACAATCTACCGAATGCCACCCGAATATTCTTCCATTGCTCATTTCCATTTACGAAACCTATAGAACTTACATACAGATCCTCTTAACCCACTCTGAGTCTGAATGAAGCGGTTGGTCTGATAGCTAGGCTCACATCGCAAGCACTTAAGGCAGGCAACAAAAGAGGCTGTGGATAAACGAACGACATAATTTCTCACACTCTGCAGGTCCGGGCATTAGCCTGATGGAGACACCCTGTCGGCCGGTGTATATCATCATGAGTATATTCATATCGTTCCAGATACTGATGATGAATCTCAGTATACATGTACATCTGCTAGCTAGACTAAATAAATTAGAGAGACGGATCGGATCGGAGTACGAGTATACATACGCAATAGTAATGTAATGCTTAATTATATTATCGGGAGGGCAGGTGGTCGCGGCAGTCGAATGGGTCGTCGTGCGGCAGCAGGTCGTTTGTGCGGAGGGCGGTGAAGAGCATGAGCGCGAGGGTGACGGCGACGGAGAGGACGGCGAGCGCCAGCATCAGCACGTTGGCCGCCGGCTGCCTCGCCTCGCCGGCGTACTCCGCCGCCGCCAGCGCCAGCACCGTCAGCGGGAACGAGTAGGCCCACCACGCCACGCTGAAACGACGCATCGCACGCTTGAACAGCGTCGGACGGGACACCTGCAAAAGATCGAATTATATATTTTATATTTTATTCCTCGATATATTAGCGTTGATTATATATGTACACTCTAGCTAATTAAGAAGACTGAGACCGTTTAGTTAGTTGGCAGTGAGTCTGTAAGCACTGAAGTACGTGGATCAGCATGTACTAGCTAGTTGTTACATATAATAAATCAAGGTGCATGGTAACGTACGTTAGTGCAGGCCATATGCACTCCAACACTCGGTAGTTCAAGGAAGCCAACAAGGGAGGGGGCGTGGAAAAGCTGAAAAGATGAGCCTGCCTGCTAATAAGCTACTAGGTGGAATCCCACGCCAATCCTACGTGGATCTCTCTGTTAATTCCAATATGCAGGGGATTAGAGTAGTACGTAGTACATATAAAAGCGATGGAGGAAAAGCCTCTGCGCGTTAGTTGATTCCCATGAAATGCCCACTAGCACCTGGTCTTCTCTCTATCGATCCCTCCTTTAATTAACCGCGCGTGTTTAATTAATCAGCATTTTTTTTTGTTGCAAAAATGCAGTTCCCACATATCTGACGTACGTGTAACGTGTTCTTTCTTCTATGAAAGGAAAAGGAAAAGGGAAAAAAAAACATACACACAAAGACAGAGAGAGAGGCAAGCAAAGCAAAGCAAAGCATAAGAAAATAGCGTACCAGGGACGCGAAGAGGAAGAGGGAGAGGAAGAAGAGCATCTTGCAGCATGTGTCGAAGGAGGAGGCTATGGCGCCCCATGCGAGCGCCGCCATGCTCGGGGCGGCGAAGAAGAGGAAGAAGACGGGTCGCAGCATGGCCGGCAGCGAGTCGGATCCGAGGAACCTCTGGTAGAGCGTGACGAAGAGCACGAGGTAGTGCGCGGCGCCGACGGCGAAGATGGCGACGGCGGCCTCGTGCCAGCCCATCTTGGCGGCGGCCCTGGCGGTGACGAGGTTGCCGATGACGGTGATGTGGCTGGCCGGGTTGGCGACCATGGAAAGGAATTTCCGGCCGCGCGTGAACCACTGGCCGTACACCTTGACGTCCAGGGCCAGGATGGGGAGGGAGAAGGCGAACAAGAGCAGCTGGTTCACCTGTCGGAACTCGAGCAGCTTTGGCGCGGACTGCAGGAGCAGCAGCCACGAGATCCACGGCGCGAACAGGTAGTTCATGGCCACGTGGTGCCGGAACTCGGCGCGCACGGCGGCGAAGCGGAACAGGCAGCGCGCCGCGTACAGGCCGCACAGGGCCAGCAGCGACGCCAGCGCCAGCGACCACAGCAGCAGGAACGCCGCCGACGGCAGCAGCGACCTCGGCTCCGGCGACGAGTCTCGCAGCGTGCGCCACAGCAGCGCCTGCCCGCTCAGAGCAAGGCTGATGCGGAAGTAGCCCGCGTGGAACCGCGTCGCCATTCCCACCAAATTATTATTGCCTTTAAATAATAATTTGCCGGTGGCTTTCTCTTCGTCCTGATGATCATGATCAACGACCTTGGGTTTAAGGGAACGGGAAGAAGAGGAGGAGATGGTGTCCTCCTCATCATGATGATCCGCCACCGTCATGCTAACACCTTGCATTTTGCTATGGTGGATATATATATTGGTGGCCGATCGATGTATATATATCACTGGTCAAGATAGATACATGGCTACCTGATGATGCTGATCGATGCCACTACACTACTGCCCAATCCCAACAGACTGCAGATACGAACGAATATGATGTGCCCATGTGCTAGACCGACCATCCATGAGAGGAGCTCAGCGCGCTATTTATAGCCCGCCAGGCGCCTTCGGGCGGGGCCAAGGACAATTCCGTAGCATAGATAGAGGATCGATGTGCCTCTGCCCACTGGCGGGTACATGTGGGCGAGGCAGTAACCAAGGCTGGTGGTTTCTTGCATGGCTCCAACTTCTTCCTCTGCTATATATGCTATAGTATAAAACAAAGTAGGAAAAATATCTGCACCGTTGATTATTAGACGACAACAAATGCTAGCTCTTTATTGCAGAGGTATATAATTCCTTCTCTAAGCCCTTGAATGTTGCCTAAATCATCATTCCACCCCTAGAAAAAGTCATCCTCTTGCATGCCACTATTTCTCTTTTCCCCACTTTGCTTTCCAACACCACTAGATGGTTAGACGGAAAAAATGACTTCGAAACTATAGTTTTTTGCTGTGGTACACCCATTTGTTTTAATTTTATATTTCAGATAAAAAACCGTCAAGGAAATTAACCCTGGAGGTGTGTGTCAATAGGGGCAGTGCTGCTAGAGGATAGAACCGACAATAAGCTTAAGAGATTAATTTGGAGTTGTGCAATTTGTTAGGCTCTAGTCTATGGTTGTGTTGCAGTGATATTGTTTTGATAAAAAGGATATTTCACCCGTATATGCACGTGATTTTCACCCGTATATATCACCGCCAAGGCGGACGTGTATGGTGCTGATGGAAGATCATCTCCGGGCGGAGGAACGCGCGGTGCTCGACGACGACGGCGGGGGAGCAGCTGGAGGGCTGCAGGATGTCGGTACTTTCCTCTGGTGGCCGCGAGGACGGTGAGCCGAGGGAAGGCGCTCGTGGAGCTGCTGGACGGGCGGCTGAACGGCGACGGGGACGAGGAGGAGCTGGGACGCGCGTGCAGGGTGGCGTGCTGGTGCGTGCAGGACGACGAGGCGCACCGGCCGACCATGGAACATTCAAGTCAGCACCATCCCCTAATCAATTTAATTTCAAGGGACTTACTAGACTCGCATTCGGTCTCTACTTCAAAAGGAGGTGAACCAGATGTCGTGCGGGCAGCTTGAGACTGCAATATTGGAGATCTTTGCAAATAATGGTGACGGTTTACCAATAGAATCACCTTTTGATTTTCCTATAGCTGTCCAAAACAGTTGTGATAATGGATCAGTTCTATGTCTTTATAATTCCTTTTGGACTGGTGTAAAACTTTGTAATAATGAATAATTACATGTATCCGACCATACAGAGGATGGGATATGTCCCCTTTTCTTAGAAATAACTGACATGAAAGTGGTTTGATGACGAGAATTGAAGTTTATGCCTGTCAAGAATATATGTGCTGCATTTCCCTGTTGTGATTGAGGCGATAGCAAAATAATATTCGCGACAATAATCCATAACATTTCCAGTAGTGTAAGTTCCGAACGTGTATGTCGCTGATCCCTAGCAGCCCTCCGTTCTATTTACTTCAACACGACACAGTCTATGCCACTCCACCCTCTCCAAACCCCAAACCGGCACTAACTTTCCAGGACATAGGATCTTTTTTTTTTCCAAGAACGTGCATAGCATGTATTTTATTAAGAAGAAGAAGAATTACAAGTGATTACACGAGACCCGAAGGCCTAACAACAAGAAAACAAATCGGAAAGGGAAAAACAGCTAGCATATATAAACCACTAGCCCTACGACCTGTCGGCTACAATGCCTAAACATCCTCGGCACGCCTTGATGTGATGGTCCTCCGCAGCTTCACGATCCTCAAAGATGCCCAGGGATGAGCTTCATCTTACCTGGGGAACGACCTGTTGGATTGCTTGGAAGTCAATCTTCACATGGGTCCTGGGTAACCGAAGTGCTACCATAAAATAGGTTGGAAGTGAGCAGTGAGGGCAGCAATGGTTAGAGTGAGCCGGCCGGACTGTGGAGTTGAAATATGGAATCATTAGGCAAGTCTTGCTTGGCTGCTGGTGGTATTATAGCAAGAGTGCTTCAATGTCCACGCAGAGAAAAAAAAGAAGAAGAGAGAAGCAGGTTTTGCTTTTGATCAGAAGGCGCGCGATAGCCTGAGGTCGAGTTTAATTTTCTGCATTTTGCTTGTATGCGCACTAAGATTGATAACGACAGAAAACCGATATACAAACTACATAGTACTCAGCTAAAGGGTGGTGCTAGAGACAGGTATACTCGATCGACCTATACAAGCAAAATAAGTAATTCGCTGCCGTACGTTCTCTAGCTAGCTTGTTCAACACATCCATGAGCTAGTTTTTTGTTGAACTAGAAATCCTCTATGAAACAAGTAAAGAGATCGCCTGAATCATGGGAAGGAATTTGACCTGGATGAGCGCCGCATCGAATGAATGCAGCTGGATGCCTTTGCCAGACCACTGCCCAAGCGTACAGGTAAGTCGTGGTCTAAGTTAGCTAGACAGGAAGACCGATCCAATTTTCATAATACAATTGCATACATATAAGTGGCTGGTTAATACTATATGACTACGATCTCATAACATTGACATGCTCATTTCCCACCCTCATTAACCAAAATATGAATCCTACTACTGGATTCTTCTTAATTGGGAATGGGCCAGCGGACGCACTAGCTGCTTTACATAGTTATATATACAAATATATATATATGCTGTTATGCCCTCCTACGGTTGCATGCAAAACCGCATGTTGATGCACAAACAAAGATTAAACACAAAGAAAGGGCTCAGGTGGAGGTAGCACGAAGCGAAATAGATAAGGTAGAGCCACAGATGGTGAAACGCGCACTCCATGGATTTGGAATTGATATATATCGTGTTAGGTACTTGATATATATCGTATTAGGTCTGGGAAACGAAACGCTCGCCTTTTGTCGGTATCGCTGCCGTGTGCAGTGTGACATGGCCATTTGTAGATCCAGAAAACGATTGAAGGGACAACAGCCAATGCAAGCCCGAGACATCATCAACTCTCGATCGGATAGTGATCTCTAACGCCTCTATGGTGGGGGCCGTGAGCAACCCGTAACGCAACTGTGTACAGCTGAATAAATGAGCATTTCAAGATATACATAATTTTGGAGCAGCTGATAAGATGGTAGATGCAGGAGCAAGTTGACACCCGTTGGAATAACTGGGCAGGGATCGTGTCCGTTTCAGATCAACGGTAACATGACAATTCCTGAGGACCTGGCAGTGGATCACCATGGACAGAACGGGAGCGGTGTAGGTTGGCTTTCAGTTCTCGGACGGTTCCTTGTGGTTGGAACTAGTTAGAGTTTTGGGGCATCGGTTCGGCTTCGATGCCTGATCTTCTATCGCGTGAGGATCGATGGGAAGAAGCGAATCGTGTCCTCCTGTCCGGTTTGCATTGTGTTCTTCCTCAGTCTCTGCTCTGTTTCCTTGGCTGTGTTTGCGGGCCAGGCCGAAACACGCAAGCACCCTTTATTCCTTTCTTGAGCGCCCACTGACATTCATGTACTACTTACTTGGGCCAGCAGAAGTGCTGCGGCTTAGTTCTGATCCTATTAATTACAAAGATGGTATACTGGAGTATAACAATCGATAATAATATGTAATTAACTTGAATTTCAGACCTGAGGCGAAATTTTAACACAGTTCCAAACTAAGGGACGCGACACGCGAGGGGGAAAACAAATGAACGTGAACTCATCAGTTCTTTCGAAATTAAACGCCCTCAAAGAAGAAACAATAGACACAAACAATTCTCCACTCGATCCTTTACGTTTTGGATTATTATGCGAAGTTGCCGCGCCTTTCGACCGGAACGGCTCCTTGACTTCCGCTGTGGATGGCGAGGACGTAGAAGAACTGCGTCACTGTCAGGACGATCGTGAAGGCCTCCATGGTTCCCTGTCATTTAGTAACACAGGAGGATCAAGCTGATTAGCATTTCTTCGGTGAAAAGAGTTGCATTCGATCATCCATCGATCGAGGGGTAAATGGTAATTAATTATATAGAAACCACACCCTACGTCCTAGCTCATATATACTAGTAGATACGTACCAGCTTCGCATTTCTTCGGTCAAAAGAGATCTCCTGGCAAGCTAGCCTGCATGCACAGAAATAAGCATGAGCAAACTGATCACGAATCTAGCTTAATTCTGGAGGAATACATGAAATGTTCCCAAAATGAAGAGAAAGGAGGTACGTTACGTACCCCATGGCTAGGACGGTGAGCCCCCACGCCAGGAGACTGAACGTCGCCGCGGGCTGCAGGCTGTGGTAGTTCCAGAAGTGGAGGTGGGTGAAGCCGACGATGCCGGAGGCGATGCCGAAGACGCCGGCGATGAGGGAGAAGACCACGAAGAAGCCGGTGGCGAAGTTTCCGATGGGGAAGAATATGGGGTGGAAGTGAGCCGGAAGCCGCAGGTCGGGGCCTATGATGAAGCCGCGCTCGACGGCGATGTTCACCGCCCAACCGCCGATGACGGCGAGGATGATGTACATGCACATGTTGAGCAGCAGCAGCAGCAACGCCACGGGCTTCATGTAATCGGCCATCCCTGACCCTGATCGATGAGCCAATTCCCCCCCTCTCTCTTAATTTCTTTTCCTTTTCTTTTTGATTGAGGAAGTTAATTGCGTGTCTGTAATACTGCTCTGGGATCGGAAGCCGGACGGTTTTGCAGTTTATATACCAACAATACCTGGATCCATTTTGTTCTTTGCTTGCCTCCTCATCTCATTCATCGTCACTCACACCATGCAAAAGGAATAGACTTGCAGGCAAAGGAAAGAAGATCGATCGGTCGAGATGATCTTCTATTTTGATCCGTTTCTTTTCGCTTGGGCAAGGCCCAACGCAAACTTGCGCGGCAGGCCATCATTTTCATAGGTTTGGTTGATCGCAGGGACGGAAATACTCCAAAGATGTTTTAATTTTTTTCTTGCCTTCTCTTTATTTTAAAGAAAACCAATTTGACGACATGATTTTTTTTTTTGAGCCAGATGACAAGCAGACACTCTTGATCGCTGGGATGGAATCATGGAACGAACGCAACAAGCAACCGGGCCGTTGGGCCTTGGAAGAATGATCGATCACGTGGGTTGTCCGTTTAATTAGCCGCCGCCAGTGGTCGTTGGTTACGCAACACACGCCACGCACGAGAAGAAGCGTCCGACGCACGCATGATGTTGCTTATTGTGCACCAAACTCAAATCAAGTGTTTGATCAACTCTTGGACCTTTTCCTTTTACGCTCGCACGTAAAGACTATATCTTCATCCAATCAACACGTATGCCTGTTGTAAACCTCAATAGCCCACACATATATATTTTTTTCCAATATACATATCGATAACCTTTTTTTCCTCCTTTTATTATCTTCATATATGAGAGATTAAACTCTAATAATTTATTATGACGCCTTCTTTGCATGTCAAAGTTGGCTGGCTAGATTATTATGTACATTTGTATGTTCGAATTAATTGAACTTTACTCCTTGAGTTTGATGCAGAGAACAACAAGAATTACCTAAAATCACATGAGTAATAATTTATATACGAAAGAATTTGAAACATAATATCTCAAACACTTGCGCCAAAAGTAAGAGCCTATATAGATAGAAGGTAAAAGAAGCTACTGCTCCCTCCAATCAACTACTGCTTGATCACAACAAAGGAAGCAAAAAAAAAAAAACATAACCGTTGTTGAACATGCTGTGATAGGGCCCTGCATGCACTGTCTGGTTTGAGCTTAATTAGTTATAAACTTATGAGAGATCACCAACTAATCTAAAAATGAGTAGTACTTTTCAGGATTTTAAATATACTAGCTGCCGCCCTGGTTTGTTTGTTAATTAAGCAACATATGATCTAATATGTACTTAGAAAACAATCCGGCCGTTGACTGTCATATGCATGGCCGGACACGTCATGTACCAATGCAAGAATGTATGCCACATGCATGAGAATTGATTAAGTTGACGTTTAGGCATCTACGTTACGTGGTTACTTTCTAGCTCCTAAGTAACAGTGCAGCAATTGTGGAGTGGAGGAACAGGATTTTGAGCACTACTAGCTAGTAACGTTTGGGACGAGTATATTCAATGAAAGATGGCAGGGAAAAAAAAGAATATAATCTCATGTATATATAATTCTGTACCCAAAAAAACAATATATTACAACACATGATTCGATTTATTTATGCCTTTACGACCACTCTTATATGATGTAGTCCAACAAATAATAAACACATAATGAGACGAACACATGCATGTCCTTGGTATATAACTTGAGATCTCTTGTTTTCTTTTTCTCTGTATATATATGTATAATATATCATCCCAGGAACGGAGGTCAACAATCGAAATGATGCTTTAGACAACAGAAAATATACGTACTGCGATGAAGATTCTTATTTCTCGATGGATGATCGAAGAGATCTTTGGTTTGCACCGCCGATCGAGCCCCTCCCATGATCGATCACCCTGCGTAGTCGCAGAAGCCGAAGGCGCAGTCGCAGGCAACGCCGCACGCGCCGCAGTTCTTCCTGTCGGTGAGGAGGTTGACGCATTTGCCGGCGCAGCATGTTTCGCCGTACTTGCAAGCCTTGTTGCAGTTGCCGCAGTGCTCGTTGTTGTACTCGGTGTCGAGGCAAGTGCCCTTGCAGCACGTCGCGCCGGGGCTCCCGGGCTCCAGGCAAATGGACGGCGGCTTCTTTTTGCAGTCGTAGTAGGACGTCGGCGGCGGCAATTTGCTGGCCAGGAAGCGGCTTCTCCTGACGACCGCCACCGGAGGAGGCGTACTGGCCGCGGCGAGGGCGATGAGCGCCATGAGAAAGCAGATGGTGAAGGCAGCTTTTCTCATGGCGGGCGAGCTGGCGGCGACGCGTCGGTGGCGGCAATGCTGCTGTCTATGCCGTATTATTCAGAAGAACAGAGGGAGAGGGAGGAAATGGGGGTGATGGAGTCCCGGGAGGGGTGCTTATACTAAAAGGGAGTAGAAGAGGAGGAGGTGCCAAAGTCAGAGCTGAGCCTTGCTGCAGTGCAATGGTTGATTTGCACGGCAAAATTAAAGCCTGGAGTGCAGGGCGGGAGTGTGCAGCGCAAGCCTGTGAAGGCTTCAAGCTAGCCAGCTCCAGGCCAACCACGCCTGACTCGTTTCTTAATTTCATCTCTCTGCTGCTTAATTAGCAGTCCCTCCAGGGGCACTTTGTCGGCGTCGCCATAACATCAACTCAAGGAACTGTCCCGGAGCATGTTACCAGGATCTACCTACATGCATGCATGCGCCGGCCGCATTTGTCTAGAAGCTAGCATACCGCGGTTAATTATTCAAACACTATTGTGATGTGGCTTTCAAGTCTGTTCATTCTTACGTGCTTGGTTCTGCATGACACGTGTGCTCGACATTCTTAATGAAGCTTCAAAACTGCCCACATGATCGAACAATTCATCTGCAATCTACTTCAATTCCTCCGCCTGACACTTCTGTTTGAGCGCACTTTTATTCGAAAAACTATCCATTATCAATATAGTTTTGCATCATCTTTCATACTCCATCCAATCATCTATCTATGTGTATGATGTTGGTTAGTGGAAAAATCGAACTATTAGTAACGTCATGTGTAAAAAGTCGGGGGGAGGGGGGGGGGGGGGGGGGGGGGGGGGTTCACTTGATGCCTCTGAGCATACTTTTACTTAAATTAACTATAAGTGCCATTATGAAACATAAATCAAAACTTTGGTTTATCTCAACAAAAGAAACATGATGTAATATTGGGGCGCAACATCAATGTGCCGCTTGACATGGAGAGAGTGCTGGAGGTGCTCCCCCAAAGTCAGCGGCGGAGCGAGGCTATTGTGCCAGCGGGAGTGGGCTGCAAATGGAAGAAAAATCCAAAAAGAAAAAGGAAAATGACATAGTATAACGCTATCGACGATAGGAAACAACACACAAAGTAGACAAGAGGCATGACACAATTAGGGGTGGAAAGTGGATGCGGATAATCCGTATTATTCGATATCCGTATCCGATAAAATGCAAATGTGGTACGAAATTTGTCATTCGATTAATGTTTTTACACTATTCGAATTCGTATTCGAATTCGATTAGAAAATATGGATGTGGATATGGTTTGAGGTTTTGACATCAAATATTCGACATATCCGTATTTGTATTCATATCCGCTACTATATCATAAATATATCCATATATTATATCAAAAATATTATAAAATTGATTCAATTTTGATATGAACTAGTGTAAACCATATGAAATAATGCTATTAAAGATACTTTAGATAGGAAAAAGTGTAGTAGTTGTCTTAACAACATAGAAAGTTAGATGTATCCGTATCCGTCCGAATTATAGTGACATTCGCTTTTGTATTCGCATTCGTTTAATATTCGATCCGTATTTGTATTCGAAAATATTCGTATTTGTATCCATATTCGTTTACAAATATGGATATGGATGTGGGAAAGGCACTATCCGATTCGTATTCGATCCGTTTCCACCCCTAGACACAATGTAGGGTGGAGCCTTCTCTTTATTATTCAGAATAAACTGGTTGATTACAATGCTTGGGGTGCTCCACTATTTATATCCAGGGTGGAGGTTCTCCTTTCCTTCTAGGATAGGAACTCCTTTGGTAAATTGCCCACATATGGACTAGGAGTAGGATAGGTTCTTTTAGAACTTCCTTTCTTAGTCCAACAAGAGTTATTACTATAACACTTCCTCTTGGGCATTTTACGACGACATATATGTCTCATTAAAAACTCCTTTATAAAAACCCAGTGGGAAAAAATGGAGAAAAGAGTACATGGTACCGTAGCTCCATATTGCACACATTGCCTCATTAAAAACCTCTTTTGAGAAACCTTCAGGTAAAAACTCAATGAGGAAAAAAGAGTACAATGCTTTATTCTTCTAGAATCTACTATTTTGTCTTCTAGACTTGTAGTAGTAGGGATTATGTGCTCAAGGATGTTCTCCCCCTGATCTGCACACTTCTGTAAGTTTCCTCATACCAATACCTCGTCTATATATGCTTTGGCAGGTAGGGCTCTAGTGATCAAATCTCCTAGATGGTCACATGAGCGAATATGAGTCACCATAATCTCTTCATTCTATTGCATTCCATGCATGAAGAAGATTTATGTGTAATGTGCTTCATGACATTTTGACTTACTATGTCCCTCTTGCATTTGTGCAATACAAGCTGTATTATCTTCATAGATAATTGTTTGGGGGTTTCACTCACTCTAGTTTCACATGTATTCAGTACACTGTGAGTGATTCTTTTCATTCAAGTGCATCCTTCTTATGCCACTTACATGGCGATAATTCGCAAATGTTATAGTATATCTTGCTTCAAGCCAAGACATTTATCATTGCAAATCTATAACGTTTATCTTTCAGGATAAGAACAGTTCTTCAATCAATCTTGATATCAAGGGATAAACACCATCAATATTCCATTACCTAACGGGGTAACGTAGGAAATCATTATCCTTTATGCTAGTTTGTACTTTCGGAGTACACATAACTTTAAAGCATTATGATTCCCATATAGTCGGGTCTATATTCACTTCTGGAATAGATGGTATTATTCAAGATCCAATAGGCAAGTCGTTTCATGAATTTAGCCCTTCAAGGATATTATTCTTCGAAAATGATTCACTCCTTGTGAACACTCTCTCTCTTTTACAAGAAGCTCTGTAAGAGACTTATGTCATCCTTCTTAGAAGACTTTATTCGTCGCGATAATTCTTTTCGGGAATTATTCATTGTCCTTCAAAGATCTAGTCATTCAGATTTGCATAATCTTTGTTGACTAACTGCATATTGAATCATCATTTATATTATGTCAAAGATGCAGCAGAACTTCATTTGTAGTATGAGAATATCAGTCTTTCAAAGACTTATGAACCATATACTTTCACCACTATAGTTCTGTAACACCCCAAATTTCAAAGCAATTAAAATGGAATAAAAATCACCCCAAATTTAAATTTTTGTCCAACCCTTACCTTGCCATGAATTTTCAAAACAAAATTCACTAAAATAATTCAAATATAGTTGGAATATGAAATTTCCTAAATAATTAAACTTGTGCTCAAGTGTTTTCTTCTCATTTAAAATTCACTAAAAGTTTAAGCTTTCAAATTTACAACAAACATTATTAAAGTAGATTAAATCCCAAGCCAACTTTAAAATTTTTGATTTAAACCTGCATGAAAATCCATCATATGCATTTTTGGAGATTTCTAGTTTTTCAAAGTGTTGGTCGAATCTTATTCTCTTTCAAATTTGAAATGCATTCAAATTTGAAATTCCTAGAAAAAGAATAAATCTTTTTCCCTTCCCTAAAACCATCCGGGCCGAAACCATCCCCGGCCCAGTCCACTCTCCCCTCTTTCAGCCCAGCCCGCTCCCCTCTTTCCTTTCTCTCTCCCTCCGAAAAAGGCCATGGGCCGCAGCCCCTCTTCCTCTGGCCCAGCACCAGCCCACCTCCTCTCTCCTTGTCTCACTGACGAGCGGGCCCCGTCCGTCAGCCTCTTCTCCCTCCTCCAGCCAGCGTAGGGGTGCCCATGCCGTCGCCATGTGAAGCTCGTCGGCTCGACGTCACCGCCACGAGAGCCTCGCCCCGTTCCATCCCATCGACGCCGCTGTAGCCATCCCGAACCGTCGTCACCAGCATGGCCGCCCATCTCCTGCCACGCTGACGAGTCGCCAGCCGCCCGACGACCAACGACCAACGACCGACGACCTTGACTGCTCCTCTCGACCTCCCTTGCTTCCTCCCTCCTATAAGAGCTGATGCGCCGCGCTCCCCTCTCCATTTCCCAGCTCCTCTCTGCCCTTCCCGACCACCACCGAGCTCCAATCGGAGCTTTTCCCCATTCTCCTCCATCGCCGGCCACCGCCCGATTCGTCGTCGAGCAGCTCTCCCTCGCCCTCCTCGTTAGCGCGTCAGCTTCGCGTGCACTCCCCGCATCGCCTGCGACCTTCCACGCAGCTCGGGAAGCACGGGAGCACGGCCCCCGCCAGGCGCCGCCGCGGACCACCGTGCCTGCTCGCCGCCGGCCTTCCCTGCGACGCGCCTGGCCAAGCAGACACGCGCCGCGTCTTCACCGTGTTGCCGCGCACCTCCTCGTCCAGCAGGAACTCGACGAGGAGCACCGGAGCCCCCGGTCCGTTGAGCACCGCCACCTCGCCGCCACCTCACGTCATCACCGCGCGTCCCGGCCCTACGCGACGTCGACACGCCCCGCTGTGAGATCCCCGCTCCCTCCTCTCTCCCTCGGCCCTTTTCCCGTCGAGTTTGGCCCACGGGAACGCCGGGAAGCCAACTCCGGCGAACCCTAGCCATGGCGCCGCCGCCCCCGCGGTCACCGGACGCCACAAGCCTCGCCGGACGAGCCCTGGCCATCCATTTTGGAACCAACGGCTGAGATTAGATCCATCCGTACCCCTTCGATTTCATAAAATCCTGGCCGTCCGTCTCAGATCCAACGCTCCACATTGATCCGGTCCACCGTGCTATCTCGTGGACCGCTCCCATGAACCCAGTCCACGACACCGTGGACACGGTCCATGCTTTTCCAATACGAAAATAAATCCAAAAATTCTAGAAAAATCCCAGCCTCTGTACTTTTACAGTTAAGCCCTCGGTCTTTACTGTATTCCTTTTTAAGTCCTATCTTTTTACAGAAACAACCTTATACTTTTCTGTAATTATCTTTTAGCCCCTGTCTTTTTACACCGAGGCCCCTAACCTTTCTGTATTTACGTTTCAGTCCCTAAAACCTTTCTGTAATTATAGATATGCCCTCGGTATATTTTTATAATTGCAAGTAAGCCCCTAAAACCTTCGAATAGCTATAACTTCGTCACCGTAGCTCCGTTTTGGGCGATTCTTGTGCCCACGCGTTCGTAGAAACGAGTAGTACCCTTTGGTGCTACTCTTGGAGCTCTAGAATGGACCAGCAAGCCATCACTACCATATAATCTTCCCTCTTTTGATGTTCTTCCATATCGCCAATTTATGCAACGTCAATCTTGCATATGATAGCTACCCGCTTTATCGTCTAGTGTTGAACCTAACCAGTCATGCAATATCTCTTTGCCTCACATCCTAGTACCCTCCTCATCGTAATACATCATTTTGCCTTAACCTTGTATGGCACACGTACAACCTCACACGCTAACAATAAACCTACCCAATCTTTCGTGATGTATCGCTCCAAAATCTAGTATCCTATTTACCATGACAGCAAATCATGTGGCGTCGATATCGCTTGTCGCCAATGCTCATTCACCTCCTAGCGTGAGTGTAACCAATCTTGTTGTATCATTTCACACCAAAACCTAGTATCTTTTTATCGCAACTCAGCTACAAGTCTAACCTATCTCAACCATCGCTCAATCAACCTTAATCTATTGATTACCACCGATCCTTACCAAGCTTTGTTATTTATTACTATTCTCGTATTTATGTGGTCTTTCATTGGAACTTATTGAATTCATTGTTCATTGCTATTTCAATTGCTCGTTGGTCTTATCGATTAATCCTTGTCTTTTATTCGCAACCATGCATCCATGTCATGCTCGATCACGTACACGTGCCATCGTCATGCGCTTAGCTCATGACAAATAACTAGTGGAATAATCTTAGTAATTAATCAATTTAGTAAGTAATTAATAGCTAATCACTATTAGTTAATAACTTAATATAAATAGGTAATTAAAGTGACACACCTTGCACTTATACGTTGTTGCATGAACCTTTATATAGGTTACGACCTATATAAAGCCGTAATGCTGCCAATGTACAACTAACACGTACACATAGGGCTGGACGAAAAGCTCGTGGCTCGTTAGCTCGGCTCGGCTCGTGATTGGCTCGGCTCGGCTCAGCTCGGCTCGTTCACTTTTTCTAACGAGCCGAGCTATGTTTGTAGTTCGTTATGTTTAACGAGCCGGCTCGAGCTGGCTCGTGAGCCGCTCGCGAGCCAAACGAGCCAGCAAGTCCTAACAAGCCCATCACTTCTGCGTCCCCTCCTCCCTTCCCACACCTTATCTTTTTCCTGAATCACGCTGCCACCATACCTTGTCTCCTCCCAAGTCCCCATAGCATGCCTGCATCGCTCCTTTCGTGAGCCGCACCGCCTGCCTCGTTGGCCTGCCACTCTGCTCCCTCGTTGCTCATTTGCGAGCTTGCCCGGAGGAGGAAACATGGTGCGGGGCGTCTGGCAGCTCAAGTCGGACAGTGCCGCCGCTCTCCCAATTCCCCTCGTGTGCGGTGGTGCCAGCTCCTTCACGTCACCAGTCCCCGTCCCCTCTCATCCAATACGACCTCCGCGACGTCGACCTCCGCCTTCCTGTCCGGCACATCTTTTAGGGTTTAGGGTTTAGTGCTCAAGGGCGTGAAGATGTATCCAGCGCCCGGCACGCCTTCATGCTCAAGGGCGTGAAAATATTCTCCTCAAGTCACGGCAGAGATGCTGAAGGCAAGCGACGAGCTTAACGAGCTGGCTCGCGAGCCAGCTCGAGCTCGTAACGAGCCGAGCCGAGCCAGCATTCTAGCTCGATAAGATAACGAACCGAGCCGAGCCAGCTCGTTATCCTAACGAGCTGGACCGAGCCGAGCCGAGCTGGCTCGGTAGTCCAGCCCTACGTACACACGCCGTTTCTACCTACACATACCCGCATGCACTTATCATGGTTTAGCATCCCACCTTCACATCAAAAGCCCTAGTGCTCGATGCATCACCCCTAATAGCCTCTATTAAGATAATAAGATCCTCCTAAAGTAAAACCTAATGCATCATGCATGATTTGTGTCTTTGACTTTTATCGGTGTTCTATTGGTTCTTATTAGAGTTAATTGGATCTTATCTGGTTCTTCTCGATCTTTATTTCCTTTGCGGTAGTTTGTTTATACGGTATCTTTTTATACGCTAGCCTACGCGGGATTCGAGAAAGAACTAGAAGACTTCAAGGAAGATCCAGAAGATACAAGCTTCAAGGACGAGCTTCGGGGAAGGACTTGAAGACACCGACCTCAACAAAAAATTCAGAAGATACAAGCTTCTAGGAAGGATCTGAGGACCCGGAGTACGAGGACGTGAAGAAGAAGACTAATTAGTGAAGGCAAGCTCTACCTCTCCTTGATCATGATTGAACCTACTATTTTCGCAATGCACCTATAGAGCCTGCTCTAGTATTATGCATCACTTGTTATTTTACTGATTGTGTAGCTATGGTCCTACTTGCTTATTGATATTGATGTCTGTTACTTAGACGTTAAGATCTAAATCCTTGTTTACCCTTGTTTACCTGTCACCTTGATAACCCTAGGATAGTCCCATCATTTTTATGATGGCACTTCTACCTTGCTGCTAGAATGCTTAGGACCCCTGCAATGTTTCTACATCGCTACACCTTACACACTTATATGTTTTACAACTGTGTAAAAATGAGTTTGGTGGTGTGTGTGATATATTGGGTTTGGGAGTAGCACAACTGTGTTAGGTGATGATGTTGATGGTGACAGTGATGATGGGATGGTTGGATTGCGGGCAAGGCCACTAGTGGATTTATGTTGGTGTTATAGACCCCTAGTGTGGGATATGGTGCTTGCCCGGCCATATAAGGACCGGTTCTGACGCCCGTTAACATAATGATTCTCGTACAACCACGGAACCCCTATGGGAAGGACCTACCCTATCTTCCTGGTACTCTTGCAAATGCCATCTGAAGGCCAGTCGAGGCAACGAAAGCTCAGGAAAAGGACATAGGAAACGTACCTATGATCCGGCCCACGGAACCCGCTATAGGTTACGGGAGTGCCGCCCGTCCTGGTATGTGTTACAGGATCCTGCTATTTGTTACAGGAGCATGACGTACCCTTTTACAGGTGTACAGTGCCAGTGTGTGACCTTTCATGTCACAAGCCCCTGAGTGTGATTTCGTGGTGGAATTGTGAGACTACTCGGAGGAGATGGACTAGGCGTTAAGTTACTCTCCGTACAAGAGTGCATAGCCCGTGGGAAAAGATGTACAACCTTTGCAGAGTGTAAAATTCATCCGGATGGACGTTGTCACGGCATATGACACATTATTGTTACGCACGTATGGATTAGCCACGTCTCTCTTTCCTTGGCGTGTGAGTGGGTTGTAGTCAGCCCGTGTTTTGGAAGTGATGGCAAGTGTGCCGGGTCGGTATGGTCCTTGAGGTCAGAAGGCCCATACTCCCCCAGGGCCAACCAACTAAAATATTGACAATTAATTCCCTGTTTTATCTATGAATCGTTGTATTGCTTTAGTGAACCCTGCATAAAGCTTGCTTTGCTGCAAATAAACCATATAGCCTCCTCCTTGCTAAGACCAAGTATGCATGTATATATACCCTTATGTAGTGTAGGGCTTGCTGAGTACCTTATGTACTCACGCGTTTGCGATTGTTGGTTTAGTAGGAGAAGACTTCGTAGAAGACGACGACGATTGGGTTTTCAGTTCTGCTTCTCAAGTTTGCTTGTGGCTTTGGGCCAAGGTTTCCGCTGTCTGCTTCCGTTAGCTGGTTGGTTGGACTTGGATATTTCCTTGTCCTACCGCCACTAAGGGTCCTTTATATCAGGTATTATGCTTATTTACCAATTCAAATTATGCTTTTGATTATCATATCTGTGTTCTTGTGCGTATCAGCTACTGATCCAGGGACTGATACAGGATGCACAACATATTCCAGAAATGGGGTATGACAAGTTCATATCCTCAATTGCATTCTTCATTGACCCGATAGTAACGCTACAAGCGCCTTTGCCATGGACTTTGTTGCCGGATCCGGGTTCTCTTCTTCGTGAGAGAAACAATTGCAATTCATGAGGAGATGTTGTACAACTTTTATTCTATTCTCATAGTCTTCGATTGTTCTGCATTCCCAACACTTCTGTGTGCACAATGGTGTTGGGTTCTCATCTTCATGATAATCTCTCTTCATAAGGGGTTCTTGATCCTTCTTCGTGAAGTGTTCTCTTCAAGAGATGGAGGAGTCATGCTTCTTCCATGCATGAATAGATTCAAATGACAAGTGTCCGTTGATATAGAATCCAAAGGCGTCCCAATAGATTTTACATCAATGACAAACAAGTCGACCGGTGATATAAGCACAAGCGTCCTCATGATATATCACACACGGCAATTCGGTTTACTTCATGTAAACTTAACTTCAAGTTAATAACTTCTAGTTACTCCTCACTTCAAGATTTTTCTTGGCATTACGCTTCATGCGTATACGCTTCATGCGCATATTCAGTGCGTGATTCCATTCCTGCTTCAAGCATTCAAGGAATGATAATGTAAGGCATTCAATTCTGGGTTCATTCTCCCCCTAATGCTGACATTATAGCATACAATTTCTAGTGATATCCCCTATCATAGGCATTCAATTGACATAACTTCCAGGTTATATCACCAAACTTCAAGTGGGAGCCCATTCATGTATGCAAAGATGGTGAAAATATTTGCTAAATATTCACGCACTTATGATAATATATGCAGTGAGCTGGACATGCTCTCAATTCAGGATGGAGCAATTCTATCATATCGGAAAAACAATGATAATGTCTAGCTTCTTTTTCATCGCAACAAAATGGATTTAATTGCATAAACCACAAGATTCAAATGAAACACTTCAAGGTCAAATAAACACTTCAAGGTAAAAGAAACTATAAGTTTCATAATGTTAAAACATGCAAGGAATTTCGTTCTTCTAGAATGTTTGATTGCCATACTAGACTTGCAGGTCTATTTCATAAACAATTGGACTAGCCAATTCAGTTTCACTATCACCAAGTTTCTGCACAATAGATTAGCAAATTCATCAATCTAATTCCATGTACTCATATTCATTTGAGTATATCCCATATTTAGACCACTATACTCCCCCTAATCTCAATCTCTTCTTGATATGAGAAAGGCTGACAAGTTTCAATTGTCTGTGTGCATTCAGTGCATGAAAGGATGTAGTTATCAACTCAATGGAGTGTCTCATTCAATATGGTATGGAGACCATTAGTATGGGATAGCGCGAATGGTATAAAAACCATAGTGCAGGCGCAATAGTGGAAGATAGATATAGAAACCATGCAAGGTTTGTAATTGCTAATTTTAGTGACGTGCAAGCCAACACATTAGTGCAGATTGTGTGTTCTTCTTGAAATTCATAAACAACTTGAACGATAAATTGATTTCAAGGCTATGCTTCAAGCAACATGTTCATATGCAATGGTTAAACCAAATCATACAGGATTGGATCATGTCTATTAGATTTTCTAGTATATCCACATATGCCATCATAAATCAAAATCCTCCCCCTTTTCACACCATTACTAAACTTCAAGTTCATTGAATGCTTCTTGCATTCTCTACGACACCATTCAAATGTATCATAGACTGCAATTATACTACTTGTATAATAGTAATCGTTATGAAAAGCTCACATATGTACTATTCATATACACAATATTCTAAGAAATAATGTGAGTAGGGTAGATATGATATAAACTTCAAGTTTATTGTATTCGGCACAACATGAAGGATCACACTATTGCAAGGCAAAAACTGATTTCAAAATCAATTATAATGCCAGTGTTTTCCATTCTTCCTTCTTGCATTGGTTCATATGCTTCCAAGAAAATGCAATTTTCATTCTACCTACTTGGTAGTAATGCACAGAGAACTTATGCAATAACCTACAAGGTTATATGTGGCTTCATAGTGGACAAATATTATTGCAAAAGATTAATACTAATAGACTTTGGCAAATCAATATGTTCAGCATATATTTCATATATTCCAAGCGAAATTTAACAAAATATATTTCAAGTAATAAACAAAGGCAAGAAAAACCAAGCCAATACCTAGCTTCATATAGACTTCATGCTATAGCATAGGTAAACGAGATCTCTACATGAGATGTACAAGACATAGTTCCTCTTCCATTGTATTGCACTTCTAGGCAAAAACAAAGGCAAATACTTCAAGAAAAAGCCAAATAGCGACAAGGTAAAGCAAAAATCCTGGCGCTCACATAGACTTTAAGTTACTATGTATTCAAAACGAGGTCTCTACTAGAGATTATATTAATCCACTCAATTCAATTCAAGAATTTATAACTAATTGCATAACTACTTCTACTATTACCATCTACTAGATCGGTAATTTGGATTATTTCAAGTCCCCATGCGCAACTTCAATAATTCATCACCAAGAAGATCTTCCTCATTCATGAGGTTATCATCCGAAGCAAAATTTTCAGAATTATTGCTTGATCCTTCAAGGTTCTTGGTCTCACATTGTGGTGTACCAATGTACATCTTCGTGATGTATTCATTCTTCTCTTCAGTGGTTTGTGAATACTCCCCCTCATCAAGCTACTTGCTTGCAATGAAATTTAATTCATTTAGGGATTTCTTCTTCTTACCATGAAGTTCTTGGTATATATCGACATGGTGCTTGGGTGTTTATAAATTCAAGACCAAAAATCTATCATTCTACACCTATAACAATCTTGATTTTGTTTACCGTATTCTCTCTCAATAGGCTGCTTAGCTTTGGCTTTCTCATTCTTCATGAATTGCCTAGCTTTGCCTTTACCTTTCCCAGGCGCCTTCTATTGGCCATTCACCTTATCATTCTCCTTGAATGATGTACCATTTGCTTCATGCAGTGCTATTGAGCTAGTGTAACGAGATATATGATCATGCAAGATCATTACATTCTCCTCCTAATGCTGCTGCAAGGCAGTACTCAGGCCTACATCTGAAATGTAGTTTTCTGACTACTCACATAAGTGAGCTTATGGTGGAAGGTAGTGTTTGTGAAAACAAAAACGTGAAGACAAAAATAATTCATTCACACACAAGTGCACAACACACGTGTAGAGAGGGACCATATATTCATTAAATCATTTGATTTACAAATACATAGTATACAGAGTTTTGTCTTCTCTTGTCTTCCGCATCGATGCTTAAGGAAGATCTAACTTGAGAGATTGCGTAGTTCGCCGATTCCCAGGGATTAACATGCTTGCCCGGTTAATTACATCTATAGAGCGAGTCTATAGAACACCTCCGATTAAGCTGCGCGTAATGGTCGTATCTTCATGTAAAGTGTTACTCATCCATGCATGATGTGTTGTGGATGGAATGTGTATGATGAGGATGGCTTTTATATTGCCGAAACCCAGTCATAACAACACCATTGCCACGTCAGATGTAAACAGAAGATGTCGATGAAGAGGATGACTTTCGCCTCGTCGGTACCCAGTCATGTATACGCCGGTCTTCATCAATTCGAACGGAAGTGTTGCCTTTGCCTCGTCGGTACCCAGCAACAGTGTATGTTCGATCCCGTCATGTGGGACGTGTCGGTGGAGTATTGACTTTAGCTTCACCATTACTCGGCCAAGGTTTCGTCTAGCCTCGTCGGTATCTAGACGGAACGTAATAATTGAATAGGGAAGTGCTGCAATTAGCAGCGTATGATCATGTTTGGACGGTGCTTTTCATTAAAGCTTGAAAGTATGTTTAATGGACAGGTGCGCACAGCAGCGGCCGGCAGTCCTGTCATCAAAGTACAGATGCTTATGAAGTCTTTGCTCGCATGCTAGTGGTGATGCAGCCTGATGACGGATATCTTTGACGTAGCTACACGTAGCCTAATCGCTGACGGATATCTTTGACGTAGCTACACGTAGCCTAATCACTCAGCATATGTATGATATCAAACATGGCCAGAGTGTCGGTGATAATGTTAACACACGCCATGCATGCATCTTGCATTGGACGATGTTTGTCTTTGATTCTCTTTGCACAAGCATTGTGATCCGAATATTGTCCTCCATAATATTGTTGCGACGGAAAGATGATGGCTCTCCTCAATAGGAGACTACCCGTCTTATTTCGTCATGTGAAGTGAGAAGTAGACTGATCGGCCTTCCCCAATGGGATGGTTCCCGCCTTACTCCTCTGATAATAAATTAACAGGCAGACCGTCGGCCCTCCCCAATAGGAGGATGCCCGTCTAACGCTATTGTATGAATTTGAGAAGTAGACTCTTCGGCCCTTTGCCAATGAGAGGATATATGCCCGCCTTACTTCTTTGATGTAAGAAGTAGACTGTTCGGCCCTCGTTCATGGGAGGAATCGCCTTACTTCTTTTGATTAGGATGACTGCTTCGCCTTGATTAAGCAAAGCAGAGCATAACGTGGCCGCCGAGGAGATTAGATGACGACAAGCTTGATGAAGCTCATATGTCGTGGTGGTAGGAACGTGTCGTAGACTTGGACGGCGAGTTGCAGCGCATGGCCGCAACTCCCGCGTTGGCGTGGATGCCTCTGCAGTTCCGGCCAGGAGGACACGACCTGGCCGCGTCGTCAAGCATGTTGTAGGCGTGTTTCTCTAGCGGCTGCCTCGCCGCGGCAGCATCTCCTGAGGGTCGGCGTTGATCTTCGCGACGGCGGCCGTAGCGGCGCCTCCTGGCAGCGCGTGGGCGTGGGTATTATGGCGGCGGCCCTCCGTGCCTCGATCCAGAAGGGATCGGTTTGTTTATATAGAGGAGGATCGGTGATATGGTTACGTCGATCGGGAAGATACGCATCTTGGAGTTCAAACAGCTTCCGCATGCATGATCTTATCTCCAGCAAGCTAGTCTCTTTAGATGCAGGTCTGTTTGAAGTACGGGATATTATCTCTAGTCGTACGTGCGTGCTTATCTTCACAAGCATCCAGCCAGCCAGCTGTTCTGAGAGATCTGCCCTGGATAATCACGCGTACATTAATTAGTTAGAAACGCGTAGCCTTGCGTCTCTTGTTTAAATCACATTTTGAACTGTATCTCCAGCTAACTTAGCGTACAAGGAAACTGGCCGGCGTACATACGTATACGTATTCGGCGCAAGAATTATCATGATAATAACGACGTACAAGACAGCTCCTGAAGAAACCGAGCCTGAATCTGCCTGAGCAGGATCACACATTTCATATGGGCTGTTGTACTCTAAAAGAGTTCAACTTTTAATATATTTGTACTTTGAATATTCAAGGGCATAAACCCATACTCAACGAATATCACACGTGCAGGCTTAGTAAATTGCATCATTCAATTTAGTAAACTTGCACCATTTTACCACTTTCTTTTGTAAATTTGTGCATAAAAATACATCGAACAAATGCCCCCCCCCGCCGAGCCTAGTCTTTGCGCGAAGCAGCAGAGGCTTGGCTCGGGGAAAATATGACTTGCAAGAGTGGATACAACCACCGTGGCTATATACTGGTCAACTCTTGTAATCAACCATGCCAAACGGTACACGAGCTCTCGACCATAGTCCATTCTTTCCTTTGCAATTAGCAACTGGCCATTGGCTTAGCAAGGGATGTATAGTATTGAGAAGCAGACATGCTCATTCAGTAAGCTGTCTATTCTCTGTTTTTTTTTTTTTTTTTTTTTTTTTTTGAACCCATGAGCAACGCTTTGGGATTCTCAGAAATATATGTAGTAACAACTAGAAGATGTGTTTTTGCAGGCACTCACATGGCCAGCCAAACACAGCATGCTATAGCGAAAGACCATGCCACAGATTCACGATCAGTACGTGTGGTAATTAGATGTTTTGTTTAGCTAGCACTTAGCTCGGCCAGCTAGAATGGACGCTGTAGCGCAAGAACATGCCACAGATCCAATACTCAAAGCACATGCTTGACCATTGTGGGTTATAGCGAATACCCATGCTACAAACCCTCAAACATGTGTCTTGAAGATTTTTATTTGGTTCCATTGCGACCATATATATTAATATTGGTGCCAGCCAATGAGAACCATTCATCAAGATATAGATGCGACCACATAACAGCGGCGGTGCCAGCCATCAACCTTGACATATCCACAGATCCACAGTCGCCGCACTGGCCTACTTCACTGCTTCAAAATATTATGAATAATTTCGTGTCCGGAATACCATGAACACGCTAAGACCATGAGTTTCAACTTAAACTCTTATAGTGGCGTAGTGCATAATTCTTGTACAATAAAGAATTTGCTTGCACATAAGTATCTTGTATTGTTCCTCTTTTTATGAGAGAGCAGGAGATTGCTCACGGCAGAAATTCATACCATAGTATATGGAATATATTGGTCGTCCAGTTGGCACAATATTTCCCAAGAAATGTTCAAAGAAACTTGATGACCTGGATAATCTCGAGCCATAGTGCTAGTTCGTACCATAGCACCATTTATATGCTGATGAAATACCAAGCAGCCGGCCAGCGTTACATTGTTAAAGAAATATTATGAGAACTAGAAGCTCCCGATTTTGTCAAATCGAAGCAAAAGAATTTGCTTAGACATGCAGGTCCCACTGCAATCTATAGTGATGCAGGTATGCAAAACAACTTAGAAGGTCATTGTTACCATTTTTCCTTCGTGGTGATTTTTTTTTCCAGGTAAAGAGAAGAGCCGATTGGCATTGAGATGCAAATGGACAATCATATGACCGCTCAATGGAGAGTTTATCTTCTGTGACACGATCATTTTGTTGGGACAATGTACCCATCAGTCGAATCATAGGAGTGCAGCGTTGGCATTCCAATAATATTTAGATGTAGTGGAAAATCATGTCACATCCCATATATGGTTTTATCAATACCTCAGGGATCATCATCCTGTGACGATGCCAACTATAGTGTATTAAATAATAAAGGGGGTGAATCCATCGATATGAAGATTAAGTGAAAATCAAGCTAGAATTTGATAGAGTTTTAGTAGCTTTGTTGCTACTGTTTCGAAGCAGACGCTCCCAAGCAACAGCTGAACAATACCAAGGTGTAGTGATAAGCCATACCACAACCTAATACATCTGTACTTTATTAATCATGCTGCAGCCGTCTTTTTGTTACGACTATGCCAGCCAGTGAAACTGAAGGTCTTCATAGTTGTGACTCAAAGCAAGATGGTACGGTGTATGTCATGGCTTCAGATAGCAATCCGTAGCCAGCCGAAAAATAATGGGTGTACCAATGTATTGTAAGCTTTTATTGCTATGGGCTTAACCATGGGGCACCCCCATATGGATTTTCTACAAAGTTTCACCAATGAGTTCCCGAAGGTTCCCATATATATAGGAAAGAGAAGGAGAATCACACCTTCCTTCACAATTTTCATAGGAAACAATATTGGTTCCCTCGTAGGCCATTCAATAGCCAAAGATGAAGTCAATAGGGAATGTGTTCCATAGACCTTTTGAAGCCTGACTAATTTTCACTTGGCGGTTTAGCTTTCTCGTGATGATCGTGAGGAGCTCGCATTTCATTAGAATCTCTTGGGGTTGGAAGAATTCTTCTCTAGCCTCCCTTAAGCCATGTGCCTCATGCATTCTACCTCTGTCCAGTGGGAGATGTGGGATACGGCTAAGATTTTGGGTAAGGTTGGGGGAAGTGGCTAGAGCAATTTTGCCATTACTTTTTGCCGAGGATGGTGAATAGCTACCCTCCGCCTTCGGATTGCTTCACTTGAAACTTGATTTCCTCCATTGACTTGAAGGTTTGAACAATATGATTGATTTCTTGGAGATTCAACAATGGGAACTGCTTCTTTGGCAACCCCATTTATTTTGAAAGTTTCTCCGCATTTGTCTTCTTGGACTTCTTGTGAATTTGGAGGGTAGCATACACCTTTGGTGACTAAAAATCCTCGCAGGCTTTTTTTTTGTTTAATGGGCCCTTGTTAACATCTCGTAGGGTGGCATGTGGCTGCACACAGAAGCTAGACTTTTGTCAAGCTATGGTAGCCCTTTCATGCTCTTTTCGCTATAGTTTTCCCTAGAGGTTTGGCATCTCCCATGGACTGGACAAAAATAGAAGACATGATAAACCCACAGCTTCCAGAGTCAACTCGGATCAAAATTCAACCACCCCTTCTTGTTCCTTGTTGATGCGAACCAAGTGCTTTGTGTTGAGATTGCTTCACCACAAGTTAGATCAGTCAGCCATTCCCAGTCTAGGAGCACATTCCTTCATGACAATACATCTTAGGCACGATGGCCAATACTCTCTTCTGTTTTTTCTTTTGGCACATGTAATGTGTAGAATATTTTTATGCAGCATGCCAAACATGAAGTAGGCAAGCATGCAATGGTGTGAGATATTTTCCTTTCAGGTTTTGCAACAAACAGTAACATGCATAGCAGACTCCTTAGTGATATATATTGACAATGGGCAATAGCTTCCATGACAATTCAGCTCTGTTCTCTAGGATGATTAACTTCCTTCGGTATTGCACCACATAAAAACAGCACTTCCAACATAGAGATAAGAATTTATAGGAGCCAAGAGGAACATGCATGCGTGTGGATAGCGTGGGCACGCTACATGCTGTTTTGATATATTATATTTTAGGCATAGATCCGTGGATGCCTGAGTATTCATAAGTAGAGAAGATTAGCTATAGACAATACAATGTCCTCCACTATTGGAGAGGAACTTCAAAAATAACTGAATTTGATCATGGCAGATCAAGCAATTGAATTTGGAACGGCATCAGTCTGATGGTGTGGTTTGATGCTTTTTTATCGAGTACACCTAGACCATGTGGGCAGCAGAACATGCATGGATGCAGTTCTTCTTTTACATTTGAGTTCTCAAGGCGAGATTTGCATAGGTGTATGTATATCTCCCTCGGCACCTCAATGAACTTGGGAAAGTGCTCCCCAGGAGTCTTCTCATGATAATTCATCAAGAGAAATGGCAATGGCACTAGTGACTGACAATAGGGTTTTGCAGCATGACTACAACTTTTGGCATGTGTCACCCGGAAACAACCTTAACCAGTTGGTTATTAGCTAGTAGTCAGGGGATAGACCAATAGTACTTCTTCGTTAGGCATCACAATCTGATGAAGAGGTCGCTCAACGTTTCACGTGTGACCCATATAATGTATAATGTTCGGCACTTCCGCATATGTGGAAACGAATATCAAGGAATAGCCTTTGCTTCTGGATTAAAACATGGGGACACTTGTATGTATTGTCTGTACATGGCCAGATATAATGCCACGTCTTTCAAGTATTTCTATTAGATGCTGGGTGATCAAATACCAACAGATCAAGATTCGTTGAGGAATGTTCATCCCCATAATTGCTTCTCTTGTATCTCTGGACTTATAATAGTGCCCAGCCATAAGAGATGGTTACTGCCCCCAGTATTTGTAGTGTATATTCAGTTTTGACGATGGGCAAACTGAACGCCACCAAGCGAGATAGTATGCTAACGATCAAGCTCATTGAAGGAGCTATCATAAATAACCCTGTGAGCATGGTGCTCTGCTGCTTCAATTGGAGGTAAACCTCTTTTTGTTTTAAAAAAATCTTATGTGAGAATTTGCCATAAACTAGGCGAAGTTCTTTGGAAATACATATGTCAAGATGTTTTAATCTTGAGCATCATTAGAACTCTGGATCAAGTTGTTCTCAAAGAAAAATATTTGATAGGTGCAGGTACGGCGCACAATTGTAGCTTCCGTGACGTGGATCGCAGGGATGAACATGTCTATAGGACTATAATGGTAATCGTCCCATGGCTGCGACAAATATGGGGGCATCAACCATTGATTTGAGGAAATATGAAAGAGGGTTAGAGAAGTATCCCTCATTTGTGTAAGGGCAGCATAATCATGCCCCCTGTATTCATAGTGGAAGTATCATCTTAAGCAACAACTTCCATGGACTTGCCTCCAATGTATTTTGGCGATCAACTCACAATCTTAGCAATTTTGCTGAGAGCCCTGACAATTTATCTTGAAGCTCCAGAACGTTGCTGGTGTTGACACTTTGGTAGGAAGCACATCGATTGAATTTTTAAAAAAAATAAATAAAAAAAATGCTAGGCATTGACCTTAATATCAGTCAATGCTAACATGATGAATCGGAGTGTAGTTTCCACCACCATTGGAGAAGCTGGAGGGTGTTCTAAGTAGCTGCCCCAGAATGACATCGCTCATGATAGCGAGGTGGCAATTGTGCCTAGTTAGGCCTTCACAGAGAGAGACACTTCTCCAATTATGTTGAAGGATTGAATGATAGTTTGACGTGTGGTGCCTCGTACCAGCTATACCCATTGAAATAATTGGGTTGCTGTCGAGGGTTTGGTATGCATGTACGCCTGCCCCCAGCTCGAGCATTGCAAGTCAGCCATCTGGGAGTGATGACCAGGGGAGAGGCAACTAGGCCTGCCCCCAGTATGCGTGATCAAATGGCGACCATGGTGCTTCTGGTCAAGATCACTCTTCTGAGTTTGCAGCTTTCAGAACTTCACCGGGAAGGGCGATGAGTTTAATTTTGTTACTATTAGCGTGGGACTTTATGTGATTGGCCATTGCTAATATGTCTTGGGATGATTTTCACCATGCATAGACGAGTTGGCCTGTGACCCGAGTCCACAACTCATTCATTATTGCTTCCTTGATGAGCTTCTTGGACACAGGGCTCACTTTGGATGAACAGGAGAACGCCATGTAAAGATTTTTTTTTTTTGTAGAAAAGGAATAGAAAGAAAAAGAAGAAAAAAAAAACTAAAAAATAAGGAAAGGGACGAATGTCACACTTGAACTAGAGGGAGATAAAAAAAAAAATGGGGATAGCGTAAGTCCATGCCATTGCCATCCTAAAAATGTGTGTGACGAAAGACCGTGCCACAGGTACGTGTAATTGATTCTCTGATGACATTTTTTGTGTGGTACAGTCCCATACCACATGAAAATGGTTGCAAGGCGAAAGTACATGCCAAGCTCAAATATTGAGTGCAATGAAAGTCTATATTACACTTTTTCTTTAAAAAAGTACATAGCAAAAGTCCATGCTATGTGCAGACTGAGGTTTGGTTTCTGCTGCGGATGTCCATGCCATAGTTACAACCAAATGGTTTTGATATTCCAACCACGGTGAAACTCCATGCCATAGTTCAAAGAATCTACGATGTGGCCGCTTTACTGCCATGGCGCCGGCCAAGGAAATCATATATATTTGATCTTCATCGATTCACAGCGGAAGTCCATGCCGTTCATCGTACGTGTTTTATCAAATCTGCTGCGACCGCTTAGCTCCCACG
>RWGY01000026.1:23535601-23694979 GCA_007726485.1 Eragrostis curvula
GTTCGTGAAGGTGCGGAGCGGACGGGGGCTGATACTTGGTGTGTAAGGTTTTGGCAAGGCAAAGATTACGAAAATGCTATTGTAGCTGGCGCTGGATTTCCTACAAAACTCCCATCGTAACTAGAAGAGTGCCCGTGCGTTGCTTACGGAAGCAACACCACTATCTTAGCCTGCTTAGTGGATCTTCCAGCTATTGTCCAAACAAATACCTTAGTTAACTCTCTGCCATTTCTGTATTTCTATGGTGTGCCCGAGTGTGTTCATGTGAATTCAACAATTTATGGCAAGCTACTATTTTATTGTGTAAATTTATACAAAATAAATAATACAACTTCCTTATAATTAAGTTCAAAGGCAAATGCCATACAGAGCACGGATGAAATCAATTGTTTGGTCAAGATGACAGGAGATTATGCATATTAACTGATGCCTAATATTTTGTTCATATCTAAAAGGAAACCAAAACTCAATATGGGGATCCAAAATTGCCCTCATCAGCAGCTTGCTCCCTCACGCCCTGTATTCTATTGCAAAATTTTAACATTTCTAAAAGGAAACAAAAATGAATATAGGCTCCCCAACTTGCCCCTCTCACATCAGGCATCTTGCTCCTCACCCCAGGACTTTGCAACAATCTATAACCCCACCACTTGCTTCTGCGTTTGGGTGGGGTTGGGGGGGGGTGGGGGTTTGGCGCTTGGCTCACAACGTTTAATGTACACAACTACCGTTCTATACTTGTGTGCACATCTTATCAGAGTCCAGTGAAACTTTGATTTTTTTTTTTTTTGAACCGGCACCTTCCATCAAAAGCGTAAACTTGGTTCAGACCAATGCCTACATACACTGGATACAAAAGCAGTTGGTTCAGATCCCAAAGGTGAGTAAATTTAAGGGTAAACAAAGACAGGCGGCCCATGTGCCTATTTCCACATTATTCCTACCTCATCATCGACCCAGCAAAAATCTTTGTAAGCTACATTATATAAAGAAGTTTAATATCTGTACAGAAAGACAAGATAGGTGATGCTACTAATGGGAAAAGATTATAAAGTGGAACTATCTCTACAAAAAAGTTGTTTGTCCAGAAACAAATTGGTAAACTTGTGTAAACTGCTTGGTACTCTTTCCCATCCCATCATATCTTTGATCACTTCCAGATATATTGTGAATGCAAACATCATATGTTTCCTCTTGAGCGCAGAATTCACATCTGTTGCCCTTTCCACTCCTCTCCTCTCTCAGCTGCACAGTGCCTCTTGCCGATTGTATTCTGTTTTGCATAAGAAGCCATAGGAAAATCTTCACTTTTGGTGGTATTTAGCTTGCCGCGCTTTTTCACTTTTCCTTCTGTCTTTCACCCACTACAAGAAATTTGCTGCTAGCATATAGGAAAAAAAAAATCAGGAGCTCATCCTCCTATGCAAAATGGGATTATACATATGGAAGCATAACCGATTATTTCCTGCAACCATGTCTAGTCCCTCAGTGATTTGCAAAAGGAGCCAACCATTTGACATTTCTTGAATCTATTTCTTTCAGACTTTGTAAGTACCATTGATAATTATTTGAAACAAATTTAATTTGGGAGGAGATATCACAATCACTGAGCTTCAGATCAATGATATAGGAAAGGAAACACATGCATATGACATCAAGTTATAATGAGAACACAACATTGAGGGTGTCCTGTTTCTATCTATGAAAAACAATAGTAGCTGAAAGGTAGGAGAGGATGAGCATTTCAGTATTAAGAACTAAAAGCAGTTAAATGAAGGATAAAACAGTAGATGACATTCTGAAGTGTAACTGTGGAGTAATATGAAATATTGAGCACAAATACCCTAGATATTCAAACACTGCTTAGAAGAGGGACAAGATAAGAGGGCTTCCAATTTGACAGAAAGCATGGCTCTATGTGAATCCAATCAAAGGGCTGGCTGCAAGTAATGGATTATTAATTTTGGTGAAAGTCAAAATTAAATAGTAGACGTAAGATCTCTTAAGAATATAAGTAAAGATAAAATATTATAAAGTGAGCTTGATACCCCTTCATTTTATAGCATCATGTGATCTGTACCATCCTAAGATCTGGGAATATGAAGTTTAACCAGTCTGCAAGTTTAACGATAAAAACAGCATCGCTGACAAGATACACTGAATATTCTCCTACCAAAAATAGAGCCAAAAAAAATCTTCCAATGAATGGAAAAATTGAAAATTCTAGTGTAGCAAGAACGTATCGGTTTTACATGGGGAGACAGGAACTTTCATTGAGAATCAAGGATTTATTCACTTGGAGAAGCAGCAACAAAATAATAACAGCAGAGCAACACCAGTCAAAACCCAGCAGGCACAGTATGCTTAACATTTGTTGTGTTTGAAACAAAAGCTTAACAATTTGTAGTTTTCGAGATAAAAGCTCAAATTTGTTCTCTAGAATCTAGAACCATTAGAATACATAGTATAAAAAGCTGGAATATGAATGGCAATTGTCACTGCAAAAGAAAATCTTCTCTGATAAAGGTGCACACAGCTACACCAGCTGGTGATATTTTTTAGAAGAGTGACTTTGTTGGAGCTACATGCCAGTGGCAATGAAAAAACAAAATTGACAACAAACTGAAAATTCCATGGGCATTACACATTCCATGGCTAGTGCTAAGTTTTCTCATCTACTGAGGCGCCTTTCAAGGTAACATGAAAAGCTTTTTGGATATCACTCACCTGAATATAGTCCGAAATCTAGCAACTATATTGCCCAAAAAAGATGAAACATATATTGCATTAAAATCGGCATGTGAGAATATATAACCTTAGTATATACCATGCTTGTTGTATTTTCTGAACATGAAAGGAAGCTACATCAAGGAATTGTTGTTTGATTTCCAGACCATAATTTTTCTCTTTGATCCCAACATTAAAATAGATATGTAGCCGTGTTTTTTTACAGTGATGTATTACAAATCATAAGCTACTCCATGAATGAACCAAATGGGAAAAGATTCGTATATTTATTCATTTAAGTCAAGATAAATGGATCTATCTCTAAGAGAGCACATTAGAGGAGCAACAATCAGGTAAAAAAAGATACACTATCTGTTCAATTAGAAAAAACCCGAAAACTTCAGCTTGCCCAGCATTTGAAGTATTTTTCCAACAGGAACTCAAGTACACAGCAGAAATTGTGTTTTACTTTTCCTATACTCTAAGAAGATACACTGTCATCAACTGAATTGATTAAGGACAACCTAGAATCTATTTTTTTCCCGCAAAAATATGAGTGAAACAATTTTCAGCTCATGCTTAATTGAGATACAGAGGAAATCTTGTATGTCTTTTTCCAAGAACCATCCAAATCAAATCTGCTGCTACAATAAATTACTGAAACTGAATAGATATCAAGAAATCTAAGATAAAAAAAATTATAACAAGATCAATGGCGAGCTCATGGCATATTAATTAAGAAATTGAGTAAACTGACCAAAACGTGGTCTCACAAAGCAAAATCAACACGGTAAATAAGCTCCGAATTTTGTAGCAAATGTCGCGAGCCACGGGGGAATTCAAACGTACCAGAAAAGCAAATTGTTGCCCTTAGGGGCGGCCTTGTCGCCACCCGACATCAGCGCCATGACAGAATCATGCATATAGATATGTTCTTTCTGGTAATTCTGAGGCAGTCCCCAAAAAGATACCTAGGGATCATACAAATAGCGTAATTTGCTCAATATTACTGTCTAGATAACTCAATAAAAATGCAAATTTACTGGCATTTCGTTGAATACCTTAAGAGACATGACAAACTGTATGTACATCAGATTGGTGCATCAAATTTAACCATTCAAAAAATAAACGAAGGTAAATCAAAGCTATTGGCATCTGCATTGATAGTATATACGCGAGCAAGGATGGATCAAAATAATATAACTATGCTTACCAAGAGAGGTGCAAGATGGAGACGGTGACGTATGTCATGCACAGGGTGTATTTGTACAACCAGACAGGTCGTTGCACACTGGTTGATCTAAAGCCATCATCTCAATATGAACCTGCATTAGTTCATGGGGTAGATAGTTCATGTTGCAGACGGAAATTTTGGGTCGAAAACAAATAATGATTGTAGGGAACCCAGAATCAGACGCTAGAAATTGCCATTTGATGAGTTTGCAATAGTATTATAGAGGTGGATTTGACAACACGGCTGATAAACAAGAACAAAAGTAGTTTACCTTGACGGACAGCTTCAGTGACTCAGATGCGGCCAAGATGACACTCAATGAAGCCAATATCACACCGGACGCCCCCAAGACAAGATCACCATCCAATTCTCCTATACAGGCGCCTGGATTACATACGGACAGTTGTAATGGGCTTTGGATCATTCCATTGGATTACCTGCGCACAAATCCCAATTATCATGCAATAATCAAAAAGCAAGCTAGAAATTGTGTCACCTGCAATTGGACGCGACAACCCTACCAAAAGGGATGAGAACTGACCGGCAGAAAGTTCTGTGACCTGCAATTCGATTGCACTCTTGTCGATGCCAAACCGGAGCTGGTGCCACGAGATCCCGCGGTGGCGTCCCTGAAACCTACCCGACCGGAGGCCAGCCGAACTGACGGGAAGCCGGCCGTCGAGGACGAGCGCGCGGTGGAGGAACCCGAGGATGATGTCCCCGGAGACATGTAGGAGAGCCACACGCTTGGAGCGCCGAGGAGAGAAGAGAGGTTTGGATCCGGGAGGAGTAGTCGTCTGCCATGCAGCGAGCGCAGTCGTCTTGCCGCCGCAGCTCTGCTCCTCCTCGCCCCTGCATCGCCTCCCCCAAAGCTCCACATGAGCAACATATTCGAGGAAGGGGATAGAAGATGCGTCTCGCGTACAAGAAAGAAAAGAACGACGCTGCAGGCCGCATTGAAAAAAAAAAAGTTTGGAAAGAAAAAACGTGATTAACTCATCTAAGGTAAGAAAATCATCTAGCGCATGCATATTTCCACGCATAGATAAGGAAAGATTAAAAAAAATTGGAAAGAGAAAACGTGATTAGAGGCAACCGTGAGTGGGATTAAGGTGGGCGGGTAGGTTTTCGCGTGGATGAGAAAATACGCTGCGAAGAGGTACGACACAAATGTAAAACGTGTAACATGTGAAGGAATTTTCTTCATCCGGTGGGCCTTCTACAGATATGCGGTTAGATAGCAGGGTGGGCTAGATGGCAGAAAGGTTTAGATGGCAGGGTAGATAGGCTGAGAAGGTACAATTGATTTTCCTCGCAACTGGTTCTTTAAGGGTTTAGAAGAGACACACTTTCCTCTTTTTCCGGAATATTCAACATGTAGTTGACCCCAGATAAATTTTGAACACATTTGCTTCTAAAATCACTAGATGAACTAGTCCTTTCGAATCGAAGCGCGTCTCACGCGCGATACGTGTTTTTACAAAAGCCCTGTGTTTTTACAAAAAGTCCTCCTTCAAGTTATAACGAACTAGTTGAGGGCCCCGCGCGTTGCCGCGGGCATTAATCAGCCTGTTCGTTTGGATGTTTTGCAGCAGGCAGCAGCAACCGCTACAGTGTTCGCAGTTATTTTTCTGCAGCCGCATCCTGCCGAACAGCCAGATTTAATAAACATTTAGCCATGTAAAATAATTAGAGACATGGAATTAAACATTTAATAAAATCTTTTAACAGTTATATCACTTAAGAGTCTAGAAAAAAGTGTCTGAATTTTAAATCACGTTGCAATGATTGGTTATAAACTCATCTTATTCATTTTATTTTCCCGTGCAAATCAACTAAGCAAATCAACAGAAATATTTCATATGAACACATGCAAGAAAACTAATAATGCGGAATTGAAGTTTGAAGAACATGCAGTAAGATAATTAATAAACATTCAACAAACAAATCTTACTGGAGCAGTGGCATTCTCCTTTAATTACGAACTCCACTGCAGAGAAGCATCTACATTTACAAAACACTGAATATCGTAACATGGAAGTCCCATTGGGGAAATAAATTTCGGTGAATACCTTAAGATAGTAGGGAGCAAGAGAGGCCGGCAATTTGTCTTGTTTGTAGTTCTTGCGTTCTGGTCTGGTCACTTCAGGAAATCCAAAAATTGATAGACACTTCATAGAGAACAAACCAATTACATATCTGGAACAAGCCACTGGGAGCCGGTTATGTTGGCAACAGTGCTTTCACCTTGCGCTGAAAAATCTGACACGTCTTGTTATTTGGATAAGGCTGCCGTCATAAGCTCCTGGAAAGAAACTTGTATTAAAGGGAAACACTATATACATATATATCATTCCATATTAGCATATGCATTGCTGATGAAGCTATCACTTTAAATGCAAATGGAAAATAGAGACTGGAACAGTATACAGGGTAACAGAAAACTGTTCAAACTTGAAACACGTGTAAAAGAGTTGTACCTACTTCGACATATACCATTCGAATGAGAAAGACGAATCATTTAGTTATGGGGAAAATGTTGCCAATGAGAAGAGGCTACGGATATAAACGGAGCAGTCTGAATTCATATAGTCTAGTCTATTGCTAATTCATTACTTTGTTACGCATAAGAGTTTTCAAGAAGGAGCTCTATGCTGTTTCTTACGTGCTGCATACCTTGATAACACATAAGCAGATGAGATAAGAAGTATATCCAACAGTCTTGAACCTTGCAAGTCCATAGCAGCCTGCAAAAACAAATGGACAGTTAGTATGTTAGGCTACACAAAATCAAGATAAGAAAGGGACGGAATAACAAAAAAGAAGCATCAGGGCAATAAAGTTTAGTCCATGGTAATATTACCTAAGATAAATCACCAAAAATCTCTTTGTAGACAACGTTGTGAGTACTGTTAGTATACTCGGCGGGGCTGTTCTCAATCAAAATACGCAGACCATCAGGCGATGTTACCCGTGAGAAAGCGACATACAGCTGACCATGGGAGAAAACAGGACTTGGCAGGTAGACACCGACTCTATCTAGCGTTTGACCTTGGCTTTTGTTTATAGTCATGGCATATGAAACTCGAACCGGGAACTGACGACGCTTTATTTTGAAAGGCCATCTCTTGTCAACAGATGTAGTCACTATCCTAGGTATATATGTTTTGCTCCCTTTAGCTTTTCCTGTTATAATTTCTGCTTCAATTACACGGCGAGTCAGCTGGGTTATAATAAGCCTAGTTCCATTGCAAAGACCCTTTGCTGGATTCAGATTGCGCAACAGCATTATCGGGACTCCCACTTTTAGCTTGAGTTCATGTTCTGGCAATCCACTTGCTTGTATTGTGTTAAGAAACTCTGTCGGATAAAGTGCCTCAAGTGTGGCACGATTGGCAGTGTCGTCATCAATCATATCAGAGCTATAATAAGTCATTTCTTCTGTTTCTAGTCGAGATATCATCTTTGAATTGATTTCGGCAGCTATTTCATTAGTTGGTGCTAGAATTGCTCGCTGGCATAAATATGTGGCCTGATCTGTTGTGCTTGATGTATTGTACACAAAGGAGATCAGTGATTCAATATTTCTTGATTCAGCAGGTAAAAGTAGGTATGCTGGAATTTTGACCCAGTAAGTGTCTTCTTGGCTTGTAGGACAGGCATCAGGGACGGTGCCTTCTCCAATATTAAGCAACCAACCTGCAAATGTTTGAAGGTGCTCTCGCTGGACCTCAGATAATGACGGTGACCGCAGCCTCATATTTTCTGTCAGCTCCATAACAGTGCAGTTAGACCACAAACGGGAACGTGTAATTGATGCACCTAATATTTCTCTCCTTTTTGCATTGGGTAGCACTGGTAGTGTTTGTCTAAAATCCCCTCCAAGCACAACTGTGATGCCTCCAAATTGTTTATCAGCATTAGATGGATGTACTGACGTTAAAATGTCTCTCAATGTCCGATCCAGTGCCTCAAAGCAGTGCCGATGATTGACAGGTGCCTCATCCCAAATGATCAAAGATGTATTCTGAACCAATTCGGCTAGATGGGTATTCTTTTTGATGGCACATACAGAGTGTTCTTCCATGTTTAGTGGTATTCTGAAGCGTGAATGTGGTGTACGCCCACCAGGGAGCAAGAGAGCCGCTATACCAGAAGATGCAACAGCCAAAGCAATCTTTCCCTGTGATCTGACATTATTAAGTAAAACATTCCAAAGGAATGTTTTTCCAGTACCACCATAACCATAGACAAAGAATGTCTGGCCAATGTGATCATGTACCGATTTCATGATAGCATCATAGATGTGTTTTTGGTTCAGATTCAGCTGGCCAACCTGTTCAACTGCCTCAAATGAAATCTTTTCTAAATCATACATTTTCTCATCTAGCAAAAGCCTATTTTCAATAATGGATGTGCTGGTGACGGTAGGCTGGGGCAAATTAAAATGAGCTAAATTGTACCCAGAATTTTTAAGCAGTCTGTCTATTTCAGTAAGCACATAAGATTTGACATAACAATCAAAGGATGTTGTAGGATGAACTGTTGCAGCAGATTTAATGCGATATTTGAAGTCTTCACCCATAATAGAAGCATGCTCTTCAAATAAAGCACATGGATCGCCAACATCACAAAAAAGGAGGAGTGTCACAAAAAACTCACGTAGTTCATATGGCATAGCCCAATGAGCTGTATCAGTCATTGCAAAGGACCACTCTCGATCATCACCTAGAAGTCCCAAAGCTTGACATGCAGCCTGAAATGTTGGATATTTATGGCCTTCAACAGTTCGTACATCTGAAAAAGATTTTGCACCTTTGACAATATGCAGCAACATACGAAGGTAGTAAGAATCCCCTTGGTTAGGGCCAACATGTGCCACCCTTCCAATTCTTCTTTGATTGCCCCGACGGTCATCCCAATACTTTCCATTATCATGCCAGGTGAAGTGTTCAGGGAACTCAGCATATGTAAATTTGTTAGCAGCAGGAATGGATTTATTTGCTTGAAACCATTGAGTGAGCTTTGTGACTTTATTCTGTGGGTTCTCCAATACCTGTTCCAAATTGTCATCCTCATTGTAGACAATACAATTATCAAAGGGTAAGTGGCAAGGAAGTCGTTCGACAGATGGATCAGAATAGTGAATTTCAAACTCAAGCAAACGCCAAGCTGCATCATTAGGAGTTACACACCTGCATTCTAGATAATCACGTATCTCATCGATCGCTTGATTGGATGATCGAGTAGATCTCCTTTGTTGAAGGCCAACCTTTGCACAATCGTATCCCTTGCAAAAATACTTGAACAGATACTTTTCCATGCCATCTCGATTAACCCTTTCGACATTGATGTGGGCCTGATACTTCACACATAAGTCAACATTGTGAGGAACAACAAACCGATTATCAACATCAGTGCCATTTTTCTTTGTAGTTAGTCCATTGTTCGGCCGAGAATACTGAATATGACCATTCGACAACATTGTTGTTCTGTCGCAATATTCTTTCGGGTAGTACTTTGAGCATTGGCCGTCGACCATGCAGGAACATGATTTATTTGCATCTCCACATGGACCATGAATCATAAATGATGAGACAGCCTCAAAACCAATCGGATCGATAGAAGGATCTGGAAGCTGTGCTGATATTATTTTATCAATTTCTTCAGCCGTCAATGGATTGCTCTTATCTAACCACAATATGATATGGACATGAGGGAGGCCACGCTTCTGGAACTCAATCGTGTAAACCACTGCAGGTAGTATAAAAGAAATGAGGTCAGAGATCTTAAAGGTTATAGAAACAGATGTGAGATCTCAAGAAAAAGTAGCATAGCACCTGCAAGTACTGGGCCAAAGAATTTTTCTTTCACAATATCATCCATGAAGATGTCTAGTTTCATATGGAAGACACGATCAACAATGTCAGCTCTATCAGTTGGAAGTTGGTTTGGGATTCGCGCCAAAGCCTCAGTTACTTCTGACCACAAAGGGTTTGATGTAAAAGTGATGAACAAATCAGGGCAACCATATTTTCGACAAAGAGCAACACAATCAAGGTAATTCTGATACAAATATCGAGGGCCTCCAACATGAGAAGAAGGTAATATCATTACTTGCCCAGCTTCAGATCCTTTAGTGATGCCATTGGCAACACTTTGACGGAGTTCTTTTTGAGAAGCTGCTCTATACTTCTTCTGAAAGGACTTTGTTCTATAGTGGCTCAGTCTAGATTCCTCCATGCAACAGTACATATCAATGATATATGCTTGTGTGGCCCTCTTACAACGCAGCGGAGTGTTGAAGTCATCAGCTCTATCATGAAGTCTATAGCAAAAGACCTCCAACATAGTAGCGTGCTTCCGCTTGATCCTGTCTGATCCAGGACATTGTCGATACTTGATGTTTTCATGGTAACCATCTTCACCATACGGGAATAATATTGGATACTGCATTGCCATAAACTTGCAATGATTTTCTTGAACCCTACGTAGGTTGCCTGCTTGATCTTCTACCAGCAAGTCACGGTCACCATCAGTTGAATCCAAATCACCAACAACTAACCCAACAACTTCAGATGCTACAGGAGCGCTGAAAACATCACCATGTTTGTTAGGAGAGCCAAATAACCTTATGCGGTACCGATCATCCCCATTTTCAGATAGCCTATCGCGGGCTGCTCTAAACAACCGGACAATTGGATTATGGGCATTGAACATCTCGATCAGGGCAGCAACAATTTCTTCATTGGGCTTGAAGGTACTATTGTGGTATGTACCAACCTGCAGCCTATTCCTCAACTCATTCTCAGTATCAAAAATATATATCTGAGCATATTCAGGGCGTCGGCCCTCTTTGGGCAGAAGTGAGCCAATGCGGTGACATAGCTGCCCGCTTATCTTGAAGATATATGGTCCCCGACCATCATTGACAGAGTCAATTACATTCACACCCATGGATGTGAATGCAAACATAGAATTGTAATACCTTATATTCTCAAAGAAATGAGACGACAATGCTCGGTTGGCTCCAGTGAGGAGGCTATACAAAGGCTCTGGAGGTGGCTTGTATGGTGGCAGCATAACCCTTCCTTCTCTGCAACATTTTGTGTATCTTGGTGTTGTCGTGTGTCGACGCCGGTCAAGGCGCTCTTCATACCAAAACTGTGCGCCACAGTAATGGCATACGCAGCTTGGTGGTCCAAGATTCAGTGGTGAGAATATGGTGCCTGACATTAGGAAAAAAAAAGGAATATCTGATTTCAATCGTGTACATAGTATGTATAGAAGGCAAAAAAAAAAAAGCATGATGAATTGAAATAAATAATGTGGCAGCTGATATATTCACCGATATTTAGTTGTCGAGTATTGGAATCCTTGTATTGAGGCCAAATATTTTTCACAATCCTTGGAAATCATCTCTTCGAGACCAACATTAATGACCAGTTGTAACAGATTCGAGAGTATTCATCATCGAGGGTACAACAGTCTGAGAGTATTCATCATCGAGGGTACAACATGTTTGAGTATTCATCATCGAGGGTACAATAATAGATCTGAGAGTATTCAACATCAAGTGTATAACACTGAGAGTAGTCATCATCAAACACGATCGCATATACGCCCTGCAAAAGCAAGAGATATGGTCAATGGTGCATCAATAACAATAATAAAATAATCTGACTAAAAGGCAGAAATATGGAATAACTCACGCCTATGGCCAGCTGAAGAACTGGCATGGTAGAAAATAGCAGGAAAATGGACTATCTGATTTTAGTTGCATACACAGTATACATAGACGGCAAAAATAGCATGCGGAATCGAAGTAAATAATTTGCAGCAGATTGGATCACTGGCATTTAGCTTTCAAGTATTGAAATCCATGGATTAGGATCAAGTATTTTGTTTACAATATTCTTTGAAATCATCTTTTTGAGACCAGCATATATAAACAACCAAGCACAACAGATCCGAAAGAATTCATCATCGAGTATACAACAGATCCGAGAGTATTCATCATCGAGTATGATCACATCAACAGTATGCAAAAGACTTATGTTGTGTTCATAGACGCATCAATAACAAAAATAGAAGGATTTGACTAAAAGGTACAAAAAGGAGATATTAGAGAATAACTCACGTCTATGGCCGGTCGACGATACTTGCATGGTAGAAGGTAGATGCTCATTTTCATCTACAACAAAAGGAGGCAGCAAGCGTGAAAAAATATTATACAAAGGGAAATAAGTCACAAATGAATGTATTCACAGCGACCTTCATCAACTGTTGAGTATGATGGCTCACTCAGCCGGCGGGACACTCTTCTAGAAGATTGTAGGGTGGAGGGTTTACGTTTTCTATGGGATAGTTGAGAGGATGCGCCGTCAGATTGTTGAGGCAGATCTATTAAGAATAAGATGGCAACATGAGCTACAATGGAGCCACGGCAGTATGGAAGAGTAGAAATAAGATTGAACACATCAATCATACCAGAAGGGTGAGTAGCCAAGCGCCTTCGTACAGGACGGCTAGATTGGAAGGCAAACCCCATAGGGAAGTCATCGGCAGTATCTGGTGCTCCATCCAACAGAGTGTCACAGGTCAGAGGGCCTGCATGGAAACAAACACTATGTGAAACAGAGAACCATTGTGCAAGTTGTGTGTCTACCAATCAAGTGACCATCTGCACGGTACCACAAACGGTAACTATTCTAGCAAATCTCCATCCAACATACCATTAGGCCAATTTAGACTGATCTACGTTACATCGGCAAAAAGTAATGGATGCATACCTCCACCACTTGTTGAGCATGTCAACATGTCCAACCGGTGAGTTGAATATTTTGCTTTACGTTTCGTATGGCGCTGAGTACCGACCTCATCACGTTGGTTGTCCAAACCTGATATAAGCAAAATGACAACATCAACAGATGTGTGGTGGAGATAATAAAAATGGGAGGGCATCTAGGTTATGTTCAATGCCTTTAGGAAAGAAAATGGAAATCAGATAAGTAGAATGTAAGGCACAGATGGAGGCGTGGCAGGCATACCAGCAGGTTGAGCACATAGACGGCGTCGTACAGACCGGGTAGACTCGGAATCAAAATTTGTAGGGGAGTCGTCCAAATAATTTGAGTGAGCTGAACTCGATACATCATCACTTGTAGGAGCCTCTGAAAAGAGAGGAAGCAAGCAAATATGAAAATATTGTTAAAGCTCAGATATGAACAAAAATTAAAAATCACAGCCATCTGCAAGGACACACATAGCTATTATCTGTGACAGCAGGTTTATACCTGAGCATATTGGATTAGGTTGTCTACGTTTTCGACGCTGATTAAGCGATGATGTTCCAGAACATTCAGACATTGCCTGAATGACACAGAAACAGCAATGAAAATTGTGATGACCAGGAAAGGGCAAAATGGCAAGTGGAAAAAGAAGGAAGGAAAAAAAGAGTAGACTAACAGGCCACAATACATGTTGTTTATAAACAAAGAATAGTGAAAAAAGAATACACTAACGTTCTACAATACATATATTGTTCATAAACAATGAAAATACACACAGGAAAAAAAGTGGAAAAAAAAAGAAGGGTAAAAGTAAATCAAGGACCTGCGGTACAATATATTTTTACAAAGCTGAGTTTGTAATCAAAACATTCTTTTAAGAAACATATTGGTGAGGCTATGAATGAATTCATAATTCAACCTGACTGTCTATCACCGGAACAACACTTGTTGCCTACTCTTTTTTCACAGGAACTCGGAAAAATTTATAAATGCAACGAAACTCAGGATTGTGAATTAGCACGTGGAATCAAAGACATAGGTCAGAGGATTCGGTATTTTTTATGACCGAATCAGATGATTGTGTATTAGCATGCAGGTGAAAGTCAGAACAAATCGATGATTCGTACATGTTATACTACGCTTTCTTTCCTTTCAGCAGGAAATCAAAACTGCTTGAAGGAAAACGTAAACTGCAAGCAATGAAATTAAAGTATGCAGGATATGATGAGGGCATGAACTCGTACCCAGATGTGATTGCCAAGCCCTCTTCCTCGTAGCTTCCTCTCCTGTGTCCAGGGAAGCGAGCAACCAGCTGGAAGGAAAGGAACATCAATTGAAAGAAAAGGTGGGCCGCCGGTGGGAGCTAGGGTAAGGAAGCAGGAAAGCACGCGGAGTACATGCGGGCGCTGCACGCCTTCTTCCTCCTGCCGGTGACTGCGACAACAGAGAGGGGCTGCGGATGAGGCGAATCAGCGGAGGATGCCACGGGAAAGCAGGGCGCGAAGGCCTCCGATGCACACCGGCGGCTGGGGCAGCCGGAACGGGGCGTGGCTGCGGCGAATCGGTGGGAGAATTCGAGAGCACGGGAGAGTGTGGTGGTGCGGGCGGGACGCCGAGCAGGAACGTGGGCACGGGAGAGGACGACGGGGGAGGACGACGGGGGAATCGGGCACGGGAGAGGACGACGGGGGGAATCGGGGCGGGTCGGAGAGGACGACGGGGGCTGCAGCCGAGGAAGAAGATAAGGCCCGGATGGAACGGCCGAGATGGAGCACGCGACCGGAACGAACGGCTGAAATCGTCAGACGCCTGGGAACAGCAATACAGTAAATCTACAGTAAACAGTGCGTGACGGGAGGATCTAAGGGTTTTATATGATATGATACCATTAAAAAAAAAAAAAGGTTATAACGAATCAACCCGCCGTCCATAGCCGTCCTCACGCGCGATGCGTGTTCAAATCCCCGCCTCCTCACGCGCTCCGTTCCTCCTTCCTCGCCACGCCACCGCTCGCTCGCCTTCCGACCGCCGCTCGCCTCCTTCCTCGGTCCAGCTCCGCGCCACCCCACCCCACCGGCGCTCCCCGCAGTCGCCGCCTCCATCTCTCCGGCGCCCGCTCCTCTCGCCGTCGCGGCCCCAGGTCGTCCACCGTAGCCTGGCCCGCACCTCAACCCCGCCCTATGCCCTAGCCCTAGTCGTCGGCGGCGGGCGGCGCTCCTGGGTGCGCGTAGACGCGGCGACGGGTGCCTCGGAGGGTCGCCAAGCTGGCGCTGATGCTACCACCCCGCGCGCGACCTCCGCCTCCTCGGCCCGCTCTTCGTCTACCCCTGCGGATTCTCCGCAACCTCGAGCGGAAATGGTTTGATCCCCTCCCCCATCCCCATCACTAGTTGTGACCTGTTTTTGATTTGACTTGCGTGCTACTGCTGTAGACTAGGATCGACATTGTCTGCTGCTTCCGGTGGATCTGACGAGAACTGCGTGTATTGCACTGTATTTTTTTTTTGTTTCTGTGGTGATGACGATAGGCAAACTAGGAAATTAATATTGTTAGTACGTTCATTGTGAATTGGTGAAGTATGGTAATATCTCCAAAGAGTGAACTGTGCACTGGGAGGAAAATGTTGTTATATTTGCAACCACTATGCCTATGATTGCTGTTTAGGCTTCAACTGTTTTGGGGGTTTATTGGGATAAACCCTGATTAACTTTCTATTATGCAGTTAATAAACATTGCAGTATCTATTGGAGCGTCCATCTTTTTCTGCACAATGCAGTTGTGTTGATATTAGGTAGAGGAGATGGATAAGAATTTCAGCATTATTTATTACCTTCATTTCCCTAAATATTTGTTTCACATGTTAGTATGTGCTTGGTAAAAATCTGTCCATCAGAACTGAATGGTGTTTGTTTTTTTGAAATGAAATGTAAATCAAAGAGAGATAAAAATTGTTTTTTCTGCTTGCAAATATTAAGGAAAGAACCACAGCACAGGAAGGGCATCCTTTGGTAAAATACATGCTTTTTTGAAGATTTTGGCTTCGGCATCACATCTTGTATATATTAGTTTTATCTACGCACTGCTGAAGTACAACTTTAAATAATAGACAGTTATGAAGAAATCTGATCGAAAGCTGGCATAGTAAGATACATTAATAGTGTAGACCCCCTCCCCCCCACCCACTGATTTGGATAGATATATATTAAAATTTGCTTCCAGATATCTTCCTTACTGATTAGAAATTGATCCAAGGTATCTGCTGAAGTAGAGTAGACAAGCTTTCTGCATTAACCATATGATACTTGAATTATATTACTAATGCATTTCAAGCATGCTCTTTAGGGTAAGATCACTTTCATATCTGCTCAGAATTTGTTTTTGCAATATGTGTCCCATATCACTAATTTATTAGAATAATTGAAATGTGCTCTTTGTATCCGTTCTTTAAATAGATTCAGTTTCCAGTAATATACATTGACATTTTCACGTTGTACAGGACAACTTCTGCTGGGAAGATGACGGAAGAGAAAAAGAAAATGAGGAGAAAGGTTCTAGCCAAGTGGCTGAAAGAGAGTATTTTGAGATTAAGCCTATAGGGCAGCAATGCTCCACCAGGGTGGATATTCTTCCACAGGAATATGTGGATCAATTATCTGAGTTACAGGTTTGCATTATGAACCTTATTTTGATTGTTGACATGCTATGATACTTTGCCCAAAATGAAACTGCAGGCCAAGGTGGCTATTTAGTAGGTGTAGATCTCCATGCAGTCTTTGCTCTTTACCGGAATGATGTTCTCTAATGTCAGAAAATAATTTGAACACTTCCTATCAAACCTAGGTTTTGAGTATGCAACTAAAAATAGTACGGTTTACTAGATCAGCCTAGTGCATAACCAAACATGCCATCCTCAGGTTGCCCACATACCTAGGTCAAGCAGATTAGCATTTATCAATGACTCAGGGCTTAATGTGAAGGAAGAAAGTAGCTGTTTAGTGGTTTCTGTACCCCTGTTATGATGCATGGAGCTGTTGTCTCTCTCACTGTCATGAACCAAGATAGACAACCCTGGACCCAAGGGGCGCGGCCTGGCCGATGGCGGCAGCCGCACCCTAAGGGCAGGGTACTAAGATACTAGATCTATTCTCTTCTTGCCTAATTCCTAATGAATGCCTAACCTCTTTCTTATATAGAGCTTGCCTCCTAACCATAGGCGAGCTACAGTGGGCCGCGCTACTGTAGCCCACCAGCAGCCCATGACTCCAAATAGCCTGCCCACGACATTTCACCCCTCCTTTTTAAGCAGCTCGTCCTCGAGCTGCAGGCGGGGCGATAATGACGCTCGACACACTGACCAAACTAGACATGATACTAAGCCTTTTACATCTCGGCTTAATATCTTATTTTCTACGAAAACGAGAACTTAAACTACGCCTTTATTCTTGGTGTCGTTAACTCAGTAGAGTCACTCACAGGAAGGCCCCATCCTGATTCGCTAAGAGAGAGGAGCATCTTGCGTCCACGTTGATGAGGCCCATCAGCAGGAGCAGGAACAGGAAAGGAAGCAATCATGTGGGAATCAGCACGTGAATGGAAAAACTGCTCCTTCCCGTGTGACACGTTGCTGGCCTGACGGTGGTGCAGAGGGCCATCGGAGATAGTTGTGCGTCGCACCAGGTAGTCGCCGTCCTCAATTCGATGGCCGCCGACTCCAATCTGGTGGCCGCGAACCGCAGCTGGCGGCGCGCACTCACGTGGCCAGGGCCCTGCTGATTTGGCCCTGAGCACGAGGTGGGGAGCAGGCAAGTGGTGACTCGGTGATTTGGCCCTCCCGTCCAGCGACAAAGGATCCTGGAGGGCGAACCGGGCTGCACCCATGCTGATCCAACGCTTTTTCTTGAAGATCGCACGGCGTGGAGGTGGGAAGGAGGGCAATGGGAAGCGATGGACGTCCGTACTTGGAGACGTCGGCAGAGGATCAGGTAGTGCTGCCCTCTTCGCCTCCGCAGCAGCCATCTTCTCGACCATAGCCCTCATCTCCACCAGCAGGGCCAAGGCCCCATCGATGCACGCACTCCTGCTGGAAGGTGAACACGCCATGGCTTCCCCTGTTGGCGGCGCCCTTGGGGATGGCGGCGGCGGAAGCAGCGATGGCGTGCTGGAATCAGCAGCAGATCTGAAGGGCTGTGCTACAGCTGGCTTCGGTGGCGCCGCCCATGGGGATGGCGTCGGCGAATCCAGCAGCGGCCATGGATCGAACCAAAGCTAGCTGATACCAATTGTCATGAACCAAGATAGACAACCCTGGACCCAAGGGGCGTGGCCTTGCCGATGGCGGCAGCCGCACCCTAAGGGCAGGGTACTAAGATACTAGATCTATACTCTTCTTGCCTAATTCCTAATGAATGCCTAACCTCTTTCTTATATAGAGCTTGCCTCCTAACCCTAGGCGAGCTACAGTGGGCCGCGCTACTGTAGCCCACCAGCAGCCCATGACTCCTAATAGCCTGCCCATGACACAGGATCGAGTTCCTCCATTTCCTTTTGAGACAGCTGTAAAAATTGTTGTAGGGACTGAGTCCATCTGTGAATGAGATATTTGTTCGGTTTGATTTTGAATCAATAGCTACCGCTGGCCTCGATAATAAACTTGCAGTCTTAATTGTGTAAACTTCAAAGCTATTATATTAAGTAACAACACTAAAAATTTATTCCTTTTTGGCAGGTTAGGTTCATCGGGCACGCTTGAAAGAACTTGTTTGAAGGAGCTATCTGATATTGACCTGAAGAATTTAAGGGTAGTTGGGTAGGTTATTTTAATGTTTATATTGATATGATATGCCATGGTTTTATAACTCTTATTGCTATTAGAACTAAAACTAGGATGTTATGCCTGCTTGTATGATAAATTAGCTTATTTTGTTCTAGTTAATAGCTGAATACATTCAGAAAATGGATCCAAAGTCATCAGATGGTGCCGAAAGAGATTGAGTTTGCATCTATGATGATTGTGCATCTGTTTTATATTAGGTAACTTATGACTATTTGTTGTTGTCTTATTTTTAACTATATTCATTCCTTTTTATCTCATTCATATAACAAATAGGTTTTTGAAACAGGAACTGTGCTATGATAAGCCATTTTGAATGTCATTTAGGTAGGGAACCGACCTCAATGAATCGTGAAAGTACTTAGTAATTTTGGCCATTCAGTTGAATTTTTGGTGTTTCTTCAGGTGAAAAAGGTGTTTTGCATTACTGATCATCTAATTATCATGATTATTTTCAGGAAATTGACTACATAACGGAAACATTAACGCAGAAATTGTTTCTAAAAGTTCAAGAGATCTGATTATGTGAAGGTTCCTAAAATTACTGGGAGTGTACCACACCTCAGGTTTCTTCCACACCAAAAGTTCCAAAACAGGTCCACAAGCAACTATGGATGTACAATAAAGGCCGAAGTTCATTTGTTCTCTGTTGCAGGTTTTAACCATTGGAATATGTCCCAGGAATTAAAATTGACAGGATAAAGCAGTTAGTATGTTAGAAATGGACTGGAAAAGGTCTGTACTGCAGTATACTGATCAGCCATGGCCTCAATATTCTGTACTAACTGACACTGTCTCCTTCTGTTTCAATGTCAATCAAGAGTACACCGCCTATATCCTGTCCAGGCAGATGATCGAGTGCACGGCTGCTGATTTGGCACTGGAGGACACCGTCTACGTGCTTGACAAAGCCTTTCAGGAAGGATCTGTGCCGTTTGACGGCTATCTCAAGAGTGTGCGTGCGCTGGCACGCGAGCAGTCTTCTCACCACGCCTTATCAGCCAAAGTGCATAGTGCACAGCAACAGGCCATGGCTGCCAGTATTACAGCACGGGCACTGCAGTATTCATCATAAGGTCACTATACTTGACCGCTCAGCTAAATGATTTCTGCTTCAAGCAATTCTATATATTTTACAACATTGAATTTCAGGTCCAGTGGCCTTGTTCCATCAGAAAACTTCCCCTGTTACTTTTTTTCTGAGTTCCAAGAGCGTAATCTGGTGAATCCTAACAACACATCACACACTTATAAGTATGAAAGGAAATGTCTAAAATTATCGGGGCAGAGGTCCATCTGCAGATTTGATGGATCTATCTATATGAAAACCAAAACAGCATTCATAAAACGATATCTTGTTTATTCTGTACCAAAGCTAGGAATCGAAAGAGAGTCATATACACTAGCAACTGCCAAGCTGCATTAGGTTTTCCCCTCAAACAACAGAGCAAAATTTCCCTTTCTTATCACAGATCACGTAGTAGCAAGTCATCTAGAAATCATATAACATAAGACAGAAGATAGCAGCTACATATATACCTTACACCCTTTGATTGTCTCCTCGATAACACGAAATACATACTGTCATGCAAAATAAGATAAGGCATGCTGATGTTCAATATGACTTATTCAGCTTAAAGTTTTGAACTGAGGAGGTAGGCTCAAAATAGTTCTTATTAATTATTCGGTATGCTCTTCAGAGGAGCTTCCAGCTGATGCATTTTCAAAAGCAATGAATTTTCCCAACTTTCTCTACCACATTTACTTAATAAATACACATGGCACCACTAGGACAGTATTAATTGTAATAATAAAAAACAACGGTAGCAGTATGAAAATCATTTAATTGCATATCCCGATTAGAAATATATGTCAACAATGCTTTTAGTTCCTTTTACTAGGCTGGTTAGACTAGTTTTTAGTTCCTTTTGGTTCTTTCTCAGTTTCCGTTTTAGTTCTTTGTCCTTTTACCTTTTGTTTTGGTTCTGGTTTTTACTGAAGTACGCCTCTCCTGCTGTTTTCCCATAAAAAAAAGAAATATATGTCAACAATGGCTGGCATTACCTTTTCTTCTTTTGGTTCAGGAAGAGCAATCTGCTCCAAACTCTGTTGCAATTCCAGATGATACTGTGTGTTCCTAAACATGTATCCAGTCTGGGCAAGATTTTCAGCAACCTGTGTTGAAAAAACAATCAAACATGTCACAACCTGAGCCAGATTTTAAGTAGATTTTCTGATATTTGACTGAACCAGCAAAAAGAATGCACATTTGGGAATGGAACAAAACCATGATTTATCATTTGATTTTACTAGGGTGAGGCTAGTACTATATATGTGAGATTTTGAGTGATGAACATGCGACAGAATGCAGCATGTTAATTTTGTTGAGCAAGTGCCGCATGATTATGTAACGGAGTCAGCTTATGTGCTAAGCATGGCAATAAAATGATGTCACCATTTGTTTTAGATGCAAACATTAGCTGACCATTCAGATTTGTTTATTGTTCTTATTTTGCCTAACCCGAGATCGTGCTAATATCAACTTGCTAGCAACAGGTCCCTCAGGATGACGATGCATGCACATGCACAAGAGGCAGTTTGACAGGGTTTGCTGGTTTATGATGCAGATGTTTAGCTATCTCCCATTACGCAGTTTGGATCATTTAATCATCTGATCATTCAAAAAAGCATATCATATATTTTGTGCATAGGGTGTGTTTGCATTTTCGGTGACAATGCTTGACCATCTCACCAGCCATCAACTGCTTGAAGACGCGGTTGGGTGGAATCCCATTGGTAGCACCAGGCGCTCATGGGAACGCCAGAAGGTCTCCCAGTCCTAGGTACCGGAAGAGATGGGTGTAGGGTGTGTCGTGGAAGAAAGGGTGCGCAAGGAGAAAGGAGGCGGCAACAGCAGAGAGAGAGAGAGCGAGCGAGTGAGGGAGGAAGAGGGGGGAGGGAGCGACGATTACTTCCCTATTACCTCCTTTTCCAAAAAGAAATCATATCCACAGCATGGGTGATTGATCTGTGAATGGCTGAATGCACCCACAAAACATAGAATTCCAGAGCCTAGGGAACTGAAGCAAGAAACAAATTAAAAAAAAAAGACCAAGTATTGCATAGATGGAAAAATTATCACAAAATATATAGTTACAGCAGGGTGTAAATCTAGTACAGCTCGTATGTAAATTTGTATTTAAAGTTGGTAACACACAGGTACTCTAGTCTCTAGCTACATTGCATATACTTTTCAGTTCTATATCCTCGTACTAAGGGTCTACAAGAAAGTTTTCTAAACTGGTGAAATGGAAAGGCTGTGCATAGCATTACCAGAGAAAAACCGTTAAAGTAACTTAAGGATGACACAGGCACTAAGTATAATTTGAACTTAATGGTTAATGGAGCCAACTTTGCAATCTGCATATAGGCATGCTGCACATGCAGCACATTTCATAGAATATTGAGGCTAAAGATGTTCTCAAATTATCACCTATCGAAACTGGAGGCTGAGACACCTTACAGTACATGATCAGGGCAGTAGAGTAGTATATCCAGGGGAAAGAGAGAACAAGCACAGTACATGATCAGCTTCAACAAGAACAAGCACAAACTCACAGAAGGTTTTCAATTTCAACAACCTGAAGATCAGTGCAAGTATGCAGCAAGCAAGCTTTAGGTATAGGTTTCCTTTTCACAAATATGTGGCAATAGATAACAACCATGCACGATACATGATGCCTCCTAACACTCGAGAATACAAACGAACTAGCCTAAAAAGTGCAAAAAACTCACTTTGTTAATACTGAAAGATATGGAGGTAGAGGTTTCACTAAAAGTTGAGGAGGCGAACCTATGAAATGGAGAGAATGAAGGGACCATTATGCCAGTGATCTTGGTCTTTCATGCATGGTGCCGTTCTTGTGCTCGTACTCAGTAAACCGTAACAGAGCAGCCCATCAGACTGCTGCCGCAGTCACAAATACAGCATCTTCCGACGCAGCGCCCATGCTGACGCTGCAGATCTGGCACACCTGCAGCCTTCGAGGCCTCCTAGGTTTCTGCACACAGGCAAAAATCATAAAAATACATCACAAATTGGAGCAAAGATCGGGCACTAATAAAAATATCTCTCAGAGCCAGTACCATATGTCAAATCCAACGAAACAACAAAATCAGTGTGTGGGGACTTGCCATTGCTTATCAGGTCCCTTTGGCCGGGGATTCAACAGGGAGCACAGTGGTTGCCGTAGAACATAGGAGCTCGCCCATCAGCGTGCAGTCTCCACTCCCCCCAACTTTGCGCCTCTCAGATCGAATTCCGTGTCTCTCCCTGTCTTCTCCATCGTCAATGGCAAAAACAGAGAAAAAGGTGTGAGAAATGAGAGAGATCTTGGGTTTACACTGTTAGTAGCCCAGTAATGTACACTACACAAAGGCCCTATGCTACAGCAAACAGAAGCTATAAACAGGTAGAAAAGGATAGGCCATCTACTACACGATTCAACATTACAGGGCAATCTGCAAATATAATATGTTATCATCTTCAGGTTCATTCAGCAAACAGGATAATTGTAAGAGAGACAAGAGGGTGTTTGTTGGAGTGTGTCTGGCCCATATAGAGGCCCATGTATAGAGGCCCATGTATAGGAACTATATACCCACCCTTCTAGGGTTGGAAGAATCAATTGGACAGTTCACCTCATTCCAACATGGTATCACAGCCACCTCTTTTCCTTCTTCTCCCTCCCTCCCAACCCTAACCCTAGCCGTCGCCGCCGCCACCATGGCTGGCCGCCGGCCGCCGGCGCCGACCCTCCCTTCTCCCTCCTCCTTCCCTCCTCTCCCTTCATCCTATGCCGCCGCCCTTGCTGCCGGCTCGGCCACCGCACCGCCGCGAGCTGCCACCGCGGGTGATGCGCCGCCGCCGGACGTCGCCGCGCCGCTACAGGGCGTCGCTGCCAGCGCCATGCCGCAGCCGTCGCGTGGAGGCGCGGGCGCGGCCTCCAGCTGCGGGCGCGGACCTCTCCGCCGATGCGAGTGGCGCCCTGATGGGCCCTGGCCAGGCCGCCGCGTTGATGGGCCCTGGCCAGGCCGCGCTGCTGGGCCATGAGCAGGCCAGCGCATGGGCTGCTGCGGCCGCTCCGCTGGGCCCTGGCCAGGCCGCTCCGCTGATGGGCTGTGGCCAGGCCGCGCTGCTGGACCATGAGCAGGCCAGCGCGCGGGCGGCTGAGGCCTCGCTGCTGGGCCCTGGACAGGCTACTACGCGCGCTGCCCCCTCTCCCTCCTCCGCGTTCGCTCGGTTGGGCGTCCCGCCGGGCTTCACCTACACCGGTTTGGGGATGCCACCGGAGCTTCTCCCCGCCTCTACGCCGACCTCGCTGCCGCCCTCGCCGCGGCGAAGACCGAGGCTTTGGCGGCCCAGGAGCGGGTGCACGCGGCCGCCCTCGCCTGGGAGCGTGAGCGCGCTGCGGCGGATGCCCTGGCACGTCGGGTCGCTCAGGCGGAGCGCTACATGCACATCTCTGCCGGCAAGCAGCCCGCCGTCCCCGTCGCCGACACTGCCGCCTCGTCCTCCCGTCCGGCTCCGCCTGCTGATCCTCGTCCCCGACTTGACGCCAGCGATCCGATGGTCGCCCAGCTCCACCTCCAGGCCGTCGGTGTCCAGAACATCCGCGCCATGGTCTCCGTCGTCCTCGACCCTTCGTCCACCACCTACGGCCGTTGGCGCGATCAGATCCTCCTCGCCCTTCGCCGCTACGCACTCGACGACCACGTCCTCACCGACACTCCCGTTCACGCGCGGGATGGTTCCTGGCTCTACCTCGACAGCGTCGTCGTGTCCTGGATCTTCGGGACCGTCTCCCCGGATCTCCAGGAGCTCATCAGGACTCCCGGGGACACCGCGCGCCAGGCCTGGCTCGCTCTCGAGGGCCAGTTCCTCGACAACGCCGAGGCCCATGTTCTCCAGCTCGACACTCAGCTCCGCACCTTCGACCAGGGGGATCTTTCTGTCACTGAGTATTGCAGGAAGATGAAGGCCATAGCGGATGCGCTTCGTGACCTCGGCACCCCTGTGAGCGACAAGGTCCTGGTCATGTATCTCCTGAGAGGTCTCAACAGCAACTACGACCTTCTCAAGACCTGGCTACCTCGACAGCGCCCCTTCCCCTCCTTTCAAGACGTGAAGGATGAGCTCCGCTACGACGAGATCACCCGGGGCCTCGCACCTGGTTCCTCCTCGTCCACCTCCACCGCCCTCGTGACTGCTCCACCGCCTCCTGCTACCTCGCCTGCCGCTTCACTCGTTGCCACTCCTCCCCCCGGGCCGAGCGGGGGTTGGGGAGGGGGGGGGGGGGGGGGGCGACGTCGTCACCGTGGTGGGCGTGGTGGTGGCTCTGGTGGGGGCCGTGGGGGCGGCCGCAGCGCTCCTGCACCGACTCCTACTCCCGGGGGTACGCCTTGGCCATCCTTCGCCAACCCATGGTCGGGGCGTATCTCGATGTGGCCGTTCCAGCCAGCAGGCGGCGGGGCTCGCCCTCCGCACCAGCCCGTCGCCATGTTCGCTGGCCCTGCTTCCCCAGTGCCCTGGACTCCTCCCGCTCCGGCTAGCCAGCCTCCGTCCTGGCCGGGGGGGGTGGACTCCTCCTGCTCAGACTTGGCCGGGGGGGTGGGACCAAGCGGCGTTGGCCCAGTCCTTCAGCACGATGCAGCTGACCCCGCCGGTGGAGTGGATTGCTGACTCGGGGGTGTCGTACCACACCACGCCGGATGCTGGTATCCTTTCTTCCGTCCACCCCCCCATCCTTCCTGCCCTTCTGCCATTATGGTGGGCAATGGCGCTTGTCTTCCTGTCACCTCTGTAGGCACTGTTCCTGGTTCTTTTCGCCTTCCTGATGTTCTTGTTGCTCCCCAGATGGTTCACAACCTTCTTTCCATTCGCAAATTTACTGCTGACAATTCTTGTTCTGTTGAGTTTGATCTTTTTGGTGTTTCTGTGAAGGATTTGGCTTCCCGGCGTCCACTCCTCCGATGTGACAGCCAGGGACCCCTTTACACCATCCGCCTTCCTGCTTCCGCTACTTCATCATCGCCATCTTCTTCGACAGCAGCTTTTGCCACTACATCTTCGTCCACGACTTGGCATCGCCGGCTTGGTCATCCCGGCCGCGATGTTTTGGCTCGACTCTGCCATAGTGCAGATCTCTCTTGTACTCGGACATTTGATGAGCATCTTTGTCATGCGTGCCAGTTAGGTCGTCATGTTAGACTTCCTTTTTCTGTCTCACAGTCGCATGCGAGTCATGTTTTTGATCTTATCCACTGTGATCTGTGGACTTCGCCTGTACTCAGCATTTCTGGCTATAAGTACTATTTGGTGATTGTTGATGATTTCTCTGACTACTACTGGACTTTTCCGTTGCGTGCGAAGTCTGACACGTTCCCCACCCTGCATAACTTCTTTGCCTGGGTCTCCACTCAGTTCGGCCTCACCATTAAGGTTGTTCAGTGTGACAACGGTCGTGAGTTCGATAACCACGCCTCCCGGGCCTTCTTCCTCTCCCGCGGTGTTCACTTGCGCATGTCTTGTCCGTACACATCTCCTCAGAACGGCAAGGCAGAGCGCATGATCCGCACTACGAACGATGTCGTTCGCACCCTCCTCTTCCAGGCATCACTTCCTGCCCGCTTCTGGGCCGAGGGTCTTCACACCGCTACCTACCTTCTTAACCGCCTCCCTTCCACTGCTTCTCCGGCTCCCACTCCCCACCACGCTCTTTTCGGCACTCCTCGGTATTGTAGCATCCCGCTTCAAATCAATGAGGGGTTAGCTAACCAGGATCTTTAATCGGGAAATACTTGGCGAAGCAAGTATGTATAGACCACACACATAAGCATACATAAAAATAATTTTACATTGAGTTTAGTTATTACATGGGTTCCATAATTAACATAAGATTTCCGTTTCGAAGTTCGCTTTATTTTACATAAAAGGAGTTCGAAATTCGATTACAAACACCAGCGGAAGCGAAATACCCGACGATACATATATACAATGAAACCATGTCCGGCCCGTAGACATGATCTCACTCACCTTGCTCCTGGCGGGGAGAAGAGGGAACCCACTCAATGGACCAATCCTTGGGCGGTTCTCCTTCCCACACTACTTTCCCACAGCAACCGCAGAAGTTGCAATCAGGAATACCTGCAGTAAAGTTTTAAACATCGAAACCCTGAGCAATTAATACTCAGCAAGTCTTACCCGTCAAATGGGCCATTTAAGACCGACTTCTAAAATGCAGGGGGTTGACCAAGGGTTGAAATTTAATTGCAAAAACGGCGCTAATAATTGATCCTTATTTTCATGTTTTAGCCAAAATTAAGAGGGTTCTTGCATAAATGTAAATATTAGCAACCTAACTAAGCAATACATGGTTGCAATACAATTAATTGAAGTACAACATCATATAAACATCATCATGTGCACTTCTTACTACGATGTGACGCAGTGAACAAGTGATACTCAATAACCGCGAGGGACGGCGATTCGAATCGATTTACACCTGCAGGCAAAACCCGAATACACGACGTACGCTACTCGAAGGAGTTACGCACGGCAACCTTTTACAAGACATCATAAAGCCGGTCCGAGTGTCACCTCTCCCGAGTACACGTCTCCCCACGCGATAGCCACGCCGGGTCTAACCGTGGTTTGCCCGTGCACCCTCCCTTCAAACACATACCCGCAACCACCATACCATCTTCATCACCAAAAGAGAGGTGGGGCCCCGTCCAACAATATAACATCGAGCTACTAAGTTTACTAGTTCCCATTCTCCTAGCATGCATCCGGTACTGTTCAAACTTGCTCAGCGGGGCCACAACGAACGGTCCTCAACCGACACAAACGGGGCTATGGCGAACAAGGCGTGCCTTGTCACCTCCACCTACACATGAACTTCCCCGTTCGGTCTCAAATTCATTATCATCATCATGTGAGAACATAAAGTAAATCCGACCCCACTTATACCGAGCGGTCTCCATACCACTCGATATTCTACCGACGACACTACTTTATTAAGCATAGCAAACTAACGAGCGGTAGAACTTAACTTAACCAAACCCATAGGAATATCTGGAGATACATGCAACTAGGTTTTCAATCAAGTCCTATACGTAATGCACATTTCACGACTAGAAATACACGTGAGAAAGTATAAAACTTTGTAAATATGGGAGTGCACCGGGGCTTGCCTTGGGGCTGGTGGTTAGCACACTCGAGCGAGTTCAAGTCAGCACCGGTCTCCTCGGTCACGATCTCCACGTCCTCGAGTCCGGCGTCGGTTCCTAAATGAATGCAACAACAAACAAAATCAAAGATAGTTCACGGAACTTCCTTGACAAATATGACATGGCGATGATATGATGCAAAGGCAACATGCTGGCAGGACCATTCATTAAGTTTTTTTTTTTTTTTTTTTTTTGCAGTTTGGTCCAAAGTGATTTATACAAAATACTTGGATTTAGGAATTTCCGTACGCGTAAAAGAGATCTTCTTCTAAAATTCGTTAAAAAGGGTTCTGGAAGACCAAAAATTACATTTGTATTTTTATTTAGCATCTTCCTCCTAGGTACAGTAACATACCCAAAATTTGGTGCAAAAAGTTGCAGGAATAAAATCAATAAAAAGATTTTCCTAGCAACTGCAAAATGGAATTACTCCCAAAAGAAGATGCATTTCAAGATGCCACTTGGTGGGATGTTCAGGGAACCTATTAGGAGTGTGCATGCCAAAATTTAGAATTTTTGCACTTACAGATCTTTTTATAGAATTTATTTCCTGATTCTCTTCTTTGAATTTTATAAAAATAACTGAAAAGAATTCAGATGTTCATGTTGTACCACTGGATAGGTCTCACTTCAAGGATTCCAGAACACCTGAGTTTGCATTTTTACGATTTTTCTACGAATTTCTATCGAATTTACAAGTTTGGCCAAAATTTGGAATAATTCAAATAAAAGAAAAAGACGACGTGGCACTGTAGCAGTGCCAGGGCATGGCGGGGCGCGCGCGACGCGGCGGCGGCGACGGCGATGTTCCGGCTAAACGGCGGCGAGTTCCACGAAAAGGTCAGCGGAACTGAGTAGAGGACATCGAGGCGACTCTAGCGCGACTGACGAACACGTGCGCTCGACCGGGGAGGAGGATCGGCGGCGATGGCGGCGGCGGTGAGCGGCGGCGCGCGGTGTTCCGACGAGGTGAAGCAGCGAGGCGGCGAGCTAGGGCGCGCATGAGCTTCACGAGGTGATGGGGAAGCTCACCGTAGCACGCGCGCACGTGGAGGAAGTCCGGATGGCGGAGTTCGTCGGAGGGGCGGCGCGGTCCGGTGAACGGCGGCGGGGAAGAAGGTGAGTTCCGGCGATTCCACTGCACGAAGCTCGACGAGGTCAGCGATGTGTGGTGCGTGGAGGAGTGAGGAACTCGTGTGCGCGATTAATTGGGATTTGGCTCACCGGAGAGGAAGAAATCGACGTCGACGTTGATCTCGGTCAAGCTCCGGCCATGGTCGATTTGCCGACGATTAACGCGCTAGCCTCGGAGAGGGGCTTCGGTGATGGGAGCAGTAGCTTGAGGAGGCTCTTGCGCACACTTTCTCTGCTGACCACGAGGCGCGGGAGTGGCTGGCACGACGGCGACGCGGCGAGCTCTCGACGGCGGTAATGGCGGCTCGGTGTGAGGGAGAAAAAATGAAGGGCGACGACGACGTCTTGACCGCGAGGGAGAAGGGATAAGGCCAGGGAAGAGATGGACTCGGTCCTCGACGTCGTACCGCGATGACGGCGGCCACAGTTCGCCGGAATGGGCAGAGAGAGGAGGAGGCGTCGCCGGCGGCGACACTTGGCGGCTACAGTGACCTTTTTCCATTTTTCGAATTTCTGGAATTTTCCTCGATTTGAACTGATTTGATTTAAATTCGACCTTCCCGAGCTCCAAAAATCACGAAAAACTCAGGTTTGGAAGATTTCAGTGAGAGGAACAACTTTGTCAATTGGAACTTTTGCTGAATCGGCTTGGATTTCAAACTAAAATTCATTCAAAGTTAAAGTTTGAAAAAAGTTCATGCATTTAATTGACCCTTTAGATTTTTGCAGAAAAATCTCCAAAAATCTCCAAAATTCTATTTTAGCCCCTGGATGCTGTGGAATTTTTCATTTGGGTCCACTTATAAAGAAAATTTTAAAGTTGCAGTTCAAATGCTTGTTTGAAAGAAATTTCTCCAATTTGAAGTGATTTTGAATTCCTTTTCATTAAACTTTGATTTCTCTTGATCATTTTCACTAATTGAGATTAGTAACTTGATCAGGGACTAAATTTGAGTGGGATGTTACAGCCCTCCCCCCTTAAGAAAATCTCGTCCCGAGATTTGCAAAAAGTGCGGAAAAGAGGGGGTAAAAGTTTGCTTGCTTTACCTCGATTGCGAAGCGAGAAAATCCGGAAACTTGGAGTTAAGAAAATCCTCTTGTTCCCATGTGGCCTCTTCTTCCGAGTGATTGCTCCATTGCACTTTGTAGAAAGTAATGGTTTTGTTGCGAGTCACTCGATCCTTGTTGTCGATAATTTTGACGGGATACTCGGAATAAGTGAGATCATCCTGCAAGCCCTCCACATCATCGAGTACCACATCAATAGGAGGCTTCAAACATCGCTTGAGTTGAGACACATGGAAGATATTGTGTACTCCTGATAATTTTTCCGGCAATTCCAAACGGTATGCAACGGGTCCACATTTTTCAATAATCTTGAATGGGCCGATATAGCGGGGAGCAAGCTTTCCTTTGACTCCGAAGCGCTGAACACCCTTGGTTGGCGACACACGAAGATATACGTGATCATCCTGTCGAAATTCCAAAGGACGGCGCCTCTTATCGGCGTAACTAGCTTGGCGGGACTTTGCGGCCTTTAAGTTTGCTTGAATGAGCCGCACTTTTTCTTCGGCCTCGGCAATTAAATCAGGCCCAAAGTTCACCCTTTCTCCAGGTTCTGACCAGTTCAAGGGAGTACGGCATGAACGACCATAAAGAGCTTCAAATGGAGACATTTTAATGCTCTCTTGATAGCTATTGTTGTACGCAAATTCTGCCAATGATAAGTGATCATCCCAATTGCCACCTTCAGATAAAACACATGCCCTCAACATATCCTCCAGTATTTGATTTACCCTCTCAGTTTGTCCATCGGTTTGAGGGTGGTAAGCGGAGCTTCGAATTAACTTGGTTTTCAATGAAGCATGTAACTGCTCCCAAAAGCGAGCAACAAACTGAGGTCCTCTGTCGGATATGATGGTCTTCGGCACTCCATGCCAACACAGTATACGCGAGATATATAACTGGGCATATACCTTGGCAGAGTATCTAGTGTTGACCGGAATGAAATGGGCCGACTTTGTCAATCGGTCCACTACAACCCATATAGAATCATGCTTTCGAGCAGTGAGGGGTAACCCGACAATGAAATCCATACTAATGTCCTCCCACTTCCACGAAGGAATACTCAATGGTTGCAGCTGACCGGCTTTTCTTAAATGATCAGCCTTGATTCTCTGACAAGTGTCACACTCTGCAACATATCTGGCCACTTCACGCTTCATGCGTGTCCACCAAAATTTGGTTTTCAAGCCCTGGTACATTTTATTGCTACCAGGATGAATGGAATATTTGGACAAGTGAGCTTCATCCAAAATTTTCTTTCTCAGCTCCATATCTTTAGGCACAACAAGTCGGTCATTGAACCATAACACTCCATCCTCATCCTGTCGGAAACATTTGATGTCACCATTTTCTAATCTTCGCCGGATATATTCCATCCCTTTATCTTTTTTTTTGTGCAGCGATAATCTCCTCCCGCAGGGTGGGGATGAGAGCGAGATTATACAAAGCACCATGAGGGATAATCCTGAGGCTGGGTTCACTAGGGTCGCAACATACGGCATGATCCAATTTGCGAACCTCCAGATTATTGCAATGTGACTTCCGACTCAAAGCATCGGCAACAACATTGGCTTTTCCGGGGTGGTAATGGATTTCCAACTCGTAGTCTTTGATCAACTCAAGCCATCTTCTTTGCCTCATGTTCAGCTCTTGTTGTGTGAAAATGTACTTCAAACTTTTGTGATCGGTGTATAAGTGAACCAGATTTCCCAGCAAATAATGTCTCCATATCTTCAGAGCAAGAACCACTGCAGCCAATTCCAAATCATGAGTAGGATAATTTTGTTCATGTCTTCTTAGTTGTCGTGACGCATACGCAATGACACGACCGTCTTGCATTAGAACACAGCCCAAACCTGTGCCCGAGGCGTCACAATAAACATCAAATGGTTTAGTGACATCGGGTTGAGCTAACACCGGGGCGGTGGTTAAATGTTTCTTGAGAGTTTGAAAAGCTTCTTCGCATTTGCCATTCCACTGAAATTTGATTGCCTTTTTCAGCAGCTCCGTCATAGGCTTTGCAATTTTGGAGAAATTGGGGATGAATCTCCGATAATATCCTGCAAGCCCGAGAAAACTACGGATATCCTTTATACATGCAGGAGCCTTCCAATTTAGCACTTCTTGCACTTTACTTGGATCCACTGAAATACCTTCATCGGAAACAATGTGGCCCAAGAAAGGTACTTCTCTCAACCAAAACTCGCACTTGCTGAATTTTGCATACAACTTGTGATCGCGGAGCCTCTGGAGTACAATCCGGAGATGCTCAGCATGCTCTTCTTCTGACTTGGAGTAGATTAGGATGTCGTCAATGAATACCACCACAAACTTATCCAATTCCGGCATAAACACCGAGTTCATCAAGTACATGAAATAGGCCGGAGCATTTGTTAGTCCAAAAGACATAACGAGATACTCATATAAACCATACCTCGTAGAAAAGGCTGTTTTTGGTATATCCTCCGCCCTTATCTTAATTTGATGATAGCCAGAGCGAAGATCAATTTTTGAAAAGACCTTGGCACCAACCAATTGATCAAACAAAATATCAATCCGCGGGAGAGGATATTTATTCTTGATGGTGACAGCATTCAGCGGTCGGTAATCCACACACAACCGCAGTGACTCATCCTTCTTCTTCACAAAAAGTGCCGAACAACCCCAGGGAGAAGAACTTGGGCGAATAAAACCCTTGTCCAAAAGGTCATGCAGCTGTTTCTTTAATTCTGCCAACTCATTTGGCGCCATCTTGTATGGTTGTCGGGATATTGGGGCGGTTCCCGGCTGCAAGTCAATCCTAAATTCCACATCCCGGTCGGGTGGTAAACCCGGTAATTCCTCTGGGAACACATCGGGATATTCACAAACCACTGGAATTTCTTTGAGACATTTTCCGGTGGTGAGGTGGACTTGGGGTGTAGAACTTGGTGGGGGTGCCAAATGTATGATGTTAGGACCGTTGAGAGGAGAATCCAGATGAATTTCCCGAGAATCAATATGTAGCACTGCTCGGTGACTTTTCATCCACTTCATACCCAAAATGACATCTATACCTAGTCTTTCTAGCATTATGAGTTGTGTCGGAAAAGCAATTTCCTCTAACAAGAGAGGTGTCGACAAAACCCCTTGTGTGGCAAATATTTTTCCACCCGGAGATGTAATGACATACGGTGCTTTTAGAGTGGTGGTAGTGAGATGTAATCTTTCCACACATGCCATGCTTATAAAATTATGCGTTGCACCGGAATCAAATAGCACAAGGACGGGATGGCTGTGAATGGAAAACATACCCGCAAGCACTGGTTCTCCGTCCTGAATGTCCTCGGCCGTAGTATGGTTGACACGGCCACTCTTGGGATTGTTCACAGACGCCTGAGAGCTCTGCCTGCTGCTGTTGTTACTGCTGCTGCCCTGTGACTTCTTCGGGAATCGGCAATCCTTTGAAAAGTGACCGGTGCGGCCACAATTGAAGCAAGTGTATGGATTGGTTGCCACCACTTGAGAACTCTGCTGTGACGGCCGAGAAGTAAAAGAGCGCTGCTGGCTGGAGCCCTGAGAAACACTCCTCTGCTGATTGGAGTGAGCACGGTGTCCACCACCATGTGGCATGGCGGCTCTGTACTGCTGTCCAGTGGGGGATGTGATAGCCAAACGGTACCGAGGAGGAGCGGAACCGGATGAATTCCCACCGACACGCTTTCTTTTCTTTTCCTCCTGATGGGCATGTGTAGCATCCTCCTGCACGATCGCGGCACTCACTAACTCATTGTAGGTGCAGTTAGAGAGAAGTGCCAGGCGATCACGCAGCTTAGTGTTCAGCCCTCGGCGGAAACAATCCCTCTTCTTTGCATCAGTGTCCACATGGTAGGAGGCATATTGTGACAGATGGTTGAACCTCCTGGAATATTCATGCACATTACTGTTGCCCTGCTTCAGATCCAGGAATTCACGAAGCTTCCTATCCATGAGACCTTGTGGAATATGGTGCTCACGAAAAGTTGTACGAAACTCTGCCCATGAAACTTGGTAGCCAGCTGGAAGAGTCTCCACATAGTTCGCCCACCATGCGCCCGCTGACCCACGGAGTTGCTGGGCCGCGAACAGGGTCTTCTGGTACTCAGTGCAGCGAATGAGCCCAAACTTGGACTCGATGGTGCGAAGCCAGTGATCGGCCTCCAGCGGTTCACTTCCTTCGGTGAACACCGGGGGATGAGTAGCCAGAAAATCCGCAAAAGTCGTTTCCGGAGGTGGTCCATTTCGGCCCGCTTGGCGAGCGTTGTTCCCCAGTAGAAGGCGGATAAGATCGTTCTGAGTTGAGAGCAAATGCTCCATGCTGCCCGGCAGTGGTGGAGGCGGTGGTGCTCCATCACGTTGGGCCGAAGTATCGCCCTCCTCCGTAGGAACCTGTCCGCTACGAGGGTCTGCCATCTGCCATAAAGCATTGCACCATTAAATACAAATTTAATGATCAATAAAATGCTGTAATTAAAATTACACAGCATGCATGGCATAATTTCAGAATTTAACCCACGTAGACAAACAATGATAAACCACCATTTCTACACAAGCACTTTCTTCCATTAGAAGCATATACTTTACAACGCAACCATCGGATGTTCCCAACTATGTTACATCACAAAAGGGCGGTATGCAGCTACCAAACACCGCACGGGACATCCAAAAGCTACCTCTAAAGTCTCGCATCGTACGAACCGTCACCATTAGCTTACAACTTCGCTTGCAACGACTTTCCAAAATAGCAAGCTGCGGGACTCGTAACGTTCGGTCGACCGTCAAGTTACTCCTAGCCTAATTTATACACACTAGCTAGCTACTTTAGAGCCTACTACGAAGTCTACTCCTCGCGAGGCATGTTGCTACCCGCGTCGGAAAGCACGTCGTCATCCACCGGGGTCGACGGTGGCTCGTAGTCGATACCCGATGCACCCTGCACCACATCCTGATCATCCATTGCCAGTGGCTGCGGGTTGTGATGTTCAACTTGGATCTGGATCAGCTGCACAAAGTCCTGGTGAAGGTCCTCCATCTGAGCCTCTAAGTTCTGGTTTGCCACCTGAGCCTGAGCAAGGTTAGCCTGAGCCACATGCAGCTGAACCTGTAGGTGATTAACTTCTGCATTGTGCTCCTGAGCAATCTGAGCCTTTTCATCCTCCATGTCATTCACTAGACCACTGAGGTCCTGCACCGTCTCCTCCAGGAGATGGTTACGCTGCTCAGCGGCCATCAGCTGAGCTTCCAACTCAGCGATGCGTGCAGCCATAGCGGCGTTCTCCGCCAGGAGCGCGTTGACATCCATCTGCGGGGAATCAAGTTTGATAAAAGTCAAACCATAGTGCCCAGCAGTAACACAGGTGAGGAAATCAACATATTGAAGATCCAAAGATTATAATTGGTTGAACCCATATCATGGACTTCAAAAATTTGTAACACAAAAGTAACCAAATCTGTCGAAAACTGGCAGTGATTAATAAAACGAAAACTGACATGTTTCCAGGCAGAAACAGAAAATTTGGTAGTTACGAAAGTTGTAGATAACTTCAAGAGCTTTCCAACAAGTACTCATTCACCTCAACCAGATCAGTATAGAGGAAGTTATGATATTTCAAAGTTCGACCTTTGTCTGCTGAATTTCTGTTCTGGACAGACTGAACTCGATTTACTAACTACCGAATTTCGTCAGGTTCCAAGGCGAATCACAGAAAAAGTTATATACCAAACTTGTAGAGAATTCTGAGATCTTTCCATAGAGTGCTCAAACGCGACAATTGGATTTAAAACGAAGGAGTTACGGCTTGTTGAAGTTGACTGAAAATTTCGACCGGCGGCAGATTTGGACTTCTTCATTTAAATGTTTTCAAATTCGTTCAGGGAACCTATTAGGAGTGTGCATGCCAAAATTTAGAATTTTTGCACTTACAGATCTTTTTATAGAATTTATTTCCTGATTCTCTTCTTTGAATTTTATAAAAATAACTGAAAAGAATTCAGATGTTCATGTTGTACCACTGGATAGGTCTCACTTCAAGGATTCCAGAACACCTGAGTTTGCATTTTTACGATTTTTCTACGAATTTCTATCGAATTTACAAGTTTGGCCAAAATTTAGAATAATTCAAATAAAAGAAAAAGACGACGTGGCACTGTAGCAGTGCCAGGGCATGGCGGGGCGCGCGCGACGCGGCGGCGGCGACGGCGATGTTCCGGCTAAACGGCGGCGAGTTCCACGAAAAGGTCAGCGAAACTGAGTAGAGGACATCGAGGCGACTCTAGCGCGACTGACGAACACGTGCGCTCGACCGGGGAGGAGGATCGGCGGCGATGGCGGCGGCGGTGAGCGGCGGCGCGCGGTGTTCCGACGAGGTGAAGCAGCGAGGCGGCGAGCTAGGGCGCGCATGAGCTTCACGAGGTGATGGGGAAGCTCACCGTAGCACGCGCGCACGTGGAGGAAGTCCGGATGGCGGAGTTCGTCGGAGGGGCGGCGCGGTCCGGTGAACGGCGGCGGGGAAGAAGGTGAGTTCCGGCGATTCCACTGCACGAAGCTCGACGAGGTCAGCGATGTGTGGTGCGTGGAGGAGTGAGGAACTCGTGTGCGCGATTAATTGGGATTTGGCTCACCGGAGAGGAAGAAATCGACGTCGACGTTGATCTCGGTCAAGCTCCGGCCATGGTCGATTTGCCGACGATTAACGCGCTAGCCTCGGAGAGGGGCTTCGGTGATGGGAGCAGTAGCTTGAGGAGGCTCTTGCGCACACTTTCTCTGCTGACCACGAGGCGCGGGAGTGGCTGGCACGACGGCGACGCGGCGAGCTCTCGACGGCGGTAATGGCGGCTCGGTGTGAGGGAGAAAAAATGAAGGGCGACGACGACGTCTTGACCGCGAGGGAGAAGGGATAAGGCCAGGGAAGAGATGGACTCGGTCCTCGACGTCGTACCGCGATGACGGCGGCCACAGTTCGCCGGAATGGGCAGAGAGAGGAGGAGGCGTCGCCAGCGGCGACACTTGGCGGCTACAGTGACCTTTTTCCATTTTTTGAATTTCTGGAATTTTCCTCGATTTGAACTGATTTGATTTAAATTCGACCTTCCCGAGCTCCAAAAATCACGAAAAACTCAGGTTTGGAAGATTTCAGTGAGAGGAACAACTTTGTCAATTGGAACTTTTGCTGAATCGGCTTGGATTTCAAACTAAAATTCATTCAAAGTTAAAGTTTGAAAAAAGTTCATGCATTTAATTGACCCTTTAGATTTTTGCAGAAAAATCTCCAAAAATCTCCAAAATTCTATTTTAGCCCCTGGATGCTGTGGAATTTTTCATTTGGGTCCACTTATAAAGAAAATTTTAAAGTTGCAGTTCAAATGCTTGTTTGAAAGAAATTTCTCCAATTTGAAGTGATTTTGAATTCCTTTTCATTAAACTTTGATTTCTCTTGATCATTTTCACTAATTGAGATTAGTAACTTGATCAGGGACTAAATTTGAGTGGGATGTTACAGGTATGACCACCTCCGTGTCTTCGGGTGTGCCTGCTACCCTAACACCTCCGCCACTGCCCCTCACAAGTTGGCGCCCCGTTCGACTCGGTGTGTGTTCCTTGGATACTCTCCGGACCACAAGGGGTATCGTTGCTATGACCTTACCTCTCGTTGGATCCTTATCTCTCGCCACGTCGTGTTTGATGAGTCTGACTTTCCCTACTCCACCTCCACCACTCCCTCTCTGGATCCCGAGCTCGAGTCTGTGTTTCCGACTGACCCGGTGGCCCAGTCACCTGTATCTGTGTACCCTCTACCTGCAGGTCTTCGGAGCACACTGACACCACCTCTGGCGCCCGTCCCCACCCCGGCGCCTACTCCCGCGCCACGTGCGGCCCCAGAGCACTCTCCCGCACCACGCGCGGCCCCGGCGCCCTCCCCCGCGCCACGCGCGGCCCCAGAGCACTCTCCTGCGCCATGCGCGGCCCCGGAGCCTACTCCCGCGCCACGCGCGGCCCCCGCGCGCTATGCCCAGCCTGCGCTCGTCTACCGGCGCCGGGCGGCCCCGACTCCCCGGGCGCCTCCGGCTCCACAGCCGCCTCCGGCCCCGTCTCGGGCTCTCTCCCGCCTCGACCCGGTGGTGTACCACCCGCCTGTCATCCATCGGGATCCCGGACACACTCATCCCATGGTGACACGGCGGGCGGCGGGGGTTCTCCGGCCTTCGGCCCTCTCCGCCACTGCGGGCGAGCCGGATATAACGCCGATTCCCACATCTGTCCGTTGCGCCCTAGCTGATCCTCACTGGCGCCGGGCGATGGAGGAGGAGTATGCTGCCTTACTTGCCAACCAGACATGGGACCTCGTGCCTCGTCCTCCTGGTGGCAATGTGGTCACAGGGAAGTGGATCTGGACTCATAAGCGTCGTGCTGATGGCTCACTTGATCGGTACAAGGCTCGCTGGGTTCTCAGGGGCTTTCACCCAGCGGCTTGGAGTGGATTATGATGAGACTTTCAGTCCGGTGGTCAAGCCTGCTACAGTCCGCTCAGTTCTGTCGCTGGCTCTCTCTCGCTCCTGGCCTGTGCATCAGCTGGATGTAAAGAATGCTTTCCTGCATGGTACTCTCTCAGAGACAGTTTACTGCAGCCAGCCAGCGGGGTTTGTGGATCCTGGTCGTCCTGACATGGTTTGCCGGCTCAACAAGTCCCTCTATGGTCTGAAGCAGGCTCCTCGGGCTTGGTACCCTCGGTTTGCCTCGTTCCTGGTCTCCTTGGAATTCACTGAGTGCAAGTCGGATACCTCACTGTTTGTCTACCGCCATGGCGCTGACACTGCATATCTGTTGCTGTATGTTGATGATATCATCCTCACTGCGTCCAGTCAGGCCTTGCTCTAGCGGATCATACAGGCTTTGCAGCAGGAGTTTGCTATGAAGGATTTGGGTCTCCTTCGTCACTTCTTGGGAGTCACTGTTGAGCCCCGTCCTTATGGCCTGTTCCTCCACCAGCGGCAGTATGCTCTTGATATTCTGGAGCGTGCAGGGATGTCTGATTGCAAGCCGTGCTCCACCCCTGTTGACACTTAGGCCAAGCTATCTGCTGATTTGGGTGATCCAGTTGCTGACCCGACTGCCTATAGGAGCCTTACCGGTGCATTGCAGTACCTTACCTTCACCAGGCCAGACATCACTTATGCCATCCAGCAGATCTGCCTTCATATGCATGACCCTCTCGAGTCACACCTGGCTGCTCTGAAGCGCCTCCTCCGCTATGTTCGTGGTACGGTTGACTACGGCCTGACTCTTCACCAGTCTCCGTCTGCTGAGCTTATTGTCTACACGGATGCTGATTGGGCTGGCTGTCCGGACACTCGCCGCTCCACCTCGGGTTACGCCGTCTTCCTCGGCGGCAACCTTGTCTCTTGGTCATCCAAGCGACAGCCGTGGTCTCCCGGTCCAGTGCTGAGGCGGAGTACCGGGTTGTGGCTAACGGTGTGGCTGAGGCGACCTGGCTCCGACAGCTCTTGGCGGAGCTCCACAGTCCGCTCACCAAGGCCACGCTTGTCTACTGTGACAATGTCAGCGCGGTGTACCTCTCCACCAACCCGGTTCAGCATCAGCGGACGAAGCATGTAGAGATCGACCTCCACTTCGTTCGGGACCGAGTCGCCATTGGGAAAGTGCGGATACTCTACGTCCCCGCTACCTCCCAGTTTGCGGACATCTTCACCAAGGGTCTCCCCTCCTCGACCTTCTCAGAGTTTCGATCCAGTCTCAACGTATCCAGTGGCTAGTTGTGACTGCGGGGGGTGTGAGTTCTTCTTTCTTGTGTTCAGTCTTCAACTCCGCTGCGACGGTTAGTTCAGACTGCGGGGGAGTGTTAGAGTGTGTCTGACCCATATAGAGGCCCATGTATAGAGGCCCATGTATAGGAACTATATACCCACCCTTCTAGGGTTGGAAGAATCAATTGGACAGTTTACCTCATTCCAACAGTGTTGACATCACAGCTAGCAGACAGAAGCTAAACATGAGCAGTTCTGTGTGACTAACTTGCCGGCAATGTAGGAACAGAAATGGAAGGGACGGTGCAGGCGTCGATCCAGTCGGTGGCCCGTGAAGAGCCTTGTCGACAGTGCCGAGCAGAGGATATAGAGGATACAAACACATTAGCCGCATCAATTGGAAGGGCTGGAAGGAGGGCATGGACAATCCATGTTAGGGTTAATCTTGTTGCTTATTGGTTTTTCATGTGCGCGTCAATGCATGTCTGAGTTTGTTTAAACGTGTTTAGTCAGTAATTTAAGTCTAGGATAATTAGTGTGTGGGTGCATCACTTAGTGTCAATCTGCTGTATTAGTGCGTGTGATCAGCGGAACCAGCAGATTAGTGCGTGCTTGCGTTGTTTGCAGTCAAGCCCATGGAAGGATAAGCACCGGCATGCAGGAATTAGTGGTGGTGATCCCGCGTGCACACGTGATCGTGGAGCTTAAGGCGTGATCAGTTTGGCAGAGTTTGGCAGAGTCGTGTGGCCAAACAAAGCAGAGGCGGGTGAGTATCGGCCACGGCAGTATGTGGTTATTTAGCTGCTGTAATCAGTTTGTGTTCGTGGTGGTGAAAAGTGACAAGTGCCTCTAATGGTGGTGGTGTGCAGCGCTACTGTTCTTCCCTAGAGAGTTGAGTGCTGCCAACATTACATACCTTGAAACATGTTGTCTGACTTTTCCAATGAGATAGGAAGCTTCCAATCTGAAGGCCACAGTAACATACTGAATTATTACAACCAGTATTTCTTAAAGCCCATTACTAATTCAGTGCAACTGGTGAAGAGCTAGTTTTCCAAAACCCATCCTGCTAATCAAATGCGATTGGTAAAGAGAGCTTGGTGTCCAAATGATCAGAGCCACACATCATATTTGAAGCCAACGAAACTATAGTAAATTCACTACCGGCCAACAAACTTATATAAAAGCAACGGAACTGAAGAATAATTGAAGTTCTACCCATGCAGAAGACTGGACAATAGTTGAAGTTAATATCACGGAAATGATGAATAATTGAAGTCTTACCTAAAATGACTACCTAAGAACAAACATATCTCAATGGTAAAAATTGTTGTTTTGCCTAAAGAAATTGTACTCAAGGAGATGGAAAGTTCATTGATTATACACTAGTGCATTTCTTTTTCAATACTCACCTGTCAAGGATTTTCATAAGAGCTATATTTCCCAATGATAAGACAGGCTGAATACAAAATGTACTGTAGAAATATACCTGATAATAAAAATAAGTGATAAACAACAGAAACAAAAAGTTAGAATATAGCCATGATCACTTACAACTCCAATTATGAACAGTAGACACTTCATAATTGCATCCACTCCATGTTCAGTTTATTTTGTTTCACTATAATAAGCCAAAATACAAATTAAAAAAATAGTAAATGACACCCATGGGTAATAACTGGAAGATTATATGAAGCTTATGCTACTCATCACCCTTTCACAAATAGTAACCAAATGTATGCAGGAAGCATCAAATAATCTCAATGTAAAGTTTTTTTTTTAAAAAAAATAAAGTGCAAACTATGGAGAACCGAGGGCTGCCAAATCATCAAGCAAAAACTGATAAAAAATTATTGAAGTAGTATTCATGGATCTATCTGTTTGTAAATGGCTCCTGCCAAATCACAGGTACGCAAGTTGTTCTAGCCTGTGATACTAAATGTAACGGATGGTCTCCACCATGATTTCAATTGCAGAGACACTTAAAAGGACCAAGCTTTCCCTATAATTAAAGACCAAGGGAATCAAACAGATGAATTAATATGCTAATGTAAAGTTGTGCCGAATGCGTTCCGTCTTTTTAACAGATCTCATGGCGGTAAAATATAATGAATATAATAAAAAAACACTCGTTTCATGGTGGGCCCCTAAAAAGTTGTTTCTAATGTTCCTCTTCAGTTGTTAAGGTCTGGTATGCCCAAGGTGCAGTGCCAGGGGGAATTGCATGGCACATCCTCATTAAAGAAATTGCCGTTCACAGTTGGTTTATCTTTATCAGTTTATCTTTATCAGTCCTAAAAAAAGTATGAAAATGGATCTGATCCATAAGGCTAACCTTGCAGTAAACTCAAGACCAATATGGACATAGTATGTAATTTCAACAACGTCCTTTTTTCCGAAGGATTCGTTACTTGGCTTGAATAATATCAACCTTTCAAAGGTGAGGAACCATATTTATCTGGGAGGAAGATATATATGAACATCAACCGGTGAGATACAGTTGAGAAAGGAGATGCTGCGACAGATATATTTGATACTATTCTCTTTAAGTAAAATTCAGTTTTATTTTGTCCACACCAGCTGCTGGGGATGATGTTTCATTTGAGGGTGACTGTGTCTAGAAGTGCCTGACTGCCTGTTGTCTAATTTATTTAGTTCATTAAATCATGTTGTCAAACTGTTGGCCAGGCAAGGACCTGGGATGGCTGATATTTCTAAGAGCTACATAGTATAATGTGACATCGCAAAGTTAACCAGCAGATACTGATCTAATATAACATAACTAAGATGTATACAAAAGGCACAAAAGACGGATAATAATGATTTTTAAAATAGTACTTCAAATCCATTCTAATTAGTTTATTTATCATCTCATCAAAGATAGATAATTCCATTTACTTACCCCTGGTTCTCAGTTGTGGCAACAGCGTGGATAGAAAATGAAAAGTATCTGCTGGTAGAATGACATCCAATATAATGTGAAAGAGAAAACTATAACCCCTCTCCGAGCAACCATGTGGTGATAGAATGACGTCGTCTGCTGCACATCAAGTAAAATAAAATGTTACTGCAAATGGGATTCAAAGACTGCATGAAGGTGACATTACATAGATATCAAGATTTTCCATATCTCACAGGTATGCCAGTCCAGACGATTTTTCTCCCATATGTAACAAATGACTTGTTAAAAGAAATATTTGATCATCACTCTCTACCAAAGAGGATAACCTATTCATCGGGGTGACATGGTTCGATATGACTCGAAAGAAGTCATATATTAATGCATGCACCAAATACATGCTCATAATAAAATAGATGAAGGTGTGCAACTAGCAGACCTCAGTACTTCTGGCAAACTCCAGGGAGAAAAATGGACAGAGGGCTGAGTGGGCTAGTTCAGACAACGCTGCAGTGGATTGCACAATTCCAATTCTGTGGGTCTGTAAATGGTGTTGGATGTTTGCTTCCACCTATTCAGAGTGGATATAAAAGAAGTTTTAAGCTAGCACACAATAAAATAAATAACTACACATCCACATTGCTTGTATATGCAGGAAAAGGCAGGCTATAGCCAAAAGAAAATGCATGCAATACCAGTCATAGATAATCTTCAGGCAAATATTGGAAATGTATTCAACGCAAATAACATCTTGTGAAGTTGAATAGAAATACAAATATTCAGTTACTAATTGCTTTCACTTGTTGGTGTTATGTGGCATAAGAAAGAAAGCTAAAGCTCACAGACCTTTGTCACCAGACTCTTGGCGTGCAACAAGCATGTATGGTCCTTTTAAGGCTCAAAGTTCCATCTTGCGGTGAAAGCGATAAAAATAAAATGTCATTTTGGATTTTAATCTTAGAGATGTCACGACACAACACAACAACCATACACTGGTTCTTAGTGGTGAATGAGACAACGTAAATGCAACATGTCCAAATTAAGTTATTAAGCAACAGGCAACTACACATGAGAGCTCCTGAATAGATTATAATAAAAAGCTCTCAAGATGTCTAGCTAACTAGCGTTGAAACAACTTTATGCACTATCCCGATACAACTAGAACCCAAAGGTACCAAGAAACTGTACAATATTCGACCACTCTAAGCGATTTTAATACTTGACTTGTGTACCATCTAAACCTCAACCTCTAACTCAAACCCACCTAGATCGGAGGAACATTTACTGCCAACTTTGATCATATTTAGTCTTGGAAGAACGATAAGATTTTCAGAGGTGCAATCCATCATTTCAGTCTTGGAAGAACGCCTTTGTAAGAACAGTAAAGCAACAAATGTACAGGTTAAACAACGAAGACAGAGAACTAGTCACCAATTGGTTAAGCACCTTACTGTAATTACCCTATTTTTTCTTCCTTTCTGTCCCACCAAGCAACTGTTCATAAGGTTGGGACTTCCTTCAACTAGTGGCCTGCACCTTTGTATAGTCTAGTGCTGGGGCCTTCATTTCTTTATTTTAGTATTTGTACATTATGCCTTTCGTTTTTTTATATATATATACCACAGTAGGGGCTTCCCCTACTGTAATTCCCTCAAAAAAAAAAAACTTTGATCATATTCAACTTTTTCTAATTAAGCTTCAGAGGTATTGTTAGGGCTAGGGGGTGTGCTGGACAGCAGCTAGCAAATGAGGCATTTCATTACATTGCACACTAGGTGCTATTTATAGTACATGGGTGGGCTGGCTGGTACTTCTCCTAGACTCTAGAAAGCTACAGCTACAGTAAGTCGGTGCTACAGAAGGGTGGTTGCTACAGTAAGTCGGTGCTACAAAAGGGTGGTTGCTACAGTACCCTTCTACAAATTTCCAGCAACACTACACTAGTTAGCACTACTACATTCTAGATTATTCCAGGAGCACAAGGTTTACTCTAACAGGTATCTAGGTGATGTACTATTCAGCCTCCATTTGGTAAATATTTTTTTTTTAAAGAGAGGTTCCAAACAAATAATAATAATTAAAATGATGAATGTGCAGCACAAGGAATAACATTTACGGATTTACCACAAATTTTCTTCAATTTGATTACTCTACTTAAGCCTAAGAGTTTTACAGCTGGTGAAGTACACTGCAACAATTTGTTGATGAACTTTTGCTAATAGAATAGAAGTTCCTATAATAAGGATCTCAAAAGAATAGTAAAGCGGGAGGAATGAGAACATCATATATCAACCTTAGCGCCTATATTTTTCCATTGTATGTTATAACCTCAAACTTCAGGATATTGAGAACATAACTACTGTGGTAATAAGTTAAAGTGTTCATACTTTAGACTAGTAGCACTCACGCAGTGGCTTGTACTCCTGCACTTAAATTCCCTTTTATCCAACCATGCACCAGCAGGTACCTCCCCGGATACTGTAGAGGAAAATATTGTCAGCATAGCAAACCTGTAAATTCAATTAGGGCTACACTTGGTTAAATATCATCTTTGAAAAATTCAATACAATATATGAGAACTGTAAATAGATTACGTAAAAAAAACTGTAAATAGACACATCTAGACAAATTCTCTGAACCATATCTTACATACATGACCAAAATTTTCATTCGCTAGTGTAGACATCTGGTTATTAAGGTTGACAAAAGCTTCTCATGAAGTTTATGCTTATATAATAACAGGATTGAAATTAAATAACAATTGTAGCAGCTGTAAATGTGACAAAAAGTGAAGGAAATTCAGTGGTTTAGGTACATGTGATTGCAAAGGCCAAAGGCGTGCTCCAAAACATTTTCTAACAAAAAGGTTACATGACACCGGGAGAATAATCTCTATGAATACAAGACTGACATGGTCATAATGGCGAGGCTGTGGCTGTAACTCAATACACCTAAATATGTGTAAGTCATAGCAAACTTTGACCATTTATTACAACATTGCTTTCATAAGTAGCTACTACGTTAAATGAAAATTTATAAGCTCCAACCATTTCTGCCAACAGTTACTTCCAACAATAACAGCGGATATAGCTTTAAGGATCTGCCATATATATGGACAATCACAAAGGGTTCATCCTCCTCGTAAAAGAAAAATAAAAACAATTCTTTTTTTATCTAAAGACTGAACAAATAAGATAGCTAATTCCAATTTAACACCAGAAAAAAAATTTAGTGACCAAGATTGCAGTCAATAGCGTGCAGTTACATGCTAAAGGAATGAATAGGACATGAAAAGACAGTAACTTAATACTTGCATTACAATGTCAGTAATATAGAGCTCTCCCTCCAAGATATACCTTGTCCACTCTAATAATATCCACATTTCATGACATATGAAGTTTATAACAGCGGAAATATGGCAGATATCCATCCATCTTCAACAACCATCATATTCCATCAAGTATCAGATGGTGCATATTCCATCTCCCCTCAAAAACATCCATATCAGGATGGTACCAACATGAAGTTTAATCAGAGTGTTGCCTGCACGGATATTAGTATTAAACCTGTGGATAGGATGCAAAGACCATAGCTCATTTCAAAAGGGAGAAGTCAATAAAGCAAGATAGCCTCGAAAGCAATTTGAAAAGCCACATGGGAGTAGTACATAGTGGCAGAAGCAATTCAAATAAAATAATAATAGTTCCTGTTGTCAAACGACAATCTCCACTTGCTCAAGTTACAAGGAGAAACGACAAAGAACAAACACTATTTCAAGTCTAACACTGAGTAGATACTTGCCCACAAAAAATATTTCTAAACAAATATGTCAAGTCAAACGGTAGCTGACTGCTACTCCTAAAACAAGCATGAACACACCGTCCAAGTGACAAACTAAACTGTTGGATTTGAACACATATTTGCAATTGAAATAACCCGAGTTAAATCCACAAGAGATATGGGTCAGATATTGGTTTGGTTAATGTAAAAAACAAGAAAACAAGGCATGGGAAATCTGGAAACAAAGAAATGAGATGTTTTTTAGAGCTAAGCAACTCTCACTCCAGAACTGGAAAGGCAAACTCTTTTGTACAGTCAAACAGCACGTTTACCACTACAATAAATAATCTTGGTTTACCACTACCTACGTTTCAAAAAGGTTTTCATCCAGAATGATAACCTTCTTGAAACAAAGGTAGTAGATATTATGCAATAAAATGTGATGCCCTCTCCAGGGCCAAACAAAATAAGTATGCAATGACAGGAAAGGCACGAAAACAACCAAATTGGATTTTAATCATCCTAATAAAATCTGCCCATGGGGGAATAAAAGATCAGACGAGACAAGTCACACCGAAAGAGCCCCGCCGTCACAGAAATTGCTACTTAAATTGTCACATTGTAGACAGTATCGATGACCTAAGTGTCATACATTTTTAACTGAAGGAGTACATCAAAAAGTTGGTGATACCGATTTACCCAATTCCAAAGTTCCCCCAAACCTCTACTTGCAAAAAACAACGATAACAAGGTCAATCCACAGATAACAGCAGGGCATATGCAAATTAACAACACCTGTGTGACATCCCAGCCCAAGACTTAATAGGATTGATAGAATACTCATATTAACAAGTTGCAACTTCTTTTCCGGAAGCTCATCTCGAAAGAACTCCGAGGTTAAGCGTGATTGGCCTGTAGCAATTTCGGGATGGGTGACCGACCGGGAAGTCCTTTCCGGGTGCGCACGAGTGAGGACAAAGCAGAAAAGACATGTGTTGGTCTGTGAGGATAGTCTTGAATCCTAGAGAGCTGCCAGGCGTGCGGGCCCGGCCTCGAGGAGGCGGGACGCTACAAGTGGTATCAGAGCTGACCCTCGCGGTTTCACGGGCGCGTGTGGGCGCAGTTGCGCAGGCATGGTGCACATGGCTGGTGTGGGTCCAGAGTGGTCACACAGCATGGCACATGCACTGGCACTGGACGTACGGACGTGGCTAAGAGGGGACGTTCCTGGATTGGGGTTCTAAGGGGGTGAGTATGTGACATCCCAGCCTAAGGCTTAATAGGATTGATAGAATACTAATATCAACAAGTTGCAACTTCTTTTCCGGAAGCTCATCTCGAAAGAACTCCGAGGTTAAGCGTGATTGGCCTGTAGCAATTTCGGGATGGGTGACCGACTGGGAAGTCCTTCCCGGGTGCGCACGAGTGAGGACAAAGTGCGCAGAAAAGACATGTGTTGGTCTGTGAGGATAGTCTTGAATCCTAGAGAGCTGCCAGGCGTGCGGGCCCGGCCTCGAGGAGGCGGGACGCTACAGCCTGAATCCGACCTAAGGAACCAATGTAGTATAAAATCTAGAGCCGAGAAGAAACAAGTTGCATGGCACCATGAAATAGGTCACTGCAACAAAGAAAAACAAAATAATAAGAGGTCCAGCGGCAGCAACTTGTGTAAATTCTCATTTAACATTAAGCTGTACAATTAATGCTTAACACTAGTGTCCCGTCGCTGGTTTGAACAGTCTAGAGCATACTGTTAGATCCGCACTAAGCATAGGAGGGCAAGGTAGTTTTTACTGGAACTGAAGGCACTTTATTCACAGCATGGAAGATCCTATTTATACGCACGGTAGGTTCTACTTGCCTTACTCGCTAAGCTAGAAGAAACTGCCAGGCAGCAGCTAGGTAGCATGGTAGTGCTCTGCATGCCTTATTCACCAAGGACTAGATATGACTTGACTCTACCTTGCAGCCTAAAATAGTGGAAGCTGTAGGGAAACTACTAGGAAATTGATAAACTAAATCACAAGGTATTGTGTCTAACACACAAGTGCCAAGCTAGCACTCCATGGAAAATCTTCAAACTCCTTTATAAGATAAGTAAAACATGCCACATGAAAGAGAAGAATAGCAAGTGAAGGTTTGTTTTCCAATTTTCCAACCTTCAGATCACAATCTGGTGGCCAAGGTTTGTTTTGGTTTGCGCAATAAGTTAATACTTGGTTTCCTCATCTGGCCTGCCTGACTCCTGCTGTCTGTTGGAAACTCAGGCAAATCTCTCAACACTCAACTCACGAGAACACAGATGAACACAGTGGTTCGTGCTGCGATGAAGCTGCAGTTTTTGGTTTTCTCTTCCTTTATTTATAATCCTAAGCACATCGCATAAGAGCCCTCAGTGGGCGCTAAGCAGGCCGTAGTGGCCTCCTACAAAACAGCACACGGTGCACCTTACTCCCTATATGCCAGGAACAAGAAAGACTGAATCAAAAACTCTGACTGAATCTGTGAACGACACTGACCGAAACTCTAACTGAAACTACTGAACTTGCTTGCACACATAGCCTTCTAGGACAACACTGTCTAGTTCACATGGGCCGATTCCTTGTAACGAGCCTTTGTTAACAGTCTGTCCAACTGGACCGAAGGACGAAAAACATTTGTTCGGTCACTGATTGAATGAGTTGGTTCATCATCCAGCCAGTTAACAATGATCCATCTGTTTAGGTCTGTATAAACATTTTTCCACTTTCTTATTTCTGTTGGGAGTTTGGGCCAAAAAGTAAGTAGCACAATGGATTTGTGGGTAAATAATAAGTTGAAGAGGCGAACCTATGAAATGGAGAGAATGAAGGGGCCATTATCCCAGTGATCTTGGTCTTTCATGCATGGTGCCGTTCTTGTGCGCATACTCAGTAAAACATAACAGAGCAGCACATCAGACTGCTGCCGCAGTGGCAAATACAGCATCTTCCGACGAGGTGCCCATGCCGATGCCGCAGATCTGGCACACCTGAAGCCTTCGAGGCCTCCTAGGTTTCTGCACACAGGCAAAAATCATAAAAACACATCACAAATTGGAGCAAAAATCGGGCAATAAAAAAAAAACCTCATAGAGCCAGTACCATATGTCAAATCCAGCGAAACAACAAAATCAGAGTGCGGGAACTCAGTGGCGGAGCTTCAGCCAACAGTCGGGGGGGCTAGCTTCACTAATTAAGCAAAAAATTTAGTGAACAGTGCCTGATTTACTGTTTATTCAGTGCAAATTTGTGCTAGGCAGGGGGGGTCATGGCCTACCTTTGCCAGAACTAAGCTCCGCCCCTGCGGGAACTTGCCATTGCTGATCAGGTCCCTTTGGCTGGGGATTCAACAAGGAGCAAGGTGGTTGCCATAGAACAGAGGGGATCGCCCAACAGCGTGCAGTCTCCATTCTCCCCAACTTTGGGCCTCTTCGATCAAATTCCATGTCTCTCCATGTCTTATGCGTCGTCAGTGGCAAAAACAGAGAAAAAGGTGTGAGAAATGAGAGAGATTTTGGGTTTACACTATTAGTAGCCCGGTAATATACACTACACAGAGGTCCAATACTACAGCAAAGCCCAAATACAGCAATAATGCGGGCCGATTACAACAGGAACCACAAAACACGATCAATAAATTGTGACTGTTAATTACAGATCCGACGCCTGCAAAATTCAACTGACAGGTTTACAAATTCTCATGTGAGAGAGGTTGAACAAATATGATTAAGTATGTATTGCGAACTGCAATCTGAAAATCCATACATGACATCCTGGGACGCAATTACAACTGAAGTTCCTATCCAATATCAATCTAAAACAAAGAAACATTGTATTCTCCCCTCCAAAGGGTACGCACTCAGAAACAAGACTATACATATACATTGCAAATTAATTAGATGGACGAAATCGGCAGTAGAGCAAGTATACTGACCACGCCTATGATGCATACTGCGGTGCCCGTGCTGCCATCCTGGCAACCTTGGCCTGTTGCTACGCACTATGCACTTTGGCTGATAAAGCGCAGTGGAAGAACTTCTTGTGTGCCATCGCACACACATTCTTGAGATAGCCGTCAAACAGCAGAGAGCCTTTCTGAACGACCTTGACAAGCACATAAACGGTGTCCACCAGCGCCAAGTCAGCAGACATGCACTCGATCATCAGCCTGCCTGGACAGGATACTGGCGGGCTGGATGGCTTCGTCCGCGGCATCGGTTTCCCCTCTTCTATTGTTCTCCATGACCCAGGACTAAATCACATCGGTGGCCATCATGACATTCTGCAGGTGGCATTCCAGCGATTCCTTCTCCCCCATCATGCGCACCCGTCAACGACGTCGCCCATGGCACAGCTCTACCTGGACAGCAAAGAGGGCGTCTACCTCAGACTTGCAGGCAATGTGCAGGGTGGCGGCATCAGCGTAGGCCATGTCTACAAGCTTGGCAAGTGGTGACAGCATTGCGCTTGCGCTTGAAGACTTCAGCACGGTCCTGCAGCGAGACGGGGAAGGAGACACCAAGCCAGTAGGAGGGGAAGGGGAGTGGGGTGGGGGTGGGCGTGGAGAGTACCCGTGGCGGAGCGGGATTAGTCAGAGGTGGAGCGGCGGAGTTCCTGTTGAAAAGGGGCTGATCTAGGGCGAAGAGGTGGGAGAGGGATCAGACGAGGTCAACAAGGTTGGAGGAGGGGAAGACCCTGGCGCGGAGGTAGGGGACGTTCGCGACAAGGCCGGAGCGGTGGGCAAGCGGGTGGTTGGGCTCGACCATGTCGCAGGTTAGGGAGGAAGACGAGAGTCGGGGAGCGTGGGTAGGGCTCGGGTAGCCAGATGAAGGCGGGGAGCGTGGGTAGGGCTCACCGGCGTGGTGGATGGGGATGGTGCCGTCGGCCTGGAGGAGGTGGGCGGCGCGGCCGTCGTTGTGGGTGAAGAGGGTGGCCTTGGGGTGGAGGGAGGGGAACGCCTCAGCGAGCGCCACCAGGTGGTTGCGGATCCACTTGGAGTCCTTGGCGTAGGGCAGCGCGGAAGGGCCACTGGTGCGCGCCGCTCGCCGCCGGCGGAGGCGGGGAAGGAGCCATCGGATCGCCGCCGGCGAGCCTAGGGTTTCGACCCTCTTCTCTCTCTGTGGCTTGCGGGGGAAGGAGACGGAGGAGGAGGAGGAGGCCGAGTCGGGCGGGATCGAGAATTCGAGGCCGCCTCGCCGACGGAGGAGGAGGAGGCCGCTCGAGGCCGCCTCGCCTGACTTCACACGCGTGATCTGGCTTTGTTCTTTTTCCCCCTTTTGAAACCGGCTCTTGTCTGGCTTGTGGGGGAAGGAAGGAGACGGGGGAGGACGGACGCGGATCGCCTGACTTGGGGCGTTTTGCTGCAAGCGCTCGCAGTAGGCTCGTATCCACCGTCCGCTGCATCGGACGGCCTTCCATTCTCCCGTATGGCTGTCTTGTTCATCGTCTCTCTCGCATACATGTTCTTTCTTCACTCCCATGCGATTCAAGCTCCTGCGATTCGTATGTTGTACGAGCCAAATGGAATCGATAAGAGGTGTTCAATCGGGTGGAGCAATTGATTTAATTAAAAACATGATTTGGGATGTCAATTTCGTGGATTTTGGAAGAAAACAAAAAAAAATTTGCCGGCTTGCTGCTGTTCAGCCCGTTCGGCTGGCTGCTTTGCTGCAGCTGTTTTGCAGCAGCTACACTGTCCGCAGTTATTTCTTCTGCAGCTGCTACAGTAAAACGGCTGCTTTGCAGCGAGGCGAACAGACTGGTTCTCGGTGGCAAAGGGCTGGAGAAGAGGTGCCTCGACAGGGCACGCGGTGGGTGCAGCCTAGGGCGAGCCGCCGCCGGATGCAGTCGCGGCCGCGGCCGGAGGAGTCGTCAGCCATGGCTGCAGCGAGGGGAAGTGCTCTCGTAATCTCCGGCTAGGCTGGCGTTGGAAATCAACTTCGCAGCACACAAGACGCCCCAGAAGAGAGGAGGCAGGAGCACCGTTCGATGTAGCGGACGGTAGATAGGCCCATACTGCACGCTTGCAGTAAAATGCAACAAGTCAGGTGATCCACGCCCGAGGAGGACGAAGCCGCGTCAGGTGGGATCGAGGCCTTTCACGCGAAGGCACGAGGTGGGCGGGGTGAGCCTATACGAAGCGCGTGCTACGCCAAGCTCAGGTGTAGCACGACCCATTCAGCCCAATGACCTAGCGACATTTTCTTCTTTTCCTTTTTTTTTTAAGGAAATACGCCCGCAAAAGGTTTCCTAACTTCACTAGGCCTTTGAGCATCAAAAAGAGGACAAAACAAAGAGTAAAAATTACAACCAGGTCCTCGATGGAACTTTGCCACCAACAGCGGAGAAGCAGCCATGGCCGTCGAAGAGGAGCCCCATTCCAAGAGTAGCTAACCTGCTGGAGCATCCAAGGCTGAGCACCAGAAGAGGACGCCACCATCAACACCGAGACCACACAGTGTGTACAGCATGAAGCCGACGAGCCACCGCGGTATAGATGATGAAAGGGCCTCCACATGCGGATTGTTTGACTTGCCGGTGGTCTGCCCGACAGTCGCCACAAATCACGCACCATCAATTGGGGTAGAAGAAGACCAAGCCATAGATAGAGATGAGGCTTCACCGGGCTTGATCGAATGGGAACTAACTGGATAAATCTGGGGATCAGCAGATCGCGATCGACCCAATCCAGAAGTCCATGACATCCATCAGCGGCCTCAGCAACGTAAACACACCAGAAAGCACTACTCTTTTGATGTACCAAAGCCAGAGTTGTGGAGAAGAAAAAGGGAAAGAAATACTCGGCGGGGAGGAATCCGACGAGGAAGACAAAGGCATCACGCCTACACCCGTAAAGGAAATCAAAAGGACTAGGGAGGAGAGCTCACCGTCACCGACGTCGGATAAACGATGAATCACCGCAGCAAGGTACGGCAATAGACGGCAAATCGGAGAGGAAGCTCGAGCTCCCGAACAGAACTGAAAAGAAAAACTTCAAGAGCTAATACTACTACCCACTACAGGCTAGGACCCCCCTCCCGCTCACCACCAGCGAGGAACGCCCCCGGGGAGAGATAGGGGAGGGGGGTTGATCAAGATGGAACTGGAGATTCGGTGGAGATTTTCGTGGGGGTGAAGATGCTACAGTAAAGAACTACAGGAGAGAGAGGAGAGGGTTCGAGAGCCAGTGACACTTTCTTCTTCAGCGAGCTTGTCCCCGTCAACCGCCGCCCCCCGTTCCAATCGCTCGCCGTCACAAGACGTCAACACGATATCCTCTCTGCTCCATTGTCGGGGTCTTCCTCAGCTATGGCAAGCCTCCCAGAATCAAATGTTTCAGCAAATAAATTCAATTGTTCCACTTTTTTAATCAAATGTTCCATCAACTAAATTTGATTGTTCCACCATTTTTACCCAAATGTTCCGACTAATAAAATCGATTGCTCCAGGAATTTATATCATATGTTCCAATAATACAAACCAGTTGCTTCAAAATTAGAGAAACGGAGTGCAAAGAAATCAAATTGTTTTAGCAAACAAATCAATTTGTTCCATGGAAGATGTTAAATTGTTTCAACAAAGAAACCAAATTGTTCCACGAAATTTAGCTAACGGGCTACCTCTCTCTCTGCATGGCCAAGATCAATGGAGGGAACTGGGATATGAGTAGCACACTGGGAAAGGAGGAAGAAGGAATGAAGCGATGCGCTAGGGAGGAAGCAGGAAGAAACGGAGCCATGCGTTGGGGAAGGAGGAAGAAACGGAGCAGCGCGCCCTAAACCCTAAATATAGGAATTGCGGGGTGAGCCGGGCCAACAAGGAAAGGGAGGTGAAGCCTAGTAGGGTCTAAAGTTTATCTAATTTTTTATTTACAAATTTGATAATTTTCGTTCTGTGAAACCTTGCAAGTTGTTCTCTCCTCATGTGCAATACTTAACGACTCCTTTGCCACACATTTCGACTGCACAATGTTTTCTATTCAACCCCACCAAACACACACACACCCAGAAAATACGACTATAGAGAGAGTTTCACCCTACCAGGCCAGCATGGTGACATCCAAATTCTCTTTTTATGAGAACACGAGAAACAAACCACAATCAATCCATATATTACAGAAAAAATCATGCATGTGTTATGATTTCAAATCTGAGGTTATCATGTATCTATCCTACAAATGCTACATGTTTTCTTCTAATCAATGACATGCCACCAATCAAAAACAAAGAATCATCATTGGTATATCATGTTGTTGCTCAACAAAATTTCGTCAAGCAACAAGTAGATAACTGTTGTTCGCGACGAAGCCAGCAAAGTTTCTCACTTCCGTAGAGAAATACGAGTGTTTTCTAGACAAAACACCAAAGCAAAGGAAAACAAAAATAATAGATTGAAACATAATGAATGTATCTGTTGTATTCGGGCTGGTTCCTCTCACTAGCTAGGCCCTACGTTTATAAGCACCAAGCCTTGAAGCAGCAAATTCTATCTGAACTCAAAATCGACTTGGACGAATCTTTCAAGATTGGATTTTTAGGGCTTGCGGCGCCTCTTTCGGGGCCGTGAGCACCCGTTACAAGCTTTTTTTTTTGCCACGTAAATCCATGACTATCTCTGCGATCTTCATGTAGAATGCAAGTGGAAGCAGCCTCTCACACATAAGACACCTCCCGGGCCACTTCTCCGGGCTGAGAGGAGCCGACATCGATGTTTTTCGCGGAAACCGTTTCAGTTCGTTTTGATGGGCTATAGCACATGATCCAGGCTTAATTTTGGCACACGACCCGATTTCAAGGCGTTTGCCCAGATATGTATGGCCCTATGGTAAGATACATTTCATGAGGTTTTCATGGATTTTTAGGGCGTGCGGCGCACATTTAAGCGCATTTCGGGGCTGTGAGCACCCGTTACTAGCTTGTTTTCGGGCTGTGTAAATCCATCCTTATCCCGTTGATCTTCATGTAAAATGGAAGTGGAAGCAACCTATCACCTATAGGACACCTCCCGGGCCACTTCTCAGGGCTGAGAGGAGCCAACACCCATGTGTTTCTCGAAAATTGCCGTTTCAGGACGTTTTCATGGGATATAGCACACGCTCCGGGCAGATTTTTGGCACCCGGCCCGAATTCGCCAGATATGCATGGCCCTATGGAAGGAGACATTTCACGAGGCTTTCATAAATTTTTGGGGTGTGCGACACCCATTTAAGGGCATTTCGAGGCCGTGGCACTCGTTACTAGCCTGTTTCGGGCTGTGTAAATCCATTATTATCTCTGTGATCTTCATGTAGAATGGAAGTGAAAGCAACCACTCACCCATAGGACACTTCCTGGGGCACTTCTCCGTGCTGAGATGAGACGGCACTCATGTTTTTTGCGAAAACTACCGTTTCAGGCTGTTTTCATGGGCTATAGCACAAGCTACGGGCCGATTTTTGGCACTCGACCCGATTTCAAGGCGTCAGCCCAATTGTGCATGGCCATATGGTAAGAGACATTTGACAAGGTTTTCATTAATTTTCAGGGTAGGCGGCACCCCATTAAGGTCATTACGGGGTCGTGGGCACCCGTTACTAGCCTGATTTCGGGCCGTGAAAATCCATCCCTATATCTATTACCCTCTGAAAATATACGAGCCATGGGCTCATCACGATCCTCATGTAGAATGAAGTGGAAGGAACCTCTCACCCATAGAACACCTCTTGGGCCACTTCTCCTCGCTGAGAGGAGCGGAAACCCATGTTTTTCAGAAAACTTGCGTTTCATGATGTTTTCATGGGCTATATAGCACACGCTCCGGACCGATAATTGGCACACGGCTCGATATCGAGGCGTTGGCCTAGATATGCTTGGCCTTATGGTAGGATACACTTCACGAGGTTTTTATGGATTTTCAGGGCATGCGGCGCCCGTTTAATGACATTTCACGGCTGTGAGCACTCGTTACTAGCCTGTTTTCGGGATGTCTAAATCCATCCTTATCTCTTTGATCTTCATGTGGAATGGAAGTGGAAGCAACTTATCATCCATAGGACACCTCCCGGGCCACTTCTCTAGGCTGAGAGAAACCGACACCCATTTGTTTTGTGATAAATGCCGTTTCAGACTGTTTTGATGGGCTATAGCACACGCTCCGGGCTGATTTTTAGCATCCGGTCCGATTTCGAGGCGTTAGCCCAGATATGCATGGCTCTATGGTTGGAGACATTTCACGAAGATTTTATGTATTTTTGTGGCGTGCGGCCAATGTTTGCCTTACCGCGGTAAACCGGACCGGTTTTCGCGAAAACCGAAAAAACCGGCCCTGTCCGGTTTACCCGGTAGCCTGGTTTACAATTTCAAATTTTTAAAAACAAAAATATGTAAAAAAAACTAGATCAAATTTTCAGCCCAATGGTGGAAACGAAACACATAGATTCGTTCATTTCATATGTCAAAAAAATCAAGGAAGTTTCTATGGACGAAAAGGAAAAGGAAAAAAAAAAGAGTGAATTATACAAAATACTAGGTTTTGTGACCATACTCTCACTTTACACTAGGTTATAGCTTCTTTTTCACAAAACACTAGGTTTTAACTCAAACTTTTTCGATTCCACTACCTATTACTTCTTCCAGCTTTAGGCCCACTTGTAAGTGTGTTGGTATTTCTTACGGTCACAGATAAATCCGCAAGCGCACGGAGAATACCGTTGTAGCACTTCACCCGTGAGTATTCAAGGGTATCGTATTTTCCACAGGGAAGGCGGTGGTTTTACGAGATAGCAAAGTTCATAATCACATAACTAATAATGTACCAAGGTCTAAACAGGGGTAAGGATAATAATATGGTAGGGATAGTGTGACAACACAACCAGAGCAATCCAATCTAACACTAGAACTAAGCCTAGGCTAAGCGGGGTTAAGAAGAGAGCCGAGATGGGTCCTTATGTACTTCTTATATTCCTGCTCATGCAACACATATAAGTCTAAGCTCTATGTCAACCTGGAACAAGGGGGGTAACCAGCAGGGCTGTCACCACCTACCGGCATTCCTTCTACCAGGCAATCAAGGCTATCTACCGTAGAACAAAGAGGGTTAAGCACAGCAGGGCTGTCACCACCTACGGGCAACCCTCTACCAGGACACGTGACACTAGGGCTATTAAGTCCCTATGCCAGTCCTAGGGTCACGTGACAGCAAGGCAATTAAGTCCTTGCTGCCAGACCTTCTCTTGTTCAAGCAGACAACCAAACACCCAAAGCTGTTTATCAACCTAAGCACCAAGCTCACATTGCTAAACAGTACTCTCGATTCCCACGGGACTTTGACCCTTCGGATCATCAAGTCGGGAATAAGAGTACTCCTAATCCTGACCCGACGGATCAACAGATCAAGTGCTAGAACATGCATGACTCTGACCCTACGGATCATCAAGTCAATGGGTGAGACATGCGTAACTCTAACCCTGCGGATTAACAAGCTACGATATATATCGCACATAACTCTAACCCTACGGATTAACAAGTTATGGGCCCGAGCATGTCTCACCACTTCATGCATGAATCGAGTGTAAGGACATAAACGAATGAATAAAGGCATGTCAAGCATGAAGCAACCAATCATGACTAGATAACAACCACATAGAAAGCACATGGCTATCATACTAGTACAATCATAAGTCATAAGGAATAAAGAAGATAATTCTATTGGGGTGGACCTTGATACTTACTTAATATGAGATGAACGACGAACGAACGAAGAACGAACGACGAATAATATATTATTAGCAAGTATCCTCAAGATACAAGATTGGGCTAAGTCCTCACAAAGGGAGGACAGCCCTCTCCTCTACCAAACTCTCCCCTCTACTCCTCTACAGCCTAGAGACTAGTCTAATGCTAGAGAATGGATTCCTCTTGGTGTCAATGTGTGTTGTCTTGTGTTGTCTCTTGAGAGGAGGGGGGTACCCCTTATTATATAGCCTCCAAGGTCGGTGGAATTGAGTCGGTTCCGCGAGGTGGTATCATTGATTGCAGGGGGAACCGACATTGCAACGTCGGTTGCGAACCGCCATAGAAGAGTGGGCCTCAATGGGCTTTAGGGGGGGTCGGCCGACCCAGCTAGGGGGGGTCGGCCGACCTGTGGCTGGCCCCACCTGGGCTGGGCCTTGGCAGGTGGCCTCCCCTCTGTTCCTTGACCTTGGTCCCGAGTGCTATGGGTAGACTTGAGTATTTCTCTCGGTTATTGGGCCCTTGGAAGATATCTTTATTCCGGGAAAAACTGTGTTTCCAGGATTTGGAGTTTTGGGCCTCTTTTCCCTCGGGTTTGTATAGGATTCATCTTGATTGCACCTGCACCCATAAATTCACCAACACTCGTGGAAATCGTTAGTAATAAACTCCTACCACTATGTTTGGTGTTTACTTTGATTCCATTTGTGCAGGTATTTGACGGTCAAAATCATGCCGTAACGACCGTCAACAAGACCCCCACACTTGAGCCTTTGCTCGTCCTCGAGTGAAGGTGGAAGATTAAGATAAAACACGACTTCCAATGGTATGATGCTAGCATACAAGTTATTCCAAGCCATAACTGCACCTGTGAACTTTGAAGTGGCTAACATGCTATCTTGGGCGGTTGAGGAATGGAACGGTCTTGATTCAAGTCATCAATACCCCTCTGTTGAGTAACTTGGGTTTTTGATAGAATTTTCAAAAATAAAAACATAGCTCATACTCCTCAAATGATCACTCTCAAATCGCTCAATGTGTATGGTTCCTTACCAAGGCATTGGATTTGCCTCTTTTCATCCTACTTCTACAAAAGGCTTTATGTGGAGCTTGGTAGGGAATGAAAGAGAGGCATACTTGTATCACATATTTTGCCGAACCAAAAGGGTGGATCCATGGAGAATGCAAGTCATACAACCTTGATCAAGATGTGCAAGTGTGTATGAGGGTGGTGTGGTGGAAATTGTACTCCTTTTTTGCGTTCCTTCTCTCTTTCTCTTTTTGAATGTTTGAGGAGGACATGGCTATGATTCTTTCTTTCTCTTTTTTTTTCAACATTATCCCTTCTCTTTTTTTTTTCATCATGCTCTACTTTTGTATGAGCAGAGATTATTCTTTCTTTTGCATAGCCATGTCTCCAATGATAATTAGAGAGAGAGAAAGGTAACAATGCTTTTGTGGAGTACTTATTTTGGTGGATGGATGGTGGTATTGCTTAACTTCCAGTGTAGAAGTTCAGCATGTGAGGTGGAGTGTACGTGATCTTGATTAAGAGAGTATGACAAGTTTCTCACTAGGGTCACACAATTTTGATAAAGCTCAATGTAATGACAAGCAGCATATGTGTGTAGGTTTTCCAAAGTAGTCAACATATGGCTTTGGTAGGAATATAAGATCATCGAGGAGCATAGAGCTATAGATTTTAAATTTTTGCAAGATAAATTCCCAAGCACTCTATGCAGAAGAAGCATGATTCATCTCATCCAACCATATCACATTCACCAACAACTTAGATAAACAAGGGTTCCTATGAGATTGGTGTTCACAAGCAACAGGTGTATGATGCGAGGAATAAAGAGTATGCAGGCCAACCAACTAGAAGCATGTATGTTGAGGGAACAACAAAGTTCATTTTATTCTTGAGTTAAATTTTAGTGATTGACTCAAAAGATTATTTTAACTCATGAATTGGGGAGATGGAGTAGAGAGGATGCGCAAACCGTCGCCTTAGGTGAAGTGGAGGCCAAGTGGACCATGGGATGTTTGATCGAAACAAAGGTTCGACCCAAATTTGTTTTCTTGTCCCGGTGGCTCCACTCTTTTATGGATCGATCAGTGCGAGGTTGTGCATCGTGTTGGTGGGGGAGATCTCGAATGTGTGTGTGATGAAGAACTCGAGAGATCTCCCCCCACACTTGTTCTTGTACCTGCTTTATTTATTCAAAACAAACAAAAACAAAGCGAAGACAAAGAGGACTCTACCGGGGTTAAAGACCGGGGAGCCTAGATTTATTGAATTAGACTCTAGGTGCCTTATGTGTTTGAAATAAAAGAGAGAAGAAGCACCTAGCTTACTTATTTTTTTTTTCAAGTGTTATTTTGATTTTAATTTTATAATTTTTATTTTATTTTGACATTTTCAAGGTGGAAGAAAAAGGATACAAGTTGCGATACAAGTTACCTTTGTGGGGGGAGGTTCCCTCCCCCCACACTTGTTCTTTGCTCTCGGCCCTTGCTTTGTGGTTGAGCCCCAAGTGGTTGTGGTAGTAGGGCGTACAGTCATTTTGGGTTTTTGAGCAGCGTGGCTATGAAGTGACGATCTTGTCTTCCATATTTTGGTGCCACTAAGTGTCATAACGGTGGTGGCACTCGCATGGCTGCAATTCTTATTCAGCTCTTGAGAATCCTTCTTTTCGCACACCAAGACAAGGTTGGTGTCGAAGAGAAGTCTTGACGTGTTGTTTTCATCATGGTCCTCCTCCATGGGATCTTCGTGAGGCTCTTCATGCCAACCTTCTCACATTAGGCATGAGCTCAATGGAAGAGGACGAGTATGTGTCACGTCGGGGGTGACTTGTGTTTCAACTTGTCGCCTTCTTCAACGTGTTTGATGAGCTGATTATTGGCCTTTTTCCTGGCTGCATATAAGAGCAAGAACACAAAAGCGAACTCGAGCACGGGTTACGTTAGTGAAAACCAAATGGATTTCCCGTCGGTTGCCTTTGCAAGGTTGTCTTTCTTTTTTTTTTTAATCGCAACTCAATTTATTGAACAAATAGAAAAGAAGAGAAAGGGAAATCTTTTTCTTAACTTCGAGACGGAAAGCCAAAAGGTTTTGTCTCAAAATTGTTTTTTTCTTTGAGAATAATTTTCTAAAGAAAAAAAGAAGAGTTGGAGACGACCGAAGATCGAAGAAGTTTATTTTTGAAGGACTCCAATTATACAAATAAGAAAACCAGAGAAAAGAGAAAATCTTTTTCTTAAACTTGAGACAAAACTTCGTGGAAAATTGGGGAAATGCGAGAGCAAGAATTTTGTTTTAAGGTTGCTTGAGTGCGGAAGGGATGAACTTGAAGAATCCCAAACACCATTGCATCCAAATAAAAAGAAATGAAGTTCAACTTGGGCAACAGCCCTACAATGGCTATATGCTTTAAAGTCAAGGGGGCTGTGCCAAATTCCATCAAAACTTTTGCTCAAAGCATTTTCCAAACGGTTGGCTCAAGTTAAATTTTACCAAACTTATTCTGTCAGATTTTTTTTTTTACGGAGAAAAAAGAACAAAATAAGAGTTGGAGAATGATTCCAACAAGGAGGGACTTTATTTTGGAGAAACTCCAATTATTCAAATGGAAAAACCAAAAGGAGAAAGAAAAAAAAATCTTTTTCTTGAACTTGGGGCAAACAATAAAAATTCTCGGGAAATGCAAGAGTGAAAATTTTGGAAAAGAGTGCTTGAGTGGAATGAAAGTGAAGGCATCAAGCACTCTGAAACAAATATAATGAAATGAAGTCCAATTTTGGTTGACAACCCCATGATGGCTATGTGTTGGAAAGCCAGAGGGAGTTGCGCCAAAATTCCTCCAAAATTTTGCTCAAAACATTTTCCATAAAAGGATTGCCTCAAACTCATTTTCCAATATATATGTAAATGCATTGTGGTTTGAAAAATCCCAAACATAAGTCGGAAAGATTCAAACATGCAAACAATGGAAATGCATGTCGAGGGAGAATTCAAATATGCAAAATGATGGGTAAGAATCAAATATGCAAGTGAAATGCAGGAATGCAATTGAGGAAATTCAAATATGCATGTGGAAATGGAAATCAAATATGAGATAACTACCAATTTACCTTTGGCAAGGGCATCATCGTTTTAAGTCCAATGAGCAAGACTTCTCTCCATTGCGTTTAGCTTGGCGACTTGGTGCTTGATCCCGGAGATGAGGATGCAAACAACTTCTCGTGTTGGGGTTGTAGCCGTCTTCTCAAAGCACTTGTGCGAAGCCTTCTCCCTTTATGCTTCCCTTCTAGGGTGATGTTGGAAGGCTTCTCTTTCTGTTGAGGGTGTGGTCTCCACCCTTCACCGATAGCTACCTTCTCAACTAATTTTGTTGCTTCCACGGCGGTAAGTGAGAAGATGCTCCCCTCGGCACGAGAATCGAGATAGTCACGAGCTGATTGTGTCAACCCGTGGTAGAAATTGATCAATATTGTTCAATCATCCATTTCATGATCAGGGCATGTTGTCAAATAATCTTGAAATTTCTCCCATGCTTTAGGAATGGATTCTTCTTGTGCTCTCCAAAAGTTTGGAATTTGTGCATGAAGGGCATAGGCTTTGCCTCTTGAGGAGTATTTCTCGAGGAACGCTTCAGAGCAATCATCCCAAGTAATCGAAATACTTGGGTTGGCATAGAACCATTGTCTTACTTTCCCCACAAGAGAATAGGGAAATAGACGGAGTCGAATGACATCTTGGTTGACTCCCTTGATGGACAAGGTTTTGCATGCTTTCAGGAATTTATGAAGATGAACGTTTGCGTCCTCGTTGGCCGTACCATGGAATGGATTGGCCTGCACCATGTGGATTTGGCTGGCTCTAAGTCTGAAGTTTCCGTCTCCAGTGCTGACGTGTGGCCCAATTGCTACACAGTCAACAACGGCAGCGGAGTATTCGTGGGAAAACTTTTGACCCACTGGTGTTGAGCTTGATGGTGCGGGTGTAGCCGGCTTGACTGTCGAGAGTATTCTTGAGGATGGGTGACTCGCGGTTCAGTTCGTCTCAAGAGTACTTTTTGATTTTCTGTGTATTGCCTCGATAGGTCAATGCCAGAGGTACACTACCCTGTTTTCACATAAAGAGAAAACAAAGCAAAGGTAGACCTATCTAGACAGTGGTAATTAAAAGAAATATAATTATAAACAATGCTAGTGACTCTTCAACCAGTGCCTTCCCCGGCAACGGCGCCAGAAATGCTTGTTGGTATTTCTTACGGTCACAGATAAATCCGCAAGCGCACGGAGAATACCGTTGTAGCACTTCACCCGTGAGTATTCAAGGGTATCGTATTTTCCACAGGGAAGGCGATGGTTTTACGAGATAGCAAAGTTCATAATCACATAACTAATAATGTACCAAGGTCTAAACAGGGGTAAGGATAATAATATGGTAGGGATAGTGTGACAACACAACCAGAGCAATCCAATCTAACACTAGAACTAAGCCTAGGCTAAGCGGGGTTAAGAAGAGAGCCGAGATGGGTCCTTATGTACTTCTTATATTCCTGCTCATGCAACACATATAAGTCTAAGCTATATGTCAACCTGGAACAAGGGGGGTAACCAGCAGGGCTGTCACCACCTACCGGCATTCCTTCTACCAGGCAATCAAGGCTATCTACCGTAGAACAAAGAGGGTTAAGCACAGCAGGGCTGTCACCACCTACCGGCAACCCTCTACCAGGACACGTGACACTAGGGCTATTAAGTCCCTATGCCAGTCCTAGGGTCACGTGACAGCAAGGCAATTAAGTCCTTGCTGCCAGACCTTCTCTTGTTCAAGCAGACAACCAAACACCCAAAGCTGTTTATCAACCTAAGCACCAAGCTCACATTGCTAAACAGTACTCTCGATTCCCACGGGACTTTGACCCTTCGGATCATCAAGTCGGGAATAAGAGTACACCTAATCCTGACCCGACGGATCAACAGATCAAGTGCTAGAACATGCATGACTCTGACCCTACGGATCATCAAGTCAATGGGTGAGACATGCGTAACTCTAACCCTGCGGATTAACAAGCTACGATATATATCGCACATAACTCTAACCCTACGGATTAACAAGTTATGGACCCGAGCATGTCTCACCACTTCATGCATGAATCGAGTGTAAGGACATAAACGAATGAATAAAGGCATGTCAAGCATGAAGCAACCAATCATGACTAGATAACAACCACATAGAAAGCACATGGCTATCATACTAGTACAATCATAAGTCATAAGGAATAAAGAAGATAATTCTATTGGGGTGGACCTTGATACTTACTTAATATGAGATGAACGACGAACGAACGAAGAACGAACGACGAACAATATATTATTAGCAAGTATCCTCAAGATACAAGATTGGGCTAAGTCCTCACAAAGGGAGGACAGCCCTCTCCTCTACCAAACTCTCCCCTCTACTCCTCTACAGCCTAGAGACTAGTCTAATGCTAGAGAATGGATTCCTCTTGGTGTCAATATGTGTTGTCTTGTGTTGTCTCTTGAGAGGAGGGGGGTACCCCTTATTATATAGCCTCCAAGGTCGGTGGAATTGAGTCGGTTCCGCGAGGTGGTATCATTGATTGCAGAGGGAACCGACATTGCAACGTCGGTTGCGAACCGCCATAGAAGAGTGGGCCTCAATGGGCTTTAGGGGGGGTCGGCCGACCCAGCTAGGGGGGGTCGGCCGACCTGTGGCTGGCCCCACCTGGGCTGGGCCTTGGCAGGTGGCCTCCCCTCTGTTCCTTGACCTTGGTCCCGAGTGCTATAGGTAGACTTGAGTATTTCTCTCGGTTATTGGGCCCTTGGAAGATATCTTTATTCCGGGAAAAACTGTGTTTCCAGGATTTGGAGTTTTGGGCCTCTTTTCTCTCGGGTTTGTATAGGATTCATCTTGATTGCACCTGCACCCATAAATTCACCAACACTCGTGGAAATCGTTAGTAATAAACTCCTACCACTATGTTTGGTGTTTACTTTGATTCCATTTGTGCAGGTATTTGACGGTCAAAATCATGCCGTAACGACCGTCAACAAAGTGTAACCAGCACTTTGACAATTTTGCCACATGTGCATCTGATTAGGAGTTATGATAGTTTTTAGACACATGAATAAAGGCATTTTATACTGTATTAGTGGAACTTTTATTAGACTCATAAACTTCTGATTATTTGTTTCATTTCCGACCTGGAATTTTAATTAGTGCTATACAAGATGCTACAATGAGAGATTTTGGAGTAGAAGTGAGTACAAAAGTGCAACAAGAGCAAGGGTTAGTAATAAGGTATTAGGGAATCACGTGAGACAATATAGAAGGATTAGAGATTATTACCAAAATATCGACAACGAAATTGGTTAAGATTTTCTAAGAGAGATCAAGACATTAAAACTGTATTAGTGTCTATGGGATTTTCCTCTTGCCAAATCAAAGTTAGATGCACATGTGGAAAATTCATCATTGTGCTTATTACACTTACAGGTGGGCCTAAGGCTGGAAGGAGTGAAAGGTAGTGTAAAGTGAGAAATTTTGAGCTAAAACCTAGAGTTTTGTGAAAAGGAAGCTATAACCTAGTGTAAAGTGAGAGTATGGTAACAAAACCTAGTGTTTTGTGCAATTCACTCAAAAACCTAGAGTATGGCAACCTTCCTTGATTTTTTTGACTAAGCAAACGATCGTATTTTTGTTTTTTTTTGTTGTACCATTGTGCTGGAAATTGCATCTAGGTTTTTTACATATTTTTTGTTTCATTTGTTTCAAATTTACAATTTTTTGCATTTTTTCCTCTTAGAACCGGTTTTTGGAATTTCGTCTGGTTTTCCAGAAATTTTGACCTGTTTTTTGATAAACCTGTCCGGTTTACCGAAAATTTTGGAACTTTTTTATTCAAATTTTGGAATTTGAACTTTGTCCGGTTTCCGGACCCATTTTTTTGGTTTTCGCGAAAATCCGGTCATACCGGTCCCAGCCGGTTATACCGGTCAATTCGGTATTGCAAACCTTGCGTGCGGCGCCCGTTTAAGGACATTTTGGGCTGTAGGCACCTGTTACTAGGCTATTTTTGGACTTTGTAAATCCATTCTTGTCTCTTTGATCTTCATGTAAAATGGAAGTTGAAGCAACTTATCACCCATAGGACATCTCCCGGGCCATTTCTCTGGGTTGAGAGGAGCCGACACCCATGTGTTTTGAGAAAACTGCCGTTTCATGCTGTTTTCATAGGCTCTAGCTCACGCTCCGAGCCGATTTTTAGCACCCGGTCCAATTTTGAGGTGTTAGCCCAGATATGAATGGCCCTAAGGTTGGAGACATTTCACGAGGTTTAATGTATTTTCGTGGCTTGCTACGCTCGTTTAAGGCCATTTTGGGGCTGTGGGCACCCGTTACTAGCCGGTTTTTGGGTTGTGTAAATCCATCGTTATGAAGCGTCTCCGCTTTTCGCAGGATCGAGTCGGTATAGCGCTAATGAACAGATGCAACAGTACAACATATAAAAAGCACAATTTAAGTCTTTAAGTGGTTACATTAGTCCAATTAAAACATAGAGTCGCACAACGGAATTAAACGATACAGATACAAATCCACAGCTAACAGAAATACAAGCGCACGCGCTCACGAAGCAATAAGAACCCGCATCCAAAGCCATGAAGATGCGGACTCGGGAGGAGATCACTCCTCAGTCTCCCAGTGGGCTGTCCAACCAAAGGGAAGTTGACCATCCCACTGTCCACCTCCACTCATAGAGTCAGGGATGAAGGTGCTACTTGCAATAAAACATAAAGAGCCAAACCCTGAGCAACTAATACTCAGCAAGGCATACCCGTCAACGTGGCTAACTACAGCCGACTCCTAATATGCAAGGCTACAAAAGGGTGGCTGACTCGATAGCATAACCCGCACTAATTACTTGGTCCTTATGTTCAAGTTTTATTTTCAAGTTAAGTGCTTATCCAATAAAGCAGTGTACATATAACTAAAACAGATGTAAGTAACAATACATCAGAGCATCAATATAACAGTAATGAGATACAACAAATATAAGTACTAGTCATCATCATCAATCATGTCACACTACGAGGTGGCGCACTGAACAAGGTTGCTCTTGACCGAGAGCGGCGGCATCGATGTACATCCTACTGGAGAAAACCTGACCATACGCCGCACACGCGTAAAGTCGCATGCGGGAACTGTTTGCAAGGATCCCCCTGAAGCTAGGCTGGGTTCAACCCCTCCCGAGAAAGGCCTTCCCGCACAGTCCCCGTCCCAGACGTACGCCCTGATTGGGAAGCATCCTCTCTCTCCCGAATACCATGATAGAAAGGGCAGGCTTCCGCCGCACACCAGGGCAACCCAAGCTACTAAGTTTACTAGGCCCATAAAAACACTAGCATATGATCAGTACGTTCGAACTTGCTCAATAGGGCCAAGAACGAACGGTCCTTAATCGACACAGACGGGGCTACACCACCGTGAAGGCCCAGCCTTCTCCAACCATCCTACACAAACCAATCCCCGTCCGGTCTCAACAAATCCTAAATCCATCTAGTACAATCCAGGGTAATTCCTAACTCGCGAGTGGGACCTACCACTCGGCTTCTACCGTTCGCTAGTCCCTAAGCATAGCAAGTTCTAATGCAACCTAAACCACATCTACAAAAATAGGGCACAAGGTAGGATATGGAAGGGTAATCCTAATGCAGTTCTAAGGCTTCACATCAATTCCTAATAAACCTAATGCACAATCAATTACTAGCCCCAATCAAGTGAGAAAATAAAAATCTTAAATAGGGAGGCATGCACCGGGGCTTGCCTGGCTCAGGAGCGTAGCTAACAGGGTCAGCGGGGTCAGTGTCCTGCTGCGGCGGCTCCTCCGGCAGCTGGAAGTCGAGCGGCTCCGGAGTCGTCTCTGTCACTACACGTTATGACAAGGATAAATAATGCATGTCAGATGCAATGATAATATGATGCAATTAAGGAATTGATTTCTTGATAGGACAGTCATTTATACTGTAAGTGCAATTAATTAACTTTGTTAATTACTTTCGTCTGGAGTATTTCCTTCATTGACTTTTAATTAAATTAACCATTAAATTAACTTGAGTTGATTAAATAAATAATTCATTTTCAAAAATCAATTTATGTCCAATGGCATTTTTCTGATGAAAGCCACCACTGGAAGTGATTTATGGTGAAGTTTGACGATTTATTGTAATATGAATTATTTACAATAATTTAAACAAGGCAGAGATGATTGAAATCATAAGTAAATAATTAAATAGGATATGACAGTAGAAAAATATTCTGTAAGTGTGTTAACAGTTTCTTTACAAGCATGCAAGATTTAAGGATTTATGGAGCAACAGATAATTTAATATGGATTAAACAATATCCGAAAAAAAATATTTTTACAGAAAACAGAGAACGTATTTTGTGTGATTTGACATTTTTCCTACACAGAGCAGAGCACAAGAAGTCTAACAAAATTTGTTTTGCATTTTTCTGAGATGTATTCATTTTTCTATCGATTTTACAATTTCCTGTGAATTTCTGGAGATTTAACGAATTTCGAAAAAGAATAAAGATTGGGCCAGCCAATCAGATCCGGGCCACAAACTGGGCCGCACCAGATCTATCGTATGCCGCACCGGATCTGACCACTCACGTGTGAAAACACACGGAGGGTCACACGGCTAGCCGCACAAAATCTCGCATGGCCACACGGAATCGTGACCGTGTGGTCCACGGTGTGCTGGCCGGAGCGGCCACCGGAGCGCAGCGGCGCACTTGCCGGAGTAGGCTTCCCGTCGACCATTCAACGGACGGAGAGCACGAGGAGATAGAGTGAGAGGTGGGGGCTTCACCTCGACGACGCGGAGTGGGCGACGGTGGCCGGAGGGTGGCTGCGACGAGCGGCGGCGGGTGGCGGGACTCCGGTGAGGTCGCGAGCTCGCGTGGCTTGACGGTGAGGTGCACCCGTGGGCGCTACGGCTTCGCGGAGATGACTACAACGTCGCCGAGGTACATGTTGACGTCGAGGCGGCCCGGAGGATGGAGTTCTCCGGTGAAGCTCAACGGCAGCTCGACGGTGACGGAAGGGGAAAAATGGAAATGGCGACGAGGTGACTGCACAAACGGGGAGAAGATGAGGCAGGGGCGCGCACGAGGTCGAGGCGCATCTCCGTGCACAGGGAATCGACTTGAGGCTTACCCGAAGGGAAGTAATCGCCGGCGATGTCGTGGAGCTGACTTGGCCATGCTCAGAGAAGACGGGCTCGATTCGAGCTCCTCAGCCCGGAGCAAGGGAAAAGGTGGCCATGGTGAGCTGCGGCCAAGCCTTGCGCAGCTTCACAAAGCAGGGCTCGGCCCAGGATGAGCTCACCGCGGCGGAGCTCGAGCTTCGGGCGGCAATGGCGGGTGGCTAGGGTTGCGGGGAGCTCGGGAGAGTGGAGAGCGGGTGAGGAATGAGTGAGGGAGGGCGAGGAGAGGAGCGGGGCGCGCTTTTGACGCCGTCCGCGGCCGAGGAGCGGGCCAGGGCGCCGCGGAGGGACGCCACTCATCGTCGGCGACGTGGAGCAAAGGCTCCGACGTCCTGCAGTGAGACGACGTCGCTGACGAGTGGGCCCGGCCGCATCTTTCAATTTCGCGGTTTATTCAAACTCCAAATTTCGTCCAGATTTGTGCACACAATTTGACTAGCAAACGAACTCCAAAACTTGCGATTTTGGTACCATTGGAAAGATCTTGAAAAGTTCTATCCACTGGACAACATGCACATCTGGAATCCAAAGGGATTTCAAATGGCAACATTTCAAATTTGATCACTTTTTTAGCTTTGGGGATTTTATTGAGCTGTCAAATGAATTTATAAAATCACCAAAAATTCTCCAAAATTATCTCTTGAGCAGGGCTATCCACTGGTATTTTTGTGTGTGCAAGTTGTTATGCAAAAATTTGAGTTTCTTCACAAGCATGTGTTTGGCCATTATTTGAAATTTGCATTTCGAATTTGAATTGGAATTTGGTTCGAGGTTCAGTTCAGTCTGTGTGCATCTGTTGGGCATCAGTGACACGGGGTGTCACATCCCTCCCCCCTTAAAAGAATCTCGTCCCGAGATTAAAGAGAAGGAAGGAGAAACGAATTGCGAAAAAGCGAAGAATGAGATGCAAAAATGGAACAACTAGATAACGCACCTCGGAGGTAGAAAACCTGGAAAATGGGAGTTTAAGAACTCCGCTGTCTCCCACGTGGCCTCGGCCTCAGAGTGGTTGCTCCATTGCACCTTATAGAATCTGGTAGTGCTCTTCCGGGTGGCTCGGTCCTTTTGATCAACAATACCAATAGGCTGCTCTAGGTATGTCAAATCGGGCTCAAGCTGCTCAACATCACTGACCACTCTGTCTGAAGGAACCTTCAAGCATTTCTTTAGCTGCGATACGTGGAACATATTGTGAACTCCGGAGAGGTTGGAGGGCAACTCCAATCTATAAGCAACGGGTCCACATCTCTCTATTATCTGGAACGGTCCAACGTATCTTGGTGCTAACTTTCCCCTGACACCAAACCGACGTACACCCTTCATGGGAGAGACACGAAGGTATACGTGGTCGCCAACTGCAAACACCAACAGTCGGCGTCTTCTGTCAGCATAGCTCTTCTGTCGAGACTTAGCTGCTCTCAAGTTGGACTGAATGTGTCTCACAGTCTCCTCAGCCTCTGCTATCAACTCAGTCCCAAAGGTGAATCGCTCACCAGACTCAACCCAATTAAGGGGAGTCCGACAACGACGTCCATACAAAGCCTCAAAGGGTGCCATCTTGATGCTCTCCTGATAACTGTTGTTGTACGAGAATTCTGCTAACGGCAAACATTTCTCCCAATCCTTGGTGTGAGTCAACACGCAAGCACGAAGTAAGTCCTCAAGAATCTGATTCACCCTCTCAGTCTGTCCATCTGTCTGTGGGTGGTAAGCAGCACTGCGGATCAAGGTGGTGTCTAAAGAAGCATGCAGCTGCTCCCAGAAGCGAGAAACAAACTGAGGTCCTCTATCTGAAATGATGGTCTTAGGCACTCCATGCAAACAGACAATCCGGGAGATATAAAGCTCAGCATACTTCTGCACACTGTGACGGGTATACACCGGAATGAAGTGAGCTGACTTGGTCAATCGATCGACAATCACCCAAATAGAGTCATGCTTCTGCGATGTGAGAGGTAAGCCAGCAATGAAGTCCATGCTAATATCCTCCCACTTCCAAGCAGGAATACTCAAAGGCTGCAATAATCCAGCTGGCTTCACATGATCTGCCTTGACTCTCCTGCAAATGTCACACTCGGAAACATACTGTGCGACCTCCCGCTTCATGCAGGTCCACCAGAAGTGACTCCTCAAGTCATGATACATCTTGTTGCTGCTAGGGTGGATAGAATACTTGGACGTGTGCGCCTCATCGAGAATCTTTCTGCGCAACTCAAAGTTCTTAGGGACAACCAATCTATCCTTGAACCATAGGACTCCATCCTTATCCTCTCTGAAACATTGGACTCTAGCTTCCCCGAGCTTGAGGTGATTCACCTTCTCATCCTTCTTCTACACTGCCACAATCTCATCACGCAAGCTCGGAACAAGTGATATATTGGCCAAGGAGCCATAAGCATACACTCTAAGACTGGGCTCTGCCTGTGCATAAGGAGCTGCGATGAGATTATTGCAGTGAGCCTTGCGACTCAAAGCATCAGCAACCACATTAGCCTTCCCTGGGTGATAGTGAATCTCTAAATCACAGTCCTTGATCAGCTCTAACCATCTCCTCTGGCGCATGTTCAGATCTGACTGTGTGAATCTATACTTGAGGCTCTTGTGATCTGTATAGATATGCACCAGATTTCCCAACAGATAATGCCGCCATACTTTCAAAGCAAGTACGACAGCTGCAAGCTCGAGATCGTGAGTGGGGTAATGCTCTTCATGTCGCTTAAGCTGCCGAGAGACATAAGCAATTACCCTGCCATCCTGCATCAGCACACAACCAAGACCAGTACCAGAAGCATCACAATACACATCAAATGGCTTGGTGATATCAGGCTGAGCTAAAACTGGAGCGGTAGTGAGAAGCTTCTTCAGATTCTGGAATGCCTCACCACACTGCGGGCTCCACACAAATCTCACATTCTTCTTCAGCAACTCAGTAATGGGCTTGGAGATCTTAGAGAAGTTCGGAATAAACTGACGGTAATAACCAGCCAAACCCAAAAAGCTGCGAATCTGAGAGACAGTAATAGGTGCACTCCAATCCAGAACATCCTGCACCTTGCTTGGATCAACAGCAATGCCCTCTGCTGATATGACATGGCCAAGAAAAGGCACCTCGCTAAGCCAGAACTCACACTTGCTGAACTTAGCGTACAGCTGGTGATCTCGCAAACGCTGCAACACAATCTGGAGGTGCTGCTCATGCTCCTCCTCTGTCTCTGAATAGATCAGGATGTCGTCAATGAACACCATGACAAACTTGTCCAACTCTGGCATGAACACTGAGTTCATCAAGTACATGAAGTAAGCAGGTGCATTGGTCAAACCGAAAGACATCACCAAGTACTCATAGAGTCCATATCTGGTAGAGAAAGCAGTCTTCAGAATGTCCTCTGCACGGATCTTAATCTGATGATACCCAGAACGAAGATCAATCTTGGATAACACCTTAGCTCTAGCTAGCTGATCGAACAAGATATCAATGCGAGGTAGCGGATACTTGTTCTTGATAGTCACAGCATTCAGTGGCCTATAGTCCACACATAGCATGAGTGCATGGTCCTTCTTCTTCACAAACAAGGCTGGACAACCCCAAGGTGAAGAGCTTGGGCGAATAAAACCCTTGTCCAGCAACTCCTTGAACTGCACCTTCAACTCTGCCAACTCATTAGGGGGCATCTTGTACGGCCTCCTAGAGATAGGTGCTGTGCCTGGCTGCAAGTCAATGCGAAACTCCACATCGTGATCTGGTGGCATTCCTGGCAAATCATCTGGGAACACATCTGGGTACTCACGCACCACAGGAATCACATCCAGACTCTTGCCAACGGCCTGATGCACTGACGGTCTCGGTGTGGCCAACAAAGATAGCTGAAGAGTGACCTTGCCATGCATAGGGGAATCCAGGTGAACTGAACGAAGAGATATATCAAGAACAGCCATGTGGAACTTCATCCAGCTCATCCCAAGAATCACATCCAAACCCTGACCGTCCAACACAATGAGATGGGTCGGGTATATCTGTCCAGCGAGATCAAGAGGGGCTCTACTAACAAATCTGCGAGTGACAACACGACCCCCTGGAGTACTGATCAGGTAGGGAGCCTCCATAGAAGATAGAACAAGACCCAAACGGCGAGTGCAAGATAGGCTGATAAAATCATGTGATGCACCTGAATCAAACAAGATAACCACGGGCTCGTGACGCATAGAGAACGTACCAGCTAGAACCTGCTCACCCTCTGGAACCTCCTCTGCAGTGGTGTAGTTAACGCGCCCAGTCCTGACTGGCGCGTTCCTGCCCTGCTGACGCTGCTGTCCTGCTGCCTGAACTGGAGCCTTCTGCGCGTTGTTCTGCCTCGGTGCTGCACGGCAGTCACGTGCGAAGTGCCCCACCTGTCCACAGTTGAAGCACGGAAAACCTCTGCCTGCCTGCTGCTGACGCTGGTGCTGCTGTGGCTGCCTATGAGCAAACTGCTGCTGCTGCTGAGGCGGGCGCTGGTACTGGGGAGGTGCAAGGTATCTCTGTCCACTGGGGGCGGTGTACACAAGGCGTGGCCTGGCTGAAGTGCTGCCAGACGGTGGTGCCACAGCCTTCCTCTTCCTCTTGTCGTCCTGGTGGGCCCTGATGGCATCCTCCATCACGATCGCTGCACTGACAAGCTCGTCGAAGGTACCACCGGCGTTCAAGACAAGCCGAGACTGAAGCTTGGTAGACAAGCCTCTCAAGAAACACGCCTTCCGCTTGGCGGGCGTGTCTACCTGGTCTGGAGCAAACTGGGCCAGGTGGTTGAACACCTGGGCGTAGTCGAACACGTTCCTGCCTCCCTGCCTAAGGTCCAGGAACTCCCTGAGCTTCCGCTGCATAATGCCAGGCGGAATGTGGAACGAGCGAAAAGCCTCCCTGAACTGTGCCCATGGCACCTGCTGACCGGCCGGAAGAGTGGCAAGGTGAGCCGCCCACCATCCTCCAGCCGACCCCTGAAGCTGCTGCGCCGCGAACAGTGTCTTCTGCACCTCTGTGCAGGCAGGAAGGAGGCCAAACTTGGACTCCACGGTGCGCAGCCAAGACTCCGCCTCCATCGGGTTAGTGGACCCAGAAAAGACAGGCGGGTGAGTGGCCAGGAAATCTGCGTAGGTGCATCCTGGCTGTGGACCCTGTCGATTGCCACCCTGCTGGGTGACTGCCTGAGCAATGGTCCTGAGGATGTCTGTCTGGTTGGCCATCACCTCCGCCAGCGTGCGCTCTGGTGGCGGCGGTGGCGGACGATGCGGCGGCATTCTGCCAATTAAACATCACCACGGTTAGCTCCAAGAAACAAAGATACTCAATATGGCAGAATTGAAATGCAAGAAAGGCCATAAGCATCCATATAGAGAGAGTTTGCAAGAAAAATCCCACAAACTGCTCCAAACAGAACAACCATACTAAATAAAATTAGAACATGGTAAAGGACTTCTGGAGAATCGTAGCAAGTAGCTACATGAAACCTTTCACGCACAAACACAGGTGCAACGGTTCTTCAAAGCAACAGACTGCAATCTGTCTTGACTGCGAGCAGGAGTCACAAAAACGAAAACTGGCACTTCTGGAGACGTCAAATGGGAAAAGTCAGAACACAAAACTTGTATATAACTTCAAGATCTTTCCAACGAGTGCTCAAACACCCAAAACGAATCAGTAGAACTTTAGATATCACTTTCTGAAGATGGCAGACAGATTCTAGAAGAACTGGCCGAAGCTGAAATTTGACTCCACTTGGTCAACAAATTTGGGGGTGATACTGACAGAATCTAAAGGAGAACTTTGAAGCAAAGTTTTAGTTCACGTTATAATCTTTCCAGAAAGTCTTGGTTCATCGAATTTGGTCGAGCGGTTTTGGAGTTATGGATTTTTGAAGTTAGCTTGTCAGTCTGAAATTTTTGGGTGATCTGAAATTCGTGGAAGTGTTTTAAATCATGAAGATGCAATGCATGCAAGACCTATACGTCCTCACCAAATAAAATTTGCCCAAGTATAGCAGGCCATAAGCAGTGGTGGCAACTATGTCGCACTCAATACGTTTGCTACACGATCTATGCGCAAGTTAGTGTACCTGCAGAAAACCTACATCGCCACCTCAAGCAACCTACATAGGTGACGTCCACCAAATCCGTCGATGGACAGCAATAACAGAAAAGTAATGCATGGCTCCCCACATCACAAATCACATCTCCTGATCTATCTTCTCCATCCTATAACACCCCCAACAATCTACACGAGTTAAACTCGTATCACTTGAGCCATGCATGTTACTTACCTTCTTACCTGGGCGTCGGTGCATCGTTACAGAAAAATAACAATCAACTCCTATTACCATCTGATTACTCTAACATCCTTATAATGGGCTTTTCGTTCCTCACTCGCAACGTGGTTAGCTTTTTGAAAATTGGCCGTTTATATAATGTACTGTCCCAACACGGCTCTGATGCCAGCTGAAGCATCTCCGCTTTTTGCAGGATCGAGTCGGTATAGCGCTGATGAACAGACGCAACAGTACAACATATAAAAAGCACAATTTAAGTCTTTAAGTGGTTACATTAGTCCAATTAAAACATAGAGTCGCACAGCGGAATTAAACGATACAGATACAAATCCACAGCTAATAGAAATACAAGCGCACGCGCTCACGATACAATAAGAACCCGCATCCAAAGCCATGAAGATGCGGACTCGGGAGGAGATCACTCCTCAGTCTCCCAGTGGGCTGTCCAACCAAAGGGAAGCTGACCATCCCACTGTTCATCTCCACCCATAGAGTCAGGGATGAAGGTGCTACCTGCAATAAAACATAAAGAGCCAAACCCTAAGCAACTAATACTCAGCAAGACTTACCCGTCAATGTGGCTAACTACAGCCGACTCCTAATATGCAAGGCTACAAAAGGGTGGCTGACTCGATAGCATAACCCGCACTAATTACTTGGTCCTTATGTTCAAGTTTTATTTTCAAGTTAAGTGCTTATCCAATAAAGCAGTGTACATATAACTAAAACAGATGTAAGTAACAATACATCAGAGCATCAATATAACAGTAATGAGATACAATAAATATAAGTAACAATACATCTGAACAAAAATATTTTTACAGAAAACAGAGAATGTAGTTTGTGTGATTTGACATTTTTCCTACACAGAGCAGAGTACAAGAAGGCTAACAAAATTTGTTTTCCGTTTTTCTGAGATGTATTCATTTTTCTATCAATTTTACAATTTCCTGTGAATTTCTGGAGATTTAACGAATTTCGAAAAAGAATAAAGATTGGGCCAACCAATCAGATCCGGGCAACAAACTGGGCCGCAGAGTCTGGGCCGCACCAGATCTACCGTGCGCCGCACCGGATCTGACCACTCACGTGTGAAAACACACGGAGGGTGACACGGCTAGCCGCACAAAATCTCGCGTGGCCACACGGAATCGTGACCGTGTGGTCCACGGTGTGCTGGCCGGAGCGGCCACCGGAGCGCAGCGGCGCACTTGCCGGAGTAGGCTTCCCGTCGACCATTCAACGGACGGAGAGCACGAGGAGATAGAGTGAGAGGTGGGGGCTTGACCTCGACGACGCGGAGAGGGCGACGGTGGCCGGAGGGTGGCTGCGACGAGCGGCGGCGGGTGGCGGGACTCCGGTGAGGTCGCGAGCTCGCGTGGCTCGACGGTGAGGTGCACCCGTGGGCGCTACGGCTTCGCGGAGATGAGGACAACGTCGCCGAGGTACATGTCGACGTCGAGGCGGCCCGGAGGACGGAGTTCTCTGGTGAAGCTCAACGGCAGCTCGACGGCGACGGAAGGGGAAAAATGGAAATAGCAGTCACTGACCTGTGGAGCCACGGGCCACGGGTCAGTGACCGGGACGCTCGTCAAAGGATCCCGGTGCGTGTGAGAGAGACAGGCGGGGAAGCTCGAGTGCGGCGGTGTGGGTGGTGGAGAAAGAGAGAGACGAGGACGAGCGCATGATTGCGGCTGGGAGTAGAGAGGAGGAGTGGAGCCGGGGAAGGGAACACCTTATGTGCTGTTTGGATATATAGAAATGGGAGTTAGGTTAGGGATTGGGAAATGATCCTTTAGAGATTGAAAAATTGAGATGTAATATGATCAAAAAATGAATGGTCCAGATTTTCTATATCATTTCCCTTTCCCAATCCCTATCCCCATTTCTCAATATCCAAACGCCCCCTTAGGGTTCGTGGCTGAGCATTATTTTTATTCGAGGGAGAGGAGAAGATAGCTATCGGATTTGATCCAACGGCAATTGGAAAGCGTGGAGTGGGCCAAGAAAGACAAAAGGCCGGTTGGACTGAAGTTTTCTCGGCCCAGCCAGTCCAGTACTTTGAAGATTTCTAATTAGAAAATTATTTCTGCTTTAAGTTTATCATTTTTTATAGCTAGAAATAAGTATATTTATGGCCTCAAGTTTATTAAGTATTTATATTATTTCCATGAACTTAGCATATTAGGTTTTGGGATTTTTTGGAAACACTGTAACATTGATGTTTACTCAAAAATGAGTTATGTGAAAAGTATCAAAAATTAGTATTTTGAAAATGATATATATAAAAATGATTTTCAAAAATTCCACCAAAACTAGTGTTTATTTGGATCGACAAGATACACGTTCTTACCAAATTCGACCCGAAGTTGCAACAAACTTCGTAGATATAAAAAAGAGAAGAAATGAGTGCATTTTCTAATTGTTTTGTCAAATTTTATCTCGCGAAATATAATGAATTTTGAGCTGATTTTTGGTTTGTGGCTGTTCCATATCAACTCAAACCCATGGGATTTTTTGTTAATTTGTTTGAAAAAAAAATCCACCAAAGTGTGTTCAAAGTGGACAACTCAAGACACATCTTATGAAACTATCACCCAAGTTCAACCATAAATGAACAATGTCCTCAACAAAAGCTTCGAAAAAATGGTAACATAATACTCTTGTGTAGAGGTGCTTCAGTTCTCCATCTCCACAAAAATTAATGTCCAGAAACATTTTCTTTCGAGATTTACAAAAATAACAAAATTTTGATAAAAAATGGGCAGCAATTATTTGGGGATACGGCACAACTATATCATATAAAGCAGTTTCATATATTCTATAAATGGGTATATAATATTTTTATCAACGCGGAGGAAAAAAAGAGAGGTTATTTGGACTTCGTATGCGAAATATATACAACTTTCAAAAATCAGCAATGAATCAAATTGAGAAAAGGAGCTGGGGGCTAAGAACTGGAGAAGAACAGGTGGGGTCCACCTGTCGGTGGCACGGTGGGAGGAGAGCGGGCTGGGCTGCTGCTGGGCCAAGAGTAGTGGAGTTAGGCCGGGTGCTGGCGCGAGGGGGAAAAGAAAAGGAAAGAAAGGAAGTGGGCCGGGTGGAAACGAAAAGAAAAGGGGCGGCCCATGAATTGGAGAAAGGGTTTTCTTTTTCTGGTTTCGTGTTTGGATACAAATTTAAAATTCAAATTTGCAAAAAGATAAAAACCAAACAAACACAAAAATTAAAAGAGGAAAAAGTCAAATATGCAAATGGTTGTTTTGATGCCTGTTTAAAATTCCAAAAAATCAAATTTAGCAAGGATTTGACTTCTACTTTGAATTTATTTTCAATTTGAAAAAGTTCAAAATTTTAATGGTTTTTAATTATGGGCAAAACAACTTGAGTTGAGAGATAATGATATGTTAAACCCTGGCAAATTCACCTCAATTGTAAAATATTGGATTTAAACTTGCACAAATTTCACCATAATGCATTTTTGCTTTTACCTATTTTTATTTTGAAAATTATTCGCTTTCATCGTTTTTTGAATTTGATCCAAAAAAGATTAAACCGTTTACCCCTTTCCCTAAACCACTCTGGGCCCGAATCCCCTTTTTTCTTTTCAGCCCAGCCCACAACCCTTTTTCTTTTGTTTTCCCCAAAATTCCAAGCAGGCCGCCTCCCCTTTTTTCCTTCATCCAGCCCGGTTCAGCCCAGCGCGGCCCATTGCGGAAAGGAAAGAGAAAGCCCAGTCGGAAAAGGGGGGGGGGGGAGGGGGGAGAAAAGGCCAAAGAAAATGGGCCACACAAATTGAGCCCATTGCGGAAGAAAAGGAGAGGAAGAGAAGGAAAAAGGAAACGGGCCAACGAGGTTTTGGCCCATGGTCTGGCTGAGGCTTCCTTGTCTCCTTTTCTATTTATCTTTCCCTATTTTATTTTGTATTGTCTAAAGAAAATGTTAAATAAGTCTAAGAAAACATTTGTTCTAATAAATTGTTCCATTGTTTAAAGTTAATTGTTCCAAGCATCTGATTTATTTGCTCCAATGAAAAATTATTTGTTCTAGCAAAGAAATCAAATAGTTCCATAGGCCGGAAAATTGTTCAATCAAATTAATATAATTAACCAAACCACAAGTGGGACACGTGTGCATGATCTTAAAAAATTATTTAACAAAAACTCACATTTTATCAGTTACATTTTGCTTTTATATTTGTAACAAAAATTATATGTGGGTCCCGCATGATATTCGACAAGTGGGCCACATAATGACAATTCATATTTCTCATAAATTTTGGTGTAAAATAAAGGAAATTTGTTAATGACAATTCATATTTGTCATAACTATTGTGACATTTTTTATTTACCAATTATGACGTTTTTGTTCATCATAATATGATGGCGTCTTGATTTATGATGATTTTCTGGCCAAATTTAATGACGGATCTCGATTTTCGTCATAAAACACCCGATTTCCTCAAAAACGTCATAAACCCAACACGCTTTGTGACGAAAAGGTGTGTTGTCACAAAAAAAAACATCATAGAAAGTCACATTTGTTGTAGTGATGGTCAGAGACATTTCACGAGGTTTTCATGGTTTTTCGGTGCGTGCGTCACCCATATTAGGGCATTTTGGAGCTGTGAGCACCCGTTACTACCCTATTTTTGGGTTTGTAAATCCATCCTTGTCTCTATAATCTTCATGTAAAATGGAACTGGAACCAACCTCTAACCCATAGGTTACCTCCCGGGCCACTTCTCTGGGATGAGAGGAGCTGACACCCATGTGTTTCAAGAAAAATGCCGTTTCAGGCTGTTTTCATGGGATATAGCACACGCTCCCCAATTTTTGATACCCGTCCTAATTTCGAGGCGTTAGCCCAGATATGCATGGCCCTATGGTAGGAGACATTTCATGGGGTTTTCATGGATTTTCGAGGCGTGCGGCGCCTGTATCAGGCCATTTCGGAGCCGTAAGCACCCGTTACTAGCCTGTTTTCGGGCTGTGTAAATTCATCCTTGTCTCTTTGATCTTCATGTAAAATGTAAGGGTCACGAGGCCAGTTTGTATAGTTTATTTAGGCCAAATATTTCACCAGATAGTAATTAGTTCAATGTTGCACATGTTGGGTCTGATTAGTTGATATGCATTGTGAGCATATATTACTAAAAAATAAACAACACGAGTAGAAATATCAATACATTTTGTTACATATATGTTGTGCTTACTATGAATACTCACTTGCTCAATGATTTTTATCAACTATGTGTCATGTTGTGGGGCTATTGTTTGGGGATAGATTTTAGGCAAACGGAACAATAGAACCCCTTATAGATATTACCTTTGACCTAGGCACGAGTATGCTATATGAATGCAAATAAGTTCTACTTAAGATCATTGAAGCTTATTCATTGGTCAAAATTAACTTGAAGGATAAAAGTGGTATCCACAACTAGTGGCTTGCCATTTTAATTACATTAACTTATTTAGAAATGGACTGATGTTGGTTACAAGAGAGTCATGCGTGCACTGTGGGGCAATCCAAAGCAGAGAAGCCGCTGATTCCTAGCTTGCAATCTTTGATTAGCAATGGATCAGAGTTACCCATGCTCTTCACGAAAACTGCCGTTTCAGGCCATTTTCACGGGGCTATAGCGCACGCTCTGGGCCGATTTTTTGGCACCCAGCCCGATTTCAAGACTTTAACCCAGATATGCATGGCCCTATAGTAGGAGATATTTCACGAGGTTTTCATGGATTTTCATTCCAAGCGGTGCCCGTATCAGGGCATTTCGGGGCCGTGTGTCGGCTCCTATTTCTTTGATCTTCACATAGAATGAAAGTGGAAGCAACCCAGATATTCATGGTCTTATGGTAAGAGACATTTGACGAGGTTTACATTGATTTTCGTTGCGTGCGGCGCCCCTTTAAGGGCATTCTGGGGTCCTAAGCACATGTTACTAGTCTGTTTTCGGGTTGTGTAAATCCATTCCTATCTCTATGATCTTCACGATTTTTGGCACCCGGCCCGATTTTGAGGCGTTAGACTGACTCCAACCGGAGTCCTATTAGGCACCCCATACTGAAAATGGATACTACAACCCGGAATTCACCTCTCCAACCGGCTACCCCAAAGCGACGCCCACTTTTGTCTCTCCCTCCCTCATGACCGAGAAATGAAGCATCTCGCGATGTTCACCCAATCTTTCGCCGCCCTCTCTCCCTACCCCCCGCGCCCGCCCACCCCCGCCTGACCTCCGCCCCCGGCGGCGCCGCCCCGCCCCCAACCCCGGCGCCAGACGCAGAGCAAGGACAGGAGCGAGGCGCACCGCCTCTACACCCGGACAAGCCGCCATGGCCGAGCCACCAGCTCCCCTCCTCCAGGCCTGGTCGCCTTCTCCGCCGCGCCGCCAGCTCCCTCCACTGCCCCGCGTGGCGGCGACGGGGAAGATGGCCTGGTGGAGCTCCCCTGCCTCTCGTCGTCGGGGCGGCAGCAAGGTGGAGCGGACCTGCGCGGTGGCGGAGCGGGGGCGCTGCGCGACAGCAAGGTGGAGCGGGTCTGCGCGGGGCGACGGCGGAGCGGGCGCTACGGCAAGGCGGAGCATGGGTGCAAAGCGGGCGCGCGGCGCGACGGGGGAGCTGCGAGGTGGCAGTGCGGGGTGAAGCAGCGGGGGCGCGACGCGACTTCCTCGCTGGCGGTTGACGCCGCCGCATGTCCCTCCTTCTCCGGTGCTCCCCTTCTTCTCGCCGGCGTGCCCCGCCACCAGCGCGGTGTGAGGAGAGCTCGGAGGCAGCCTCCATGGCGTCCTACTTCGTGTTCAAGGACCAGGTCCGTCCGATTCCTGCCATGGCTGCACCTTCTCCACCATTTTTTTTCCTTTTTCATCCAAGAACAGCTCGACCTGCTTCTACCATGGTGATTTGGATTTGATCCGATTCGATTTTCTTTGGCCACAGCTCGTGTGCTTCTTTGATCCGATTCGATTGGGGCATCTCCTCCACCACGAGCTTGTGCTCGTGCTTGGGTGTGCGAGGCTGGAGGAGCGGCAGCAGGGGCTGCGCGTGGCGACGGCGGCTGCACACGGCGGCGGGAGCAGCTCCCGAGCTCGAAGCGGCCATAGCGGACCCGATTTTCGGACTGGCGTTGGAGATGGACAGTTTTGGATTGTAACCTTTCAGTTGCACGTTCACCCATTCATGTGTTTTAGTCTCTGAGTTAGGTCCTCCGCGTTGGAGTCAGTCTTAGCCCAGATATGCATGGCCCTATGATAGGAGATATTTCACAAGGTTCTTATGGATTTTTTAGGCGTGCGGCGCCCATTTAGCATCATTTCTAGGCTATGGGCACCCGTTACTAGCATGTTTTCTGGCTGTGTAAATCCATCCTTATATCTTTGATATTCATGTAGAATGGGAGTAGAAGATAACTCTCATCCATAGGACACCTCCTGGGCCACTTCTCTGGGCTTAGAGGAGCCGACACCCATGTGTTTCGCGAAAACTACCATTTCAGGCTGTTTTCATGGGAAATAGCACACGCTGCAGACCGATTTTTGACACTCGGCCCGATTTTGAGGCGTTACCCCAGATAGGCATGGCCCTATGGTAGTAGAAATTTCAAGAGGTTTTCTTGTATTCTCGGGGCTTGCGGCGCACGTTTAAAAACATTTCGGGGCCGTGGGCACCAGTTACGAGCCTGTTTTGGGGTTGTGTTAATCCATCCTTATCTATTTAATCTTCATGTAAAATGGAAGTGAAGCAACCCCTCACCCATAGGACACCTTCCGGCTGCTTCTCCGGACTGAGATGAGCCGACAACTATGTTCTTCGCGAAAACTTCTGTTTCAGGCCGTTTTCATGGGCTATAGCACATGCTCCGGGCCAATTTTTTGCACCCAGTCCGATTTCGAGGTGTTACCCAGATATGCATGGCCCTATGGTAGGAGACATCTGACAAGATTTTCATGTATTCTCGGAGCTTACGACGCCCGTTTAAGGGCAATTCAGGGCCGTGGGCACCCGTTACGAGCCTATTTTCGGGTTGTGTAAATTCATCCTTATCTATTTGACCTTCATATACAATGGAAGTGGAAGTAACTCCTCACCCATAGGACACCTTCCGGGTCGCTTCTCCGGTCTAAGATGAGCCGACACCCATGTTCTTCATGAAAACTGCCGTTTTCATGGGCTATAGCACACATTCCTGGCCGATTTTTGGCACTTGGCCCAATTTTAAGGCGTTAGCTTAGATATGCATGGCCCTATGGTAAGAGACATTTCACGAAGTTTTCATGTATTTTTGGGGCGTGCGAAGCCTCTTTAAAGGCATTTCGGGGCGGTGAGCACCCGTTATTAGCCTGTTTTTGGATTGTGTAAATCCATACCTATCTTTTTGATATTCATGTTGAATGGAATGGAAGCAACATCTATCCAATATGACACCTCTCTGGCCACTTCTCTGGGCTGAGAGGAGCCGACACCCATGTGTTTCGCGAAAACTGCCGTCTCAGGCTGTTTTCATAGGCAATAGCACACGCTCCGTGCCGATTTTTGGCACCCGACCCGATTTTGAGGCGTTAGCCCAGATATGCATGGCCCTATGATAGGAGATATTTCACGAGGTTCTTATGGATTTTTGGGGTGTGCGTCGCCCGTTTAGCATGATTTCACAGCTATGAGCACACGTTACTAGCATGTTTTCGGGCTGTGTAAATCCATCCTTATATCTTTGATATTCATGTAGAATGGAAGTGGAAGATAACTCTCATCCATAGGACACCTCCTGGGCCACTTCTCTGGGCTTAGAGGAGCCGACACCCATGTGTTTCGCGAAAACTACCGTTTTAGGCTGTTTTCATGGGCTATGGCACACGCTGCGGACGGATTTTTGAACCCGGCCCGATTTCGAGGCGCTAGCCTAGATATGCATGGCCCTATGGTAGTAGAAATTTCACGAGGTTTTCTTGTATTCTCGGGGCTTGTGGCACACGTTTAAGAACATTTCGGGGCCGTGGGCACCAGTTACGAGCCTGTTTTGGGTTGTGTTAATCCATCCTTATCTATTTGATCTTCATGTAGAATGGAAGTGAAGCAACCCCTCACCCATAGTGCACCTTCCGGGCCGCTTCTCCGGACTGAGATGAGCCGACAACCATGTTCTTCGCGAAAACTTCCGTTTCAGGCCGTTTTCATGGGCTATAGTACACGTTCCGGTCTGATTTTTGGCACCCGTTCCGATTTCGCGTTGTTAGCCCAGATATGCATGGCCCTATGGTTGGAGACATTTTATGAGGTTTTCATGTATTCCCGGGGCTTGTGGCGCCCGTTTATTGGCATTTCGGAGCCATGGGCACCCGTTACGAGCCTACTTTCGGGTTTTGTAAATCCATCTTTACCTATTTCATCTTCATGTACAATGGAAGTGGAAGCAACCCCTCACCTATAGGACAGATTTTTGGCCGCTTCTCCAGATTGAGAGGAGCCGACACCCATGTTCTTCGCGATAACTGCCGTTTCAGGCCGTTTTCATGGGCTATAGCACACGATCCGGGCCAATTTTTCGCCCCCGGCCCAATTTTTAGGCGTTAGTCCAGATATGCATGGACCTAAGGTCGAGACATTTCACAAGATTTTCATGGATTTTTGGGGCGATTTTTGACACCCGACCCAATTTCGAGGCGTTAGCCCAGATATGCATGGCCCTATAGTAGGAGGCATTTCACGAAGTTTTCATGGATTTTTGAGGCGTGCGGTGCCTGTATCAGGACATTTCGGGACCATGAGCACCCGTTACTAGCCTGTTTTTAGACTGTGTAAATCCATCCATGTCTCTTTGATCTTCATGTAAAATGGAAGTGAAAGCAACCTATCACCCATAGGTTAGCTCACGAGCCACTTCTCTGGGCTGAGAGGAACCGACACCCATATGTTTCGAGAAACTGCCGTTTCAGGCTGTTTTCATAGGCTATATCACACGCTCTAGGCAGATTTTTGGCACCTGGTCCGATTTCGAGGCGTTAGCCCAGATATGCATGGCCCTATGGTTGGAGACATTTCACGAGGTTTTCATGTATTTTAGTGGCGTGCGGCGCCCGTTTAAGGCTCTTTCAGGACGGTGGGCACCCGTTACTAGCTTGTTTTCAGGTTGTGTAAATCCATCATTATCTATTTGATCTACATGTAGAATGGAAATGGAAGCGACCGCTCACCCATAGGACACTTTTGGGCCAATTCTTCGGACTGAGAGTAGCCAACACCCATGTTCTTCACGAAAACTGCCGTTTCGGACCGTTCCGGGCCAAATTTTGGCACCCGGCCCAATTTCAAGGCGTTAGCCCAGATATGCTTTGCCCCATGGTAGGAGACATTTGATGAGGTTTTCATGTATTTTCGTGGCGTGCGACGCTCGTTTAAGGCTATTTCGGGGCCGTGAGCACTTGTTACTAGCCTGTTTTCTGGTTGTATAAATCCATCATTATCTATTTGATCTACATGTAGAACTGAAGTGGAAGCAACCTCTCACCTATAGGACACCTTCCGTGCCACTTCTCTGGGCTCAGAGGAGCCGACACCCATTTCAAGCCGTTTTCATAGGCTATAACACATGTTCCGGGCCGATTTTTGGCACCCGGCTCGATTTCGAGGCGTTAGACTAGATATGCATGTCCCCATGGTAGGAGACATTTCACGAGGTTTCTCTAATTTTTGGGGCATGCGGCGCTTGTTTAAGGGCATTGTAGGGTCGTGGGCACCCGTTACTTGCCTGATTTCGGGCCGTGTAAATCCATCCTATATCTATGATCTTCATGGAGAATGAAGGTGAAGGAACCTATCATCCATAGGACATCTCCTGGGCCCCTTATCCTGGCTGAGAGGAGCTGACGCCCATGCTTTTCATGAAAACTGCCGTTTCATGTCGTTTTCATGGGCTAAAGCACACGCTGCGAGCTGATTTTTGGCACACGTCCCGATGTTGAGGCGTTAGCTCAGATATGCATGGCCCTATGGTAGGAGACATTTCACGAGGTTTTCAAGGATTTTCAGGTCATGTGACGCTCATTTAAAGTCATTTCACGGCTCTGAGCACCCGTTACTAGCTGTTTTTGAGTTGTGTCAATCCTTCCTTATCTATCTAATCTTCATGTAGAATGAAAGTGAAGCAACCCCTTACCCATAGGACACCTTCTGGGCCACTTCTCCGGACTAAGATGAGCTGACACCCATGTTCTTCGCGAAAACTGCCGTTTCAGGCTGTTTTCATGGGCTATAGCACATGCTCCGGTCCGATTTTTAGCACATGGTATTTCGAGGCGTTAGCCCAGATATGCATGGCCCTATGGTAGGAGACATTTCATGAGGTTTTCATGTATTCTCGGGGCTTACGGCGCCTGTTTAAGGGCATTTTGGAGCAGTGGGCACCCGTTACGGGCCTATTTTCGGGTTATGTAAATCCATCCTTATCTGTTTGATCTTCTTGTACAATGGAAGTGGAAGCAACCCCTCACCCATAGGACACCTTCTGGGCTGCTTCTCCGGACTGAGAGGAGCCGAGGCCCATGTTCTTCACGAAAACTACCATTTCGGGCCGTTTTCATGGGGCTATAGCACACGTTCCGAGCCGATTTTTCGTCCCCAGCCCAATTTCAAGGTGTTAGCCCAGATATGCATGGCCCTATGCACTACAACAATTTTGACATTCTATGACGATGTCGTTTTGTCACAGAAGGTCTAAAATTTATCACAGACTACCTTCCATGACGTAGCGGTGACGAAAATTGCTTCGTCATAGAAGGTACGTAGCTGGTTACCTTCTGTGACGTTTTCATTATTTTCGTCATAAATTTGTGACGTTCCACAGAAACGTCACAAATATTTATGATGCTATCAAATTCGTCACAAACTGTTTATGACGCTCCGAATTTCGTCACTAACTATTGGACCGGACTTGACCTGGCTGGCGGAACATTTGGCCCATTAATGTCGCGGGCCTTTTAACTTTCGGCCCATTAATTTCGCAGGCTTTTTTACTTTCAACCCATTAATTTCACAGGCCTTTGAACTTATGGCCCATTAATTTTGCAGGCGTTTTTACTTTTAGCCCATTAATTTCGCAAGTCTTTTTACTTTCGGCCCATTAATGTCACGAGCCTTTTAACTTTCAGCCCATTAATTTTGTGGGCCTTTTTACTTTCAGCCCGATTAATCTGCAGGCCATTATTTTTCTGATCCTTTCAAGCCAGTTCTTTCAAGCCCACTCAAGACAGACCCGTGGACTAGCAAAACCACAGAGCTCAATCAGGCCCAATTACACAAAAAAAAAAAAAAAGAGAGGCAAATTAAGCCCAACACAGAACCATATAGATTACAGGAAAATAATCCCAAAAACATGTCATCACATATCTCAGTAAATGTTCCCACATTACATACAGATTTGCATATTTCACATCACAGAGATTTACACTTCAAACATTAGAGGTCCCACATTGCTACATTCACATACAGATTCCACATAAAAAAACAGATTGCAAAATATAGTTAAGACATAAGCTTGCTCGAAGTCAAGTGCAGCCAAATGCTTGCACTCACCAAAATGACAAATATACAGCACCATCCATCTCAACATTTAGAGCACTGTGCACCTGACAATCATAAGCAAAAGTGTTAATCATCTAAAAGTAATTAATCAAGGTTTCCCAAAAAATGAAAAAGGAGAAAGTAATCAATAAATACCATAGATAATTAGTTGAAGTCAATGAAAGTGTATATGATCATTTCATAGACTAATGGGTTGTGATGAACATAGTAGCATGAGCACATTTTATTTAGGCTAAGGAACAAGTATGTTATTAGGCGAGGCACAAAGAATGTCTTTTACATGAAAACAGTCCCAATTTGATAGACAAAAATATTGTTCTACATTAATTGCAATATATATGTATCAAAGTAGCACTCAAGCAAATTGAAGAACTCATGGCGAACAGGACTGTAACAATACAAAACTTGAGAGGACGGTATTGATAGAAGGATGGTGGCAAACTCATCTCAAAGGACTGTACAGGATGGAAAACGGAGGAAATTTAAACAGAGAACTTACTGGCAAATTCACTTACGGCTTCAACTTACAGAACACAGCTCTATAAGGTACCTTCCTATAGTTGATTTAGAGCCTGTAAAAACAACAAACCAGATCATAAGAGTACTTCTTTAACCTGCTCAGGCTAATAATAGGTAGTATGACCATCTGAACATAAAATCCAGCATCAGAGTTATAGCAGGTTCAATGGCATTGAAAAGGTTGGATGGGTGCGTTGGGACCTCAATCACCAGGAGATTAGCGTATATGTACTCCAAGCAGTTGTTCAGTCAACTAAGACAGGAATACATGGACCATGCTGAATTACAAGATTATAGAAACACACCAGACATCTTAAAGGGCAATACAAGGTAATCAATATGAAAAGTAGTCTATACTGTACTATGCATCATTGAACACACAAATACAGCCTCAACAGTAGGAAATGATGTAGCTGCATACATTGCAGTGATCAGTTTTTTGTTTCCTTCTTGAATATAAGAAAATAAAAGAAATAAAGGACACGTGTTCAGCTCAATTTATAACCAACTTAGCTGCAGAGGACTGATCAGTGAGGATACAGTGAGTATCATGCAGAGAGTATTCTTATTCATATGGTGAGAATAGATTAAGACTTTCTGTTTATGTCTGGCAAGGAAAGAAACACTTTACATGTGATTCAAAATGATTCTGTAGCTCTGTAAATTAAAGCTCCCAAGTCAAGCTAGCAGAAGGGTACTTAACTATTCCAGAGGAGTACTTCACGCTGTTTTCATAGGCTATAGCTCACGCTCCGGGCCGATTTTTTGCACCCAGTCCGATTTTGAGGTGTTAGCCCAGATATGCATGGCCCTATGTTAGGAGACATTTGACGAGATTTCCATGTATTCTTGGGGCTTATGACGCCCGTTTAAGGGCAATTCAGGGCCGGGGGCACCCGTTACGAGCCTATTTTTGGGTTGTGTAAATTCATCCTTATCTATTTGACCTTCATATACAATGCAAGTGGAAGCAACTCCTCACCCATAGGACACCTTCCGGGCAGCTTCTCTGATCTGAGATGAGCCGACACTCATGTTCTTCATTAAAACTGCCGTTTTCATGGGCTATAGCACACATTCCGGGCTGATTTTTGGCACTTGGCCCAATTTCGAGGCGTTAGCTTAGATATGCATGGCCCTATGGTAAGAGACATTTCACAAAGTTTTCTTGTATTTTTGGGGCGTGCGATGCCTCTTTAAAGGCATTTTGAAGCCATCAGCACCCGTTATTAGCCCGTTTTCGGGCTGTGTAAATCCATACTTATCTCTTTGATCTTTATGTAGAATGGAAGCGGAAGCAACCTCTATCCTATAGGACACCTCCCTGGCCACTTCTGTGGGCTGAGAGGCGCCGACACCCATGTGTTTCGCGAAAACTGCCATCTCATGCTGTTTTCAAGGGCTATAGCACACGCTTCAGACCGATTTTTGGCACGCCGCCTGATTTCGAGGCGGTAGCCTAGATATGCATGGCCCTATGGTAGGAGACATTTCACGATATTTTTATGTATTTTTGGGGCATGTGTGTGACACCCCAGGTGCCTCCTTTTATTTTTCTACCCTGCTAGGACATCAAGTTGAGCTAAGTGCATGCCAAGTCCAAATTATTCTATAAAACAATTGATGAAAATATGAAAAGAATATAAATTTAAGTGAAATTTTAAAAGAAAGTTCAAAAATTTGAACATACCAATGTGTAATCAAACATTTATGGAAAGATGAAAGTTAAATAAAAATCCCCTAAAAACCCCAGAAACGGTTGCATTTGGGAAACCATTCAAATAAATGAGACAATCTTAAATTTTAAGCAAATTGTTTGAATTTTAAATTTAAATTCATGAGAATGTACCTCAATTAAAGTTGAAAAATATGAAGTACAAATATTCAGGAGTCTCTAGGAAAAATTTGGGGAATTTTAGACAATGTTTAACCCTTCAAATAGCATTTATAAGAGAGAGAAAATTAAATCAAAAATGGAAAACCAAGTGGGACCTATCTGTCAGCCACACTTACCTTGATCTTTCTTCCTCCCCTGCTCGGTCGAGAGATGCTACATGCTTGCCACGCAAGCACACAGCTCTGCGACCGAGCGAAGATTGGAATGAGCCGTCCTTCCCCTGCTCTCTCTTCCCCGGTCAATATCCTGCTCACTCCTCTGCTCTTCCCGTCGAAAAAACAACCGCGCACACCCTCCATCGTCTCCGGATAGGAGCTCCAGCTTGCCGCCGTCTCCGACCACCCCAGCTCGAGCTCAGGGTCGCAAAAGAACCTCCAGCGACTCCTCTTCCCTTCCCTGCAACGTGTAGTCGTCGACCCAAGCCCTCTGGCCGAAATCGACGATCTTTCCCGATGAGCTCCGCCAACCCTACTTCCCCTTTTCGTCGGAATTCGTGGAGCTCGATGAGTCCCTGCTCGATTCAGTTTAGCAGTACCTTCCTCTCCGTCTTGCGCCCCTCGTCACCTAGGTTGACCCCTCCCCGTGGCTTGTGCAGCTCACCGTCGTCTTGCCGCCATCCGCCGCCGACCTGACGCCCTAAACTCCGCCCTCGCACGGTGCTATGCCGCTACGGTGAGCCTTTCACCCCGCCGTCTCGAGCAGCGCGTAGGCTAGGACCTACTGATAGGGTAGCCGCTTGATGTGCACGTCGGCGTCCACTCCTCGTCGCTGGCGAGCCACGCCACGCTGTCGCCGCCGTGCGCGCCGAGCGCGCAGAGCGCGCATCTCCATTTAAAAGGGACGAATGGCAATCTTGTAAATAAGTGGAATTTGCTCAAAATTCAATCAAACTTCAAAAGTCGATAACTGAAGTTCTAGATGTCCAAAAATTACAAACTCAATTTTGTTAGATTCCTCTCACTGATATCTATCCAGTAATGTCATAGTTGAACATTGTTCATGGGTAGTTTTTCTGTAATAATTTGTAGAATCTAAAACCTAGTTAATTCATAGTAAATAATCTAGACATGAGAAAAATACAACCTCAGGCTTGTTAGATCAAATTTGATTCACTCTATATCCCCTGTTCCTGTATAATAACACTTTTATGAATTTTGCAAGCTAAACACTAAATAATTCATAGTAAATTGGATATAATTCAGAAAAATGTGAACCAGGGCTTACTCTTCTCCTTTTGAGATGCCCTGTTCAAAGAGATGAACCATGTTAGTTGTTTCTGTAAGAAACTTTAATTATTAATTTCTCTTTGATAAACTTGTCATCTTTTTAATAATTAACCTACTTATAATTAGACATCAATCTTCTGCATGTGTACCACTTAGAGCATGACCAATCACCATCAATTATGGTTTGATCAGATAAGTTACAGGAAAATTCGAAGAAATTTCTTTCTCTCTTAGACATATGTTAATAATAGAATTATTTCTTTTAATAAGGAATTTATGACCACCTGTAAATCTAGTTCTGTTTTAGTGCACTTAAACCATTAGTAAGTGTCCCTGGTCAGAATTAGTTAACACTAATTGTATATTGAAGTACATGTATTTGTAGCAAATTTGAACAAATTAAATATAAAATAACAATGCTTCATGGGAGTTATATAACACTTTAAGTGGAACTCAAATCCAAACCATTTCATGCATCTCATATTGACACTAGTGTATGGTAATTTCAATTGAGCATTATACATGTATAGGTAATGGGCAAGTTGAAGGCGAAGAAGGTCTTCAGCAAGATTGTAGCACCCCACCTCAAATTAATGAGGGGTTTGCTAACCAGGATCTTAATCGGGTGACACTTGACGACGCAAGAGTCCAAAAGTACACACACATAAGCATAAATAAAATAGAGTGCAAGTGAAATCTTAATTATTACAACTTTGGGTTGAATTTGATTACATAAAAGAGTTTGAAAAGCGTAGCGGAAGCGATATACAACACGACGTCATTAATCCTATAATGAAGCACATTCAGCCCGTAGATGTGCCTCATTCTCTTGAGCCAAAACATTCCTGCAAAAAGATTTAAACAACAAACCCTGAGCAACTAATACTCAGCAAGACTTACCCGTCAAAATGGTCTTCTAAGACCGACTCCTAACATGCAGGGGCTGACCAAAGGTATAGGAATATTTGCATAAAAGTAACACTAAAAGTTGGTCCTTCTTTCAAATTTTAGCCAAATTAAAAGGGTTCTTGCATAAACATAAATATTAGCAACCTACACGAAGCAATACATGGTTGCAATACAATTTATTGAAGTAACCAATCAGCAAGTATAATCATCATGTTTCACTTCTTACTACGAGGTGACGCAGTGAACAAGTGGTACTCAATAACCGCGAGGGACGGCGATTCGAATCGATTTACACCTGCAGGCGAAACCCGGATACACGACGTACGCACACTCACGGGGAGTCACGCACGGCAACCTTTCACAAGACACCATAAAGTCGGGCCGCTTAACACCTCTCCCGAGTACACGTCTCCCCACGCGATAGCCACGCCGGGTCTAACCGTGGTTCGCCTGGGCACCCTCCCCTCAAACACGGTCCCAGATTCCACCATAACCATCTTCATCACCAAAAGAGAGGAGGGTTCACGTCCAACAATATAGCATCGAGCTACTAAGTTTACTAGTTCCCATTCTCCTAGCATGCATCCGGTACTGTTCAAACTTGCTCAGCGGGGCCACAACGAACGGTCCTCAATCGACATAGACGGGGCTACCGCACACAAGACCTCCATGCCTTGCTGCAACCTACACATCCCCGTCCGGTCTCAAATTATCATCATCATGTGTGAGCTACCGACAAATATAGTTTTTCCCAAAAAGAGCCTTATAGCTCGCAAGTAGTGTTCCGCACCACTCGACTTCTACCGATGACTCAATATTAAGCATAGCAGAAACTAACGAACGGCTGAATATACCCACCCATAGGAATACATATGGATACATGCAACTAAGGTTTCATTCAACTCCTGAATACATAATGCACATAACATGACTCCATATATAGTGATAAAAGGAAAATCTTTTAAAACAAGGTGAGATGCACCGGGGCTTGCCTTGGGTTTGAGAAATGTTAGCACATTCCAAAATGTTAGTAGCAGCATCAAGTTCTCCACGGCGATGATTCCCATCTCTTCGGTTCCACCTTCGCATCCTAAATGACAATATAAGGTGATGCGATGCAAATTTAGAATGCATGAATAAAGAGTGAATTGTGACCTGTTTGATTTAGTTAACAACAAGGCAGCATTCGTCGCGACTAAAATAAAACTGAACTTCGTTAACAATAAGGGGTGTGGTCTGAGGTTGAGGTTATAGCTTTATCGAATTTCACTTAAAGCATTCTTTTCAAATGGAGAGGAAGTTAGTTTCATCATTAAACATTGGTTGCTTTCTCTTATTGCATAACAATGGCTTGGACAAATATCATGGAAGTGATGTGAGCTTTATAAGAGCATTACTCAACCTTACCACTAAGTTTGGGATTTAACGTTATTTACGGAAATGTAAATTGGCATACCATGACATGGTTAATCAGGGAAATATTATTGGAGCTCTATGATTACGGAGGAAACCTATTGGGATTTAATTTGCGGTGATACTTTGTTTTAAGATATGCTCTTGGTCTTATAAGGACCATATTCACCTCGACAAAGTATTTACCCTACAGTTTTCCTTGGAAGGAAACCAAGTATGACATTATGTACAAACCTCTATTTACTATGAATCCTTATGGTGAAAGATGATGCCACACGTACGTTTTATTCATGGTGATGGTGTGCATATCTATTATGTACAGTCTACATTACGAGTACTAATGAGCATGGGGTTGTTTCAAAGAAACAGGAGTAAATAAACTAGATTTACATAGCAACTAATATTAGGGTGGTTTGAAAATAAAAAGAGGCTATATGCTCCTAGTGCCTAGGAAAATATTCTTATGTGTAAAAAGGTTTACTTTCTACATTTAACAAGGCGTGCATAAATTAATTACTCAGCCGATTTATGTGTATGCATAAGATGGGCAACCTATACTCAGGGCATGAGATGCATGAATACTATTTATTTAACTATAACTCCTAAGTTAGAGTACCAAGTATAAATGAACCGATAGGCTCATGCATGGATAATATGTTCATTTACTTGGAATAATTAATTTACATTCAAAGTAAAAAGTGTACAAACTACCATTTTTGTAACTACCTATGACATGTAGATTGAGATCCATATATATTGTTCGAAGCAATTACATGTACAACCATTATGTGAATATGCAAAGTATTTCTAATAGGAACATATACAATTATCATAAGAAACATGTATGCACCAAATTAATTATTATTATCATCATTTTTAATGACAATGTCCTGTGCTTTAATATTGGCAACTAGTGGTACAGGTTCCTCAATGAAGCCAATATAATGTACTTCATGAAATTAGTGTAAAGGTTCATGGAACTTCCTTGATAAATATAATTTAGTGACATGATGCACATGACATGGTGATGCTCAAAAGTAACTTAAGAACATTTTTGTTGTTTTTGTCTAAACTATTTCTTTTACCAGTAATGGTTTATTGGTTGTATAAAACAGTGTGAACAATCAAAGGAAAGTTAAACATGTCACCGGTCTTAATTGAAAGCAATAAGAGATACGGACACAATAAAAGGATTTATGGCACTTTCTTGGTAAATACATTACAATGATGTTATTAAGAACAAGATAACATGTTCGCGGACTTACTAACATGATTTAGGTACATATGTGTTCAAAGATTTACGTGTAACGTTTTCGCTTTAGTAATGGTATAAGTGTGTACAAATATTTTTCTTATAATTTCCTTAAATGTTTCTGGAAGGTTCAAATATTTATGTTGAGTTTTTATTTAGCAAGGTCATCATCCGCAGAGACACATATCCAAAATTGGGTGCAAAACTGCATAGGAATAAAATATTAAAAAAGATTTATCTAGAAGCTTGAAACTAAACTTAATCTTAATTTAAGTTGATTTTTAAGAACTGGTATCAGGGAAAAGTTCAGGGAGCCTACATGGAATACGCATGCAAAAAATCATACCTATTGCATGTGTAGATATTTTTATAAAATTAATTTTCATTTTATGTTCTATGAATTTTAGAAAATTAATTAAGATGATTTCAGATGTTTATGTTATACCACTGGATAGGTCTAGCCACAAGGAAACCAAAAAAATTTGTTTCACATTTTTCTGAGTTATATTTTAATTTTTATCGAATTTATAAGTTTGGTCAATTTCTGAGCAAGTTCGAGTTATTTACGAAATTGCCACCTTCGTCTTCATCAGAACAGAGCTACAGACAGCGACCAGAAATCCTTGAAATTCGTCGATTTGGGTGGTGGGATTGCATGAGGCATGACACCAATGGATGCGTAGGGATGTGAGGAAGCTATGGGTGCGAGTAATCGAGTGGAATCGACGACGAGGTGGAGCTCGGTCACCCGGCGGCCATCACTGAAAATCCTCGTCGATCTCGCGCTACAGGCGAGGAGGTTTCGATTGGAGTTGAGGAGCAGCTAGAGGAGACACTGGCGCTCTTTTCTTCAGTGGAGGTCGAGCTCGGTGGTGCAGTGGAGCAGCGGAATGGCGAGCTTCAGCTCGGGGTGGCAATGGTGGTGCATGCTCGGGAAGAAAAAGAAAAGGAGGTGCGGCGACGACTTGGACAGCGGGTCAAGGGAGAGGATAAGGCCGAGGGTGGCGTGTGAGCATGGCACGCTTGATGGCGCACGCGCGACGGCCTGCTGCGGCTGACGACGGCCACAGCGGCGCTCCGCACGGCGCGAAGAAGAAGATGACACCCGGCGCTACAGTAACATTTTCGAATTTTCTTGATTTTCGTCGGTTTGAATTGATTTGATTAAATTTTGATCTTCCCGAGCTCCACAAATTCTGAAAAATTCAGGTTAGTTAGATTTCACCAAGGGGAACAACTTTTCTAATTACAAGTTTCTCTGATTCGGCTTAAATTTGGAGTTAAAATTCGTTCAAACTCAAATTTTGACAAAGGTACATGCATTTATTTGGACCCTTAAACTTTTGCAGAAAAAACCCCAAAATTCTCCAAAATTCTCTCTTAGCCCCCGGATGTAGAGGAAGTTTTCATTTGGGTCCACTTGTATGGAAAAGTTTTGAAGTTCTAGTTCAAGTGTATGTTTGACCAAATTTCAAATAGTTTGATTTGATTTGCGAGTTCAATTATGAAAATTTATAATTAACAGGGATTTTCACTAATCAAGAAGGCCTAAGTGCAATTAAGAATTTGGGGTGTTACAAAGATAACACTCCACAGGACCGCGAAGCCGAAGTTGCTAACATAGCGGTCGAAAACCCAGGCAAGCCCCGGTGCATTTAACCCCTTTGCGAACTTTCTTTTCTAGAGATCATAATGTAGCAAGTTAGGATGAATGTGCACTTAAGTTGTAGGAATTGTTTGGAATCTACTTGCATGTTCCCAAATGACCTATGGTGAATAAGTGTCTACACTAGTCGTCGATAGAAATTGCTATGCTTAAGGCTATGGTTAGTATCGAATAGGCTTTGATGACAATTAAAAGATGACACCCCCTGTCACAGCCCAAATTTTGACAACCTGAATTTAAGATTGTTTGAAGCTTCTGAATGATTTTGGAATTTAACCTTCCAGCGAAGTTGAATGGCTTTGATCTTAACAAGAAATTGTTGAAGAAAGAATATCTGAAGCAACTCTTATTTTCGCTACAGAAGTGTACATGAAAAATAATGTTATCTGAATCTACATTGAAAAATATAATTTTGGAGATTCTTTCGGGATTTTTGGGTTACATTTGGTGCCCTTAAAAATTCATACAACTTTGCATTCCTGGTACACTAAGTAATTTTTAAATTCAAAATAGTAGCAGATGTCAAGAAAGTTCCAATTCAAAAGTTGTTCCTTGTTCTATTTTCTGGTTCCTCAAAAAGTTTCATAAATTTTGGAGGTCGGGAAGTACCAGTTTTAATTGATAAACATATGAGGAAACGAAATTGCTGGAAAGTTTCAAACCAGCCCGGCCCCCGCTGTCATCTGTTGCTTTCCCTCCTTCCTCCTCTGGTTGGGCAATAGGAGCGGCGCCTGGACTGCCATTGCAGGTCTGCCCTCTTCTCCCTGACCTCAAAACCGTCCAGGTGCATCCACCTTATCCTCTCCCAACACACACAGCCGAGCTCCCTTCTTCCTCATTCTCTCTTCTGCCTGTCTGCTCTCTCGTTGCTCTGTTTGCCATTCACTCCTTCGACCAGAGCAGCCAAGCACCCTAATCACAGCAGCTCGCCAACAGCACCTACGCCCTCGCGTTCATCTTCTCCGACGCCGAGGTTTGGGCGAGCTCCAATCCGACAACAAACCCAGCTTACCAAGTCCTCGTCGATTTCTCCCTACATGGTGAGCAGGTCGCCATTTCCCGAGGTCCTTCACTTCTTTTCTCTGCTCCTGAGTGACCTGTCCGTGTGAATCTGCAGCCGCACACATCGAACCTCAAGTTTTTGTCTCTACTGCCTGCTGGTCGCTGGTCACCATTGTCAACGTGAAGACAACTCCCCTGCTGCAGAGGTCCTCTATTTCAAGCTTCACTCCGGTGAGCCTCGATGACTCCTTTTTTTCATGTCTAGGACCTGCTGTGCCGTTTGTCTCTGTTGCCGAGCTGCATAGGCCATGCCGGTTCGTTCTGAAGAAGCAGATAAAAGCCAGTTAACCAAAGCATGTTAGTACTAGTTCATCTCCTTTCTTTGACAAATCATTTATCAATACTCCAAGCTCTGAAAAATGGGAGATAAGATTTGCTTGAATCCACCTAACAGGATCTATACACTATGAAATTGGTTGCATGTCATCAAAGTTGCTTATACTCACTGTATAATTCAGTTAATTTGTGCATATTCTGTTTATTGAATATAGATATTTGTGCATGCCAATAAATCTTGAAATCTTGATGTCCTTGCTATATGTCATCCATGTAATGTTTTCAGCATTTTCCCAAGATGACTTTTGTTCAGTAATATTGAAGTATTAATTTATGCATGTTTATGTTTGCTTTACTTCTACTTAAATCCTGCAATATCTAGGACCATGAAACATTTGATTGCTAGCACTTGTTAAGTTTTTAACTCCTTCACCATGCTGAAGATTGTTCAATTCCTTAAATAAAATTTATGATTGCATCAAAACAATCATTTGCCTAAACATAGTTCAAAGCATGTTTGACTATATGAATGCTGCAAACTCTGGAATAAATTCTGGTGTGTTCCCTACTGTATAAAACCTGAGAAATATAACTGAGAAGATCTGAAACTTATTCATTTTATTGTATCAAATGTTGCATGTTTATGCTTGTTTTAATCCTTTTTCAGTCCTTGAATAAACAAAGCTTGTGAAACAACTTTTCATGGTATCTATGTATCAGTTCAAACCTCCAAAATGTTTGGGAACCATGGAAGCCCTGTTATCTTCCTAAGTGAATTAACTTAGCCTATGTTTTCTGCAATTCATTTTATTATTTAATAACAGAAATGCTGCATGCTAAAATCCCAAGAAACCACATCTGAGAATCTTGTTTATGATGCATGTTTTTAACTGAAAATGGTCCACGTCCTGGTCTCTTCATTTTGTCTGCATGTTTATGTAATTAACTCAAAAGCTTTCTTAACGTTTTCAATTTGTCATTTAATTAATAATTCTCAACTGAGTTGCTTCCAGTTCTATAAATGCTTAGATCTTGTATGCCTTCAAATAAAACTACTTGCTGCAATGTCAGGTCTCTTTTGATGTTCTTTTTTTCTCCTGAAAATATTTTGGTATGCACTTTATGCTAGTTTTGCACTGTTCTAATCATAATAAATTATCTTTGCATGAATAAATAGTGGTTCCTGATATGAAAAACCCCTCATGCCTGTTATGTTGCATTAAAGAAGACATAAATTATCTATTTCCACTCTTTTAAGCATACATTGTGTTTTAATCCCTTACTCATGCTTAACTATGTCTTTTCCACCATGATCAATGTCTGCATGATAAAATTGTGAAACCTGTGCTAAAACTCATATTTATCTGTTCTTAGTTCACATACAAAGTTTCAGGTTCATATAAGCTGCTTTCAATAACTCTTTCTCATTTATCACCATTATGTGAATATAAATTGTAAAACTGTTCTAAAAATAATTATACATCCAATGGACGTGAGACCACTGCCAAACATCTTGTTTTGTTGTTCCCTATCCATTAAAAATTATCTCATGTTCAGAGGCTTCATGCACATTTTCGTTCTAAGTTTAAATCCATGATTAAGCTAGATTGCAACCTTTCTGGACAGAGCATCGGTGTTTTATTAATAACGCAAGATATACAACTCCAAATCAAGTCATTCTTGTTGCATTGGATTCATAACTTACTAAGCTACCTCCCTGCCAAGTTTCATATCATTTGGTTGAAGCATCATGTCACAGCATGCATATTCATACGACATATTTTCCTGTATTTAGTGAGCGAAACGTCTGAGTGTGACGGGGGTGCTGTCGAGGGCGACACCACTGAGGTTGAACCTGCTGTGGATACTCCAACAACTAAAGGCAAGCACCTATGCATCTTTTACCCAAATTTGGATCTGTCCTTAATATTGACTATCGCTATGTTTATGTATTTGCACTGAGTCGGGCATTAGTGGTAATTGTTATGTAAATCCTACTTGCTGCATTATCCATTCCTTGATTACTTGTTGATATCCATGTCCGTGTTAAACTGCTGGTCAGGGGGTGGTCGGATTTATATTTGTGTCTCTGAGTCATTGCTTAGCTATGCTTAGCGCGGTAGAAGTTGAATCGGTGGCAAGGTCACCACCGGTCGCGAGCATAAGAACTTTTTATACACTTGTCGGATGTTACAGGCTGAAATATAATGATGATGATGATGATTAATTTCTCCACACGTGACCTGAGAGATGTGCTTAACTTTGTTCAGGACCAAAAACTTGGAACGCGGTAAATTCCGGAGTGTGCCAGTCGATTTTCCCTGCAAATCGACAAAGACAAGAAAACGTGTAAAATTCCTGGGCTATCAGCCCCAGACAGGCCGATGCGTAGCCGCAGCCACTATAAGTAAATAATTACATCAAAAGTTTAATACTAAGTATTTGGCTTCGTCACCGACGAGGATGAGAACCTGAGGGCCATCGCTGATGACAATTACGTGTGGACATACGCCTCGCCGGAGTTCCCTATACACCAAGTGAGTTTCAGATCCTTTAATTTCATCATGACCACCAGCTTCTTTCAATATAGCATTCCACTCTGTCTTCCCCGCCACCCCCCCCCCCCCCCCCCCCCCCCGGGTTGTCATGATCTATCAATTGGGCCACTTTTAGACAATTCCGGCGAGTTGCCTGCCTAATTTTGATTCATTAATCATTACAATTAAAGTTTCAAATCCTGTTGTTCTTCTTTCCAACATTTTGTGATTATGTTATCTTCCAGTAGAGGAGCTATTTTTCAGTGCTCCCCTCATCGCTTGGTTAGTCAGCCGTCAGACCAGCACCAATCCTGATGAATGGTCCTTTATCAATTATATGTGGCAACCATATTGAGGTGATATTTATTTGTGGTGTGATAGGAAAATGTGCTACAATCCTTCAAGCTCCCGCGCCCTGCCCTCTGCATTGGTGGTTTACTGAAGATTGAGCTACTCGGAAGAGTAAAGAGACAACCTAGAGATAATATGTATCACATACGGTGAGTTATCATTCCTCTGCTTTTTTAGGTCACCGGCCTGCTACTTTTTCTAGGCTTCTCTAACCAAACGTGATAATGGCTTGATTTTTTTTCAAGAAGAGAACTGGTTTGGCTCTTGGTTGCTTTGCTATTCAAGTTGGCAGTAAAAGCGACTGCTTCTTATTTGTCACGGCCACTTAATGGCGATAGCTGTGGATATCAGTCATATTGTTATGGAATCCGTCTTGTTTTAATATTTTTTGGCAATGTTCGTGTATCCATGACATTGCTAGATATACATGTCTATTTGTTACTTCCACGAGAAAGATTGGGGAGTGGCGATGGTGAATTATGATATTTTCCGATTTCTGAAAGTAGAACCATTTCCATGGACATGTATCAATGCTGGAATGCTAATAATTTGTAATTTTTTCGTATTAACAGTATCTGTCATGCCCAAGTGATCGGGTGCTCGCTTTCAGCACGTTTCAGGGCCGACATTTCTGATTCTGCTCGTTATTTGATCCTCAAGTATTCGCCGGGTACCGGAAACTGTAACCAAAGGTCTGAGGGTATTTGGAGTCTTCAGATTTTGAGTGTGTGGTGGATGAACTATGCATTTTTATTTTTTTTTTGGCACGAAAGGTATTTCCCTGACTTCTTACGAAAGTTTGCAAAAAAAAAAAAACACACACACATTTGTATGATGTGAGAATGGATGGATTTTGCATTTCTTTTCTTGTTGTATGTATCCGGTTACCAATCTATTTCACTTTTATTTAGGGCCTGTTTGGATTTGCAAATTTTAGCACTTGCTAATGGTTTTGTGCTAAAATTAGCACAATGGTATCCAAACAGTCCTTGCTAAAGTTTTGCTAATTTTTAACAAACTTGTGTTCACACCATTAGCCCATTAGCATCTCTCATGATGCTAAAAGTTGCTAAAAGTGATAAAAGTGATAAAAGACAAAAATACCCCTTAGTAATGTTTACACTACACTTTAAAGTAAGGGTATTTAAGGAAACCATGCATATATAATACTTTTTAGTATCAACTTTTAGCAAGGGATCCAAACAGGGTGGTGCTAAACTTTATTATGCTTGTATTTCAAAAAAAAAAATTAGTATGCTAATTTGAGCATGCTAAACTTTAGCACCATGGATCCAAACAGGCCCTTAGAAACTTGACTCAAGGTTAGCCCTTTGTCTGTGCTGGAAATTGTTCATCTGCATTAGTCTGAACTATGCACTTACATATGTCTTTTTAATGGATTGCTCTGTAGACTTGTACATCACATCTACATTGGGCTTGGAATTGTGTGTTGAATAGAAAGCTTTTTTGTGTTGCACAGATTGAAGATAATCCTGAACTTGTGACCTTATGAATTTACAACGCATGTTTTCAACTTGTGGTCATTTTATAATATTATCAATTGGTCTTTTGCAATCTTTTCTTGGTGTCTTCGGCTCTTCTGCAAAAGTGTATATATATCGTAAAAAAGTTTCAGACATGGTTTTTGAACGAAGAAGAATAACTACCTCGACATATTTAATGGTGTATTTTGTACTATATATCAAACAACAGGTTGGTAGAGTTAAGTGTTTGGATCAAGGCCATGGGCTTAGAGCCCAACACATCATATTTATGTGGGAAAACTCTGTTTTGTCCCCCTCAACTATCACCAATGTTTGATTTTCCCACTTGCCCTAAAAAACAGTTTGTTTGTCCTGTTTCAAATATAAAATCATTTATAGTACCTTCCCTTCCATTCACACAAATACTAGTACTGGTTATTATCTTTTTACCTCAGAGTTTTCAAGGATGGATTTGTATGATGTTGCGCTGTGGGCAGAAACAACACCAAGCAACCCGGTCTCCTGCCAACCAACCATGCTGCATACTTCTTCTTTTTTTTAAAACAAAAAATAGTAATAAAAAAGAGTAGCCGCTGCTATAATCACGCATGAGGCCGTCCGACCAATGGGTTTAGATTTTGCATGTGTTTTCCTCTAATAAAATCATGGCATGAAATTAATGACACAGATAATCATCAGACTATTTCCATATCCGTGCGGCCAAATATGTGGACAGTCATCGGCCGAGCGTCCCGGAAAAGCAGAGCAGCCCTCCCCTGCATCGTCCCCTGCATCAGGAAAGCAGAGCAGCCCTACCCTGCATCGTCCCCTGCATCAGGAAAGCAGAGCAGCCCTACCCTGCATCCCAGGAAAACAGAGCAGGTCCCCTGCATCCCAGGAAAGCAGAGCAGGTCCCCTGCATCCCAGGAAAGCAGAGTGTCACGGGTCTTCTCTGTCCACGGAGGTCAGAGGACGTTGTCGGTTCGTGATCAGGAAATTTTCGCAGGAATTTAATTTGTTTGGTAACAAATAGCTGCAGTTTATTTAGCAAGATGCGCGCATAATCAGTCAGGGACAATGTTTGTTGTTTGGAAACAAACAATCCCCTGCATGCACCGCAGCTTCCTTCTGCGTGCAAACACGCGCCTCTAACCTACCTTACTCCATCGGCTTCTCCGTTGAGTGGAATTTCCCCCGCTGTTTCTAGTGAGCGGCGCGCTCCCGAATGAGCCTTGCAAGCCGTTCACGGGCAGAGAGAGCGTAGGTAGAGTTCCCCTGGAGAGGGAGCACGGAATTCTTCGAACACATCAAACAGTTGTATAATAAATTTGCAGTTAGGATAAATGGAGGGAGGAGTTTTATTTTTTCTCACCCAAACCTTTGATGCGTGCCGAGTGGCCTCGATGCAGGCGACCAAGTTTCCAGCGGCATCGCCGCTGTTCGTTTGTTCCGACCAGGCAGGTAGAGCAGAGGGAAGGAAGGTAGAGCTAAGAATTTTCAAAACGGAAAGATTTCGGTTTCGGGATGGTGGTTGTGACAACCAGGAGAGGAACATATGATCGGAGGTGGAGTTTGAGATGGAGCCGAGGGAGGAGGCCAGGAAGGTGGAGCTAAAGTCGTTGTTGAGAAGAACACGGTCTAGGCGGGCGAGAGTGGGCGTGGCGTGGCGATTGGACCAAGTAAACAGACGGTCGAGAAGAGGAAGTTCCTGGAGCTGGAGGGAGTGGATAGGTGAGTTAAACTTGTCAACAAGGCAGTGATCAACTCGGTCATTGTTCTTTTCCGTCGCGTCTCGGATTAAGTTGTAGTCACCTAGGGCGAGCCAAGCACTTGGAATGGATGACGCGATGTCAGCGATGCCTCCCTACCTCTATCTTTCGTCACCCACGGCAATTAATGCCGCGCGGTCATTGGCGATGTGGGGCGGTGTGAACTGGCAGGAGCCGCGGCCCCCCGCGGTCAACCGTTCGGCTTCTCGCGACTGTGGCCGGGAACCAACGTCTCCACGCGGTTTCCCACGACGTTGGTTCCCGCCACCGTCACGACTGAGGTGTCCTCTTTGACACATTCTGTGGTAGTGTGGTACTCATCTTCCATGTAGGCCCTTCGTGGGGTACTCGGGTACCGTATTTACCACAGCTGCTCCTCGATCCGGCGGGTTCGCCCACTGCCATGCCTGGCTACAAATTAAATCAGGTCACCGTCGTGTCGCCACAGGCTGGCTCGGCCGCCGGGAGAGGGGTCGCCTGCTGCCGCACCTATATCCACATGACGTGGAGAGGTTAGAGGCCGGATGGTCGGGTGTGACTTGGCGTCATAACATTTGAAGGTGAGCTGGGATGAACGATTGAACTGGGAGGTGATACTACTGCAAACAGGAATATTCCTGTGGGCTCGAAATTATCTTGACGGTTTCAGGCAAACAGACAGGGAAATTGGTCCTTTCTCTATCGGCTCTACGAAACGCACAGGGATGTAATTTTTCTGTCGGTTTCCGCACATGCAGGTGAGTTGTTCTCATGGTGGCTTAGAATCCACTAAACAACTCTGATGAAGATGGCGCTGGAGGCCATCCTTGGGAGCGCAATCATTGACAACAATGATTCCAGCAACCTCCCGAGTGGAAATCAAGCATCTGTGAGGTGGTGTCGGCTCTATCATTGTCCAAACAGAATAACAGTTTAGTACTTTGATATTTTTAGGTGTTGTGCCTATGCATAGACTTAAGTGACAATTTCAGTGGTTGATCTGTCTACTGTAATGGAAAAGATTAGGCCTTTTGTGGGTTGCTGCTGTGAGGAGACTACAGGTCACCGATTGTACTAATGTTAACCGTTTGGATATTGTACTATCTGATTGTCTAAATATTTGTTGATGTGTGCATATTAACCTGTAGATTGACATGTTGTATTGGTAGGAAATAAAAATAAAAATATCTGTTGTTTGAAATTTAATTTCCATATCGGCTTTTCATGTTTGTCCTAGCAGGATCAAAAGTTGACAGGGAAACAATTTCCCTGACGGTAATATCCTGACAGGAATACTTGTTTCAAATCTGACAGACCTGAATTTATCTGTGAGCCGACTATCAGGAGGTCCCCGACAGGGAAATTATCCCTGACGGCCGGCCAACAGGCAATTTTTTTGTTTCACTGTCATCTTATCCCTGGCGGCTTTTCCCTATGGGTTCCCATCAGGGAAATTATCCCTGACGGTTTTCTCTGTATTCCTGACGGTTTTTGGCCATCAGGGTTATTCAGTTTTCCAGTAGTCGATCATTGTCAAGTTAAGTTTTCTGCGCACACAAACGTAGGAATCTTATCTTAGTGGGGCACACAATTTGGATCGACGATCTATAGAAAAGAAAATAACATATACTACAGTATAGAAAAAGCATACGAGGAAGCAGCCACGTGCCTTCATAGTGTGAACTTGTGCGCTGGGGTTCAGACCCCTGCTACTATAACCTGGCCAGCTGCGTGACTGTGAGGGAGAAGAGAGAGAGAGCGTCTGGTCCGGTCCAGATCCGACCGCCGCTCCCCACCGATGCGGGCACCGGCGATGTTCCGCTGTGCCGCGGCGGCGCTCGCGGTCGCGCTCGCGGTGAAGACGCCTCCTACCTCACCGGCGTCGCACTCAAAACCTTCGTGAAGGTCCCGCCTCCTCCCCTTCCTCCTCTGATCCTCCTTGCAGTAGTAATGGTCCTCTTCGTTTCCTTCCTTCATTTGGCGCTGGATTGATCGCGACGGCCAGACGCAGCGCTACCCGTCTGGAGGCTGTCCTTTGGAGTTGAGTATTTTTTTCCAACTGCAGGTTAATTTCGTTGTCGGAGTGGGCAGCCGTGCTCGGCGGCTTGGCGTCAAATCGTCGTGCTAGGACTCACTCCGCCCGCCATTGCTAGTTGCTCGTCCAGCTGATGAATTAATTGCTGTGGTTGCTGCGTGTGTGTCACTGGCGGACACAGCGTGTTGCTTGGGTATTCCCAGGAATATCCAAGAATTTTTCAAATGTCTATATATGTGTTGTAAAAGAATGTAAATTGGGCACTATTTGAGTCTTTTGGTTCTTATTTTACTACACTGAGCGGCTTGGGAATACCCAAGTTGCGGCTTTTGCGTCCGCCACTGGTGTGCGTCTGTAATTTGTGAAGAAACTATATATGTATCGTCTATCAGAAATGGATCGCAGTGCTAATGGCGTACCTGCGGCTGCTTCGTTTCTGTAACCGAGTGCCAACATCTAAAGTGAACCCACCGCTTTTTTTAACTTCATCGAACGGTGTTTAAGAACTTGAAATGAAAAATTGCACTGCGCGTCCGGTACAGTCTGTACCCATTTGAATTCGAAGTGTGCAGCAATTCTCCAATTTTGTATCAGAACCCGGTATGAACCTTATGTGTTGAGCATGCATGCTAGCTTGTGCCACTTGTAATGTTTAGGGAAGCAAATACCGTGCATTAAAATCTCTTTGAGCCATGGGGAAAAAATCAAATACTCCTCTACTGTTGGATAGAGCTTTACATCAACCTGTTGTGTGTAGTCTAATGGCCTAAGGCTAGTAGTCCCAATGGGCATTTTATTTTAAATATATGATCCGTCATGTCAGCATTTTCGATGACGCGGCAAGTTAATTAACAAAGAGAGAAAAGAAATGAGTTTCATCTAGATGAAACTTAGTTTATACTATTTCCAATGCGATGAAACTCTATGAAACTACCATTGGGAGTAAGAAATGTCATTTCATCCACTTCTCTCCGGAACTGATCAAAACACATGAACATTATGTATGCATTAAACACTAGTATGGCAGTTTTGTAAACAACAAAATGAAACTATTCATTGTGAGTGATAGTTTCATTTTGCACTTTAAATAATGTGATATTTTAAAAACTCAAAATAAAACTTGCCATTAAGATTAGCCTAATGAGTATACATAATTGTCTGCAGCAAGATCCACTTTTGGTGAAGGTGTAAAAGCTGAGATCCACAAAGACGCAACTTCCCTCCTGCTGGCCGATATTTAATTTGTTCTAAAGGCAGAATTTAATTTGGATGTATGCATCATGTCGGCATGTACATTAGATTTGGATGTATGCATGTCGGAATGCACATGCACGCTCACGCTCATGTTGCTGTTTTTTATTTTTTTATCCTTTGAATTTTTAAGGGTTATTATGTTTTTTAATTTATCTAATCATAGTAAAAAAAGATTATCTTTTTGTACTTTAATTTTTCCTTTTTTTAGGGCAAATCATGAGAGCTTCATTTAATCAATAATGGGGGTTACAATCAGACACAGCTGCCCCAGCTAAACAGTCCGGAAACTCCCCCGACCAGGACAGCTCTCGTCCGGAAACTGATGGTAGGCTCGCACACAAGTGAGCTACCTTATTACCCTCTCGGTTTACAAAGGAAATCTGAAACTGAAAGAAACCCCTACCAAGCTATCTGATGTCATGCCAAAAGCCAGTAACGGTGCTTCGATTGCCTGAGTCTGAGCGCAGCATATCCACCAGAGCAGGGCCGTCTCTGAGAATTTGAGGCCCCGGTGCGAAATGCTAAATGGGGCCCTAAATTTTGATAAAGCCTCATATTTTCTCTTCCTTGCCCTGCGCCACTCCTTGTTGATCTTCGCCATGCCCTGATCCGACTTCAAACCCTTCCATTCAGACTTTGGCACCCATCAGGAAGAAGCCCATGTCCGGCGTCAGAGCCTAAAATTTACGCGGCACCTCGCCTTCACCTCCCACGGTCTCACCATGGGCGGAATAGAATTAGAGCGAATTAGGAATTTGGTAAGCTGAGTGCATGGGGTGGCGGCTACATGATGCGTCGTTGATGTTTGGCGAGGTTAGTTCTAGTGGGCGCAGACCGCAGGCAGAGGCGGAAGGGGAAAATTACAGCCGGATGGCTAGGAGTAGGGCTGGACTAGCGAGCCAGCTCGGCTCAGCTCGGCTCGGCTCGGTCTAGCTCGTTAGGATAACGAGCTGGCTCGGCTCGGCTCGTTATCTCAACGAGCTGAAATGCTGGCTCGGCTCGGCTCGTTACGAGTTCGAGCTGGCTCGCGAGCCAGCTCGTTAAGCTCGCCGCTCGCCTTCAGCATCTCTGCTGTGACCTGGGGAACAAGACAATGATCACGCCGTCGGGTACATCTTCACGCCCTTAAGCACGACGGCGTGCCGGGAAGGAAGGCAGAGGACGACGTTATGGAAGTCGTCGCGTCCGAGAGGGGAGTAGGGGTAGGGGCAGCACCGCTCGGCTTGAAGCCATCAGCCGTCACGCGTCACGTTGCCTATCCGCGGTTTAGATCTTGACTCGGTCCCCTTCCGTCGTCGCCATGGTCATGTGGGAAGAGTGGTGAGGACAGCGACCTCATGCTCACTATGAGCTTTGGCTTGGATGGATGCAGTATCAATGACGAAGGGGAAGGGAGAAGAGAGTGCTGCGATGGAGAAAGGAGGCGTCGACAACCTTGTGAAGCTCCTCCGAGCAAGCTCGCAAGTGAACGGTGAGAGGCAGGGTGACGGGCTAGTGAGACAGGCGGTGCGGCTCGCGAACGGAACGAGGCATGCGTGCGATGGGGACTAGGGAGTAGGCAAGGTGTAATGAGAGCCCAATTCAGGCAAAGGATAAGGTGTGGAGAGAAAGGAGGGGACTGAGGGATGCTAGGCATGTTGAGACTTGCTGGCTCGTTTGGCTCGTGAGCGGCTCACGAGCCAGCTCGTTAAACATAACGAGCTACAAACCTGGCTCGGCTCGTTAGAAAAAGTGAACGAGCCGAGCCGAGCCGAGCCGAGCCAATCACGAGCCGATCCGAGCTAACGAGCCACGAGTTTTTCGTCCAGCCCTAGCTAGGAGCAACTACTATCAAAGAGCAGACATATGGGCCTTCATCTTTTTTTTTTTTGACGTGTATAGGCCTTCATCTTCGTATTGGCCTGTTCTATTTTCCTTGCCAACTCTGGCTTAGAAATAAAAGCCCATTAGACAGGCCCAAAGGCCCATACCGGTTCAGGAACAACTTCTTCCTTTTTGCTTGTAGTCGACGAACAGAAAACAGAGCTTGGCGTCTCCATTCATGGCGTGAAAATCTGAGGGCAGATCTCCAGGGGAGAAGGGGATTTGGGGGCCCCAGTTTTTGGGGGGCCCTGTGCGGTCGCCCATTCTGCACATGCCGGTCGACGGGCCTGCACCAGAGTAAGGTTACCAAGCTCGAGGATCGCCTTCTCATAGCCACGCGCACCAGCCAGCAACACTCCACCATCGCCTCCGCCGTCAGCGCATCAGGGAGATGTTCGTAGCGTCGCGCCGCCGCCTCCAGGAGTCGACCGTCTTCGTCCCAGATCACCACACCGCCCGCCCCAGTCGCAGAGGCGGCCCGGAACGAAGCATCCGTTTTCACCTTATGCCAGCCACGGCCTGGGTCGAGGTCCTCGGCATAAGGTACCGGCTTCTTCTCCTCCAGACACACCAACTCCTCAATCATGGCGGCCACATGTTTTACCGCCGCCGTGGGGTTCCGTCGGTCGCGTCCGTGCCTCCGAGCATTACGCCCAGCCCACAAGGACAACGCCCCGTATATAATCAGCGCCGCCACCCCCGAGGAACACAGCTCTCCAGAGTAAATCCCTCGTCCACGTTTCAGGGTGCAGTGCCGGCAGCTTAGCCTCTCCGCACTCATGTTACTCTATTTGCTTCCTCTAAAAGGAATATTCTGTCCTGATCATCGAGATTCTTTCCTCTATACTAATTTCTCCCGTACCCATCATTCCTCTATATCCTTCCTCTATTCCAACTACCATATATTTTATTCAACTATCTTCAACTACTATCTTATTTTAACCAACACATTTCTTCATAAGACAAATGATTTATAATAGTTATTCCAAATACCAAAAACTTGTAGGGGCTTTTTATAAATATCCAAGACACAGAAAAATCATAAAAATTACAAGATAGTACAAGGGGCAATTTGCAAAATTCCTTTACTATTTTCCTCCCAATCTCCGCCGGCTTCTACATCCTTCCTTGCCCCTCTCGATCCCTCCGCCGCCAGCTGCCGCCTCTGCTCCGGCCCACGCGTGGTAGAAGACGGGCCTGGAGCTGCCGCGCCGCGGACCACGGGCGCGAGCAGCACGGAGACCATGGCGGCGCCGCACCCGACCGCCGCCGCCGCCGCCACCACCCACAACCGCCTCCCCCTCCAATCCCCGGCCCCAACCAGCCACTGCGCCCTCGCGCCGGCGGTCGTCCGCCTCCCGCTCCGGGCGCAGGCCCCCCACCACGCGCAGCGCGCGCGCATCTCAGCGCCCCTGGTCGCGGCCGCCGCCGCGCCCGCGGCGTCCACCGCCTCCGCGGACGGGCCCGCCACCGGCGCCGTCACGGGGAAGCCCACCGTCCTCGTCGCCGAGAAGCTCGGCGCCGCGGGGCTCGCGCTGCTGCGGGAGTTCGCCAACGTCTTCGAGGCATTCCTCATCGTGCGCTCGGGCACCAAGGTCGGCCGCGACGTCTTCGAGGCCTCCGGCGGGCGGCTCCGCGTGGTGGGCCGCGCGGGCGTGGGGATCGACAACGTCAACCTCGCCGCCGCCACCGAGCACGGATGCCTCGTCGTCAACGCACCCACGGCCAACACCGTCGCGCTCTAGCTCCCTCGACGAGCTCACGCAGAACCGGCGCGCCTCCGCCGTCGCCGTCGCATCCTCTGCTCCGTCCCCTTTCCCTCCCCAAGCGCGCAGGCGATGTAGTTGGACGGCCGCGGGCCCCATGCCCGATAGCGGACCTCCGCGGAGACCGCGAGGAGTAGCGGAACCGGGGACTTCCGCTTCCGTAGCGGAAGTTTTATAGTGTCCCGGTGCAGCGTTTTTTCACTCTAAAGCTTACTGAAGGAAGCGGTACCTGGTACCGGTGCGGGCAGCCTTACACCCTGTGATCTCCTTTGCAGCCTGCCAGAAACGAGATGCATAGGTACAGGTTGTAGCCACATGGTAAAGAGATTCATCCGGGTCCCCACACGCCTCGCAATGATCCTGCTCCTCCACATGCCGCCGTCGGAATTCACCTTTAGTTGGCAGGTAGCCCTGCATTGCTCTCCACCAGAAAATGCGTATCTTGGGAGGAACTTTCAGTGACCACAGTTTCCTCCACCACTTATCCTCATCCGACGAACCTTACTTTAATTTTTCTCTTATAAAACTATAGGGGAGAAGAGAAGTTTTTCTGTCTATTAGATATACTAGCAAAAGTGTCCGTGCGTTACCACGGGCTGGCTGGAAAAAAAAAAGCCACAATTAAATTATTTGGTACTATGTGATGTTTTTTGGCAAAGATATATTTTTTGCACAAAAAATAAATAATAAGTAACTACAAGTGAACATCAAAACTATAATCACTTAATACTGGCAAGATCAAATAAATGAATGGAGCGATGATAATACTGAGTAATAATAGAATTACAAATCACGAGAACATTAACAAAGTTGGGCACTGGAATTCTCAAACACAAGCTCATGAACCGAACAATAAAAAATGGCTGGCAAGCTCATGTGCAACCCTATTACATGATCTACGACACAAATTAACTAAAACTTCAGCAAAAGAGTTGTGGATAATGCTTCTGGCTTCACGTATCAAGACACCACAGTCAACAAGATCAAAACTATAATCTTTCAGTGTTGTAGAGAAATTTGCCAACTCGGTTTCAAACATCACATGTTCTATGCCCGGTTCTTCCATGCATTGTAAGTTCACTAATCGTAACATCCAAACTTTTTTCTGAAAGAAATGTAGACAACAACTGGTGCTATAACATAGCTGATGATAATTGTGTATCAATGATGCTTCACAAATAAGATTAAAAGTACATGTATGACAGGTTGAATTGTTAATCAGACCGAACCTCATGCCTTTTTGAAAGTCACATCTTTAATTCACCTGATTCTCGACCTTGGTGAAATCCCCGTTCAATGCATCTCTTTTCGAAAGTCACATCTGTGAAACATAGCAGATATGGACTTGATCTTTTTTAATAAAAAAGGGAAAGGGAAATAGGCGGCAAGAAGTGAGATGAGCTGCATCGTTTATTGGCTAGCAGTTCATAAATAATGTTCATAAATTTCAGCCAAATTTATCTATACTTGCTGCTCTAGTTATTTTGGTACTGAAACATATACAGTCCAGTAATCTAGAGTTCTTTATTTGCCTAAAAAAATATAGAGTTCTTTAGCTAACGCAACATGATTATTTTCTATTTCATATGGAGAAATATAAACACCAACTATGCAGTGTCTAAAAACAGACAAAAGCTTTATCTGCTATAGAAGCAAAACGATCACTATCACCCAAACATGACAGCCAGATTGCAAAAATTCCAGTTATTGATCAGAACAAGCAATCACCTGACAACATGATTCTTGGGGCGTCAACTTTACCTCAGCAGCATTGTTTGGTTTGCATGTCCTGTCATCAGCAAGTTGACAAAACATTATTAGGTAAGCAATTACTTGGTAACAACACATTAAAATAAGGAAGTACAATTACACAGTGTAAAAATTTAGTTATCAGTATTAGAAAGGGCAGGTCATGTGAAATTGTCATATGTTTCTTGCACCGGCAAGAATTATAGTCCCAGTCCCAGTCGGAATTTTCTTAGAATACTAAAAGGAAAAGCTAAATGAGTGAATGTGACGACCTCTCAATGTTAAAAAGGACTGAGTTAAAAGATTTTGGTGAGCCGTTCAAAATCAGAGCTAATCAATAATGTAGACAGTGTTGAGATAAATGCATCTAAGTGGAAACCTGTTCCAAAGAAAATCTCTCAAACAATACCTAGAATTATATACTAAAATTTGAGTGCCCACTGAAGCCATCATACAAACAGGGACCTTGAATTGCAGGTCCGCATAGTGTCACTTATGCAGAAATAGAAAATAGTCATCATAGCTAATGTAGACCATTAGGAAATGAGGATTTTGCTCAGGCTACAAGAACTTTACATATATGTTGTAAGCAGTATGCACAAAATTGACTACAAGAATAGAGGAAATCAAAGTGATAAGAAAAATGGCCTGGGAGGAAATAATTTAATGAACATCTAATGAAGCAATATACATTGCGCCGCTTATCTCATTTCCTTTTGGAGCAGGTAATACATCGCGCTCATCAAAATCCCTTGAAAGCAAACAGTTTCTTCTATCCTATTTTCTATTCCCCATTCGATTACCTGACAATCTCATTCCTTCCACCGGCTTATGCAGTTGTAGAAGCAACCGAAGCATAATGACGAGCACGGAAAGCAGTTTTAATTGGAAAACAACAATCAAGGGGGTACAGTCGATCTTGAACGCGCTTATGCTACAGTGACATTGGTGATGCAGATCAAAGAACCAAAAAACTAACAGGTGAATTAGGTAAATTTATTATTCACACAGAAAAAGGACAACACATCGACAAAAACAATTGTTCATGTCACCCTGATGTTATCTATCAATAATTCAAAGTCCTGAACACAAATTCTACTAAACTATTGGAAATGAAGCATCATTTATCTCAGTGTTTTCCAATATACGAGGTCGCGGTCTTCCTGCTCCAACTCGCCATTGATCTGTGAAGCACAAAAAATCCCAAATTCATGGAGTGCAAACAGAAATCTAAGAATTTGGTACACAAACATGAAACAAACATGCATTACTTGCTAGAACGAAAATTGTGTTTCTGTCCCAAATCAATTTACAATTCTTGCTAGTTAGAAACGTGCTTCAAATAAAGAAGCAATTGCTCCGAAATAAAATGAAATATCACCCCCAATTATAGATCACTGCACAATTAGCCAGTTCATACCACAATTGTTCAGAATTGTAACAACTATTATTCACCCAAACCGATCCTAGCCACAATAATCACCGAATCAGGGAAAGAGCCTACTACATGAACAATCAGCCAAAATTAGAGAACTGCTCCGGTGGAGTTTTTCTAAAAAGTAGCACAAATCTTAAAGCGGACAGCTTAAATAAAAATGATTTCTATTTTCCTAATTCCTGGGCCCGTTGGACCCTGGCCCGATCCAAGACCCAGACCAATCTAAGCCGGCAAAATCGGATCTAAATTCAATAGCGTAGCCGTCGTCTTCCTTCGTTCATTATCGTCCCTGTCGCGATAGGTCCATCAGTCCTCAACATAAGCAGCATGCTCCTTCACCGACGGCGGCGCGATCCCAGACCCGGCGACGGCGCGATCCTGCTTGTATCTAACACAAGCGATTATGAAAGGGAAAAAGAGAAAGAGCTTAGAAACACGGCATGAGCTTGATCTATAATGAGCAATCAAGCAACATGAACTTCTCTCTCTTCCTCTCATGGATACATGGTCATGTGTTAGCGTTGCGACGGGTACATGGCACGGTCATGAACGCACATAAGCGAGGATACGGAGCGCCGGCGCATCGTTCCTTTCTATTTGCACCGCAACAAGGAGAGCGTCGAATACGCAGTTCCATCCGATTTTGCCGGCTCGGGCTGGTCTGGGTTTTGGATTGGGCGAGGGTTGGGCAGGCCCAGGGATTAGGAGAAATAAATCACTCCATTAATTAAGCTGCTGCGATTTGTGCTACTTTTGAAAAAGGCTCCACCGGAGCAGTTCTCCCAAAATTAAATGACCATAACTAAAAATGTGCCTCATCCAACATCTTGAGGATATGCACATGTTACACTGCAGAACTACGATGTCAAATAATTGAGATTCGTTTCTTCTCAGAATGTACACTAATAGATCCCATAACGGGAGGTTCCCGAACAACCTTTCTATAGACTGACCTAAATCAACACAGATTAGCCTCATCAGAACCAAAAAACAGAGAAGCAGCAAGGAGGTGCCCTACCTTGTCCTGCCTGACGTTGATCTGATTGGACTGGAGACGGCTCCCTTGGACGCGCATCCGGCCAAGCCGTTGAGCTGCGAGGCTCGTCGCCACCTCCATTGGGAGAGAAGGTCGGGGAGCATGGAGCGCACGTCTCCATCGTCGAAGGGAGCGCCGCGGCAGCCAAGGTGAGGGAGGTGGCGTGCGCGCGCGGCGGGGGTAGGCGGCCTCGACGGCGGCTAGGGTTGGGGAGGGGAGTCCGGCGTGCGCGCGGCAAGGTCGGGGTGACCAGGAGGCGCTGCCGAGTACCGACGCACCTCACCTTCGAGTCGCGGTGAGCAAAGAAGAAAATAAACAAACCGGTACGCAGTGCGGCCCACCTGTCGGCACCAAATTTTTTTTTCCTGCGATGCAAGTGAACTCACAACGAAAATAATAAGAGTAGAGATAGCCATGAGTATTTGTTTAGAGACCCCTAATCTTAATACGTTGATATAGTCGCTTCCATGTCATATTACTTGTTCATCTCTTCGTCCCTGCTTTTTTTTCTAATATATTTGGACCCAGATAGTTGAGGTCTTTAAGTTTCCAACACCTACTACTGCAACGGCAAGCAGTTTGGTGTTGCTCGCGTCCCTGATTCAATCATGCATGGTCACAGAACTCCTTGTCGGTCGAACAGGAGGGAATGACACATATGCGTCGATTGGTGCTGGCTGGCTGTATCCCGGCTCCGTTCTCTGGCCACGGAAACGAAAATGTCCGCTCAAGTGGCTTGTTACTGAGATCAGAAGAGAAAAATATGCGCTGAACGACTTACTTACGTTTCCGACATTATGAAAAACTAATTAACTACAAGTCCGGTGATGTTCTACTGCACACAAATTTGAAGTTAAAATTCAGTAACACTTGAGGGAATGGAAAATAAAAATATCAAGTACTTTTGTACCACGTGTCAATTTAAACTGACCTAGTTTGTTTTATTTTGTATCGTAAGGGGGACAAATTTTAACTTCCAATTCTATGTGGAAAACAGCATGTGCTTTTTTATAGGATTTGCATAATTTTCAATATTTGGTGAATTTGCATCGTCTACTCACATCGGATGGATGGTTGTGGGGAATCTCTTTCATGCATGCCATAAATAACAGAACATCTTCATTTGACTGCTGTTACATGTCAAAATTTTAACTTCTGAGTTGTATTCTGTTATTAGAAGATTTTTTATTCGAAGTCAATTGTATTCACGTGGTGTCTTCTTCGTAGTGGCCTATATATCCTTAGAAAAAAAATTGAACTACTATATTCCGCGGTCAGCTACATAATACGGCCATGATTTACAACATTGGAAAATGATATTTTACAATACATTTGCTATGGAGTAATTTACAACCCACTTGATAGTGAAGTTTATTGTAATATGATAGAACTCAATTTTATAGCATTAATATTATAGTAGATCTAAGTGGCTACACAGCCATTTTTTTTTTTTTTGAGAATTACATAGCCTTATTTTTAGCCTCTCGGTAGAAACGGGATAGATATATTGATCCAATGCACACATGTAATGCACATTTCGAACTCAAGCTGCCATAGGAAGAAGAAAGGAAACAACACAATTTGCCAAGATGGTACTTGGGCGCTGCAGCCAGTTAGAACGTATGGCAATGAGTCACTGGCAGGTTGCTAAGCCGGGTGAAGCCAATTAGCCAATCAACATGAACAAGAAGGAAGCTCATACGTTAGTGGGCTCTAGTCTAGTCTAGAGGGAAAAATAAGCATGGCTCGCTGTTCCATTCATGGTTCCGGATTCCGTTCGTTCTTCCTTGTTGATGCACGTTGCAGACCTTGAAAGCAAGGAAGCCTGGGAGTGCATGCGAATACTCAAATTTAGCTTCCATAACAACCACAGCAGTATACTACTACCGACTCTGTGAACTCTAAGGTGAGGAAACAACACTGACACACCAGATAGATTTTTTTACGAGGAGAGACACGAGATAGATAAACCTTGCCAATTGGCAACGGTCCAGTTGGCAACGGTAAAATCATGATGGGGGATACTCAAATCAAGTCTTTAGTCCTAAATTTTCCTCTGTACAGCACAAACAGAGTGACTTAGCTCCTGGCTTGGCAAGCATACAACATTGACTTGGGTCCGACGACAGTATGCACAAATAAAATACGCCGACAGTCTCTGCGCCCTTGCACATTTACGAAGTAAAATAATGTAAAATTTGAGTTAACCGAAGTACAGTGAAAATCGGTGTGAACTAAGAAAGAAACAAAATTCGGCCAGAAATCAGGACCCGGTAGCAAGTCAATCTATTTTAGTTCGGAAATGTGCAAGGGCTTGGAAAGGTAACTGGATGCGCGCGGCAGCAAAATGGCAGCGGATTTTACCTTGGCATTGCAACCGTCTGCTGAGGGTCTCTTGCTCAGACCACTGCCCTGCCCATCGCCGGTCCATCACCACCATGTGGCGCGCGGCCGCCTCCCGCCACCTCCTCCTCTGACCGCCGTCCGCCGCCACAGCTCTCATCCACACGCGGCCCTTCTCTCCACCGCCTCCGCGGCCGGCCTGGTTCGAGGAGGAGGAGGCGGCCACGCTGCAAGAGACGCGGCGCATGCTGCGCCTTGTGGGCATTGAGGCGCTCAAGCGGCGGCTGCGGGATGGGCGGCACGAGCTGATGGGCTACGGCGAGCTCCTCGACGCGTGCGTGGAGGCCAGCGCGGCCCGCACGCGCGAGGAGGCCCACGCGCTCGCGCGGGCCATGGACGACGCCGGCGTCGTTCTGCTATCCAGGGACAAGGCGTACCTCCGCCCGGAGAAGGTCGCGTTTCTGCCTAGCTATCATGCACAACCGCTAGCTGTTATTATATTTCTGGATTATTCATGTGCACGTCTGTAATGATTATTTGAACCATGCATGCCATTGCAGCTGCCATCGGTTTCCATGCCATTACAGTTACCACCGGTTTAGGATCTACGATTGGCATTTCATATATAACTAGTGAGATAGCCCGCGCAGTTTGCGCGGCTAGATCAAATTAATTAGTTGAGGTTAATTATTTTATAGTTGTGTATTATCCTTTTGATATATCTCTATTAAGGTTTGGCAAACCACTATTATTTTAAGGTTGTTTTTGGATCACACACTATGATTAGTTAGAGATCTAATATGATCCGTTACATTTTTATTTTATCAAGCGTGAATATCTTAGAGTGGTCTAGATTTCTCATGGCATCCATACATAGTCAAACGTACGTTGTCGAAAAACTAACACTCACGATATTTTTGCACGTGATGCTCAATCTCTGGACAACCTAGGATTCTTATTGTTGTTACGATCAACAGTCAGGTCATGCACATTGTGGCTCCCCGTTTGCAATTTTTATCTTCTTTCTTTTATTTTATTTTTGGAAGAGAAATGTTAATTTATAGGTGCATACTACCATAGAAAACATACAAAAAGCTGATGGAATGACTAAAAAAATTGAACCTGCCTCTTATATGGGGCTCATTTTCTTTTCTTTCATTCATTTGAGGAGAGAAGGGTGGATGAAAGGAAAAAGGAAAAAACATAAAAAAAAAGTAGGTGGAAGGAACTAAGCCTTGAAGAGAGAAGAGTGGAGGGGTGAGAAGGGTGGATGGAAGGAAAAAGAATAAAAATATAAAGACAAATGTAGATGGAAGAAGTTGAACCTTGAACAGAGAACAGTAGAGGGGCATTTTAGGCATAAATTTGCGTAAAATGGCACTGATGGGTAATTTTAAAGCACATTTAAGAACAAATTGATTTCTTTTCTTCCAATTAACGTGGTAATTTCTAGGCCTTGTTGATTAACGTGAGAGATTCTTTTTTTGCTCTTTTATTAATATAATAGATATATTGTAATGGTAAAACTTCCATTGAGTTTGAAGTATGCTATTGATATACATTAACCTTATATTTTGCACATTATTGTAACCTGCCAAAGGCCTGACGACCGTGCTAGCCATGGCCGCCATCAGTCCGCCTCCGCCATCCAAGGGCCTCAGCGCGCGACGAGCCCATCGCTCCAAGCCTTACACCCTGTTCGCGAGGAAGAGCTTGGCTGCCTCCCACAGACCTCCATGCCATCGAGTGCGCCGTCTCCCTAGCCCACGGAGTGCCTCCGTCGCCTTTGTCAGTAACTCGCTTGGCGGCACAGCGCAAGCGTAGCGAGGTTGAAACCTAATCTTGTGATACCATATTAATTATAGGAGATATAATGTGATGGATTATAATATAACGAGGACTCGGGAGTGGATATATAGAATTACATGATTTGAGAGAGGGCCAAGATACGTCCCCGAGATATTTCCTAGACTACCATATACTCTAAGAGCCTTTATCTTCATTCGGCCTCCCAAGCTCCCCTCCTCCTCACTAACCCACCCTATGGCAACGCATGAAGTAGAGGAGACGCTGGGGCTGTCTTGGCGGCTGCAGCCGAGCCTCTTCCCTGTGCGTGGTGTGCCCTGGGCCAATAGACGGGTTTTGAGTCATGCATGGGAGGAGGCAGGGATGTGGTCCTCGCCTCCGATGGTTCTGCTAGTTTCAGCTCTTGTTTGTGTTGCGTTGCCGTCGAGCTTTCTTCATTTTGTGGCTCATGTTTCTCCTTTCTTTAGGTCCAAGGAAAAGTTCAATCTGTCTCTGTCTCCTCCGATGTCATCCTCAATAGAGGGGGCAACATTGGCGCGATTCTAGTTGCATATGGGGCCTGGTGGAGAGGTTCGGCAGTTGCGGGGCGTAGGCTCTGGTCAGAGGTGCGTGCAGCTAGGAGTGGTACTTCCAGTTCTTCAGATGTTGATTGGTGAGTGAAAGCTTTGATCTGGCTTGCTAGATGGGGCAACGAGGATGTTCACGGACATCTCTTCCCTCTTGTGTGTGTTGTCTTTTGGATATCACCCGGTGGTAGTTTGCGCAGTGATTCTCCGATGTGAACAACCTAACACTAGCACTTTGTGCGTCTTAGCCATCCTGAAGGCTTTGTTGATTGAAGATCATCAAGGTTTCATTGTGGCAGCGCCTCGTTGAAGAGCCGGTCCTTCTATTCTTGTAATTGATTGGTGTCCTTCTAGAGTCACCTGATGAAGTAGACTAGATTGGTATCCTTCTGTTCTTGTAATAGATTTGGCTGGAGTCAAAGAGTTTTCTCAGTTATGTACAAGAAGATGTATTAACATTGTCCATCTGAACCTTGTGTTGATGAATTATTGGCATTTTTTAGATGGCCAACCTGGTTGGAAAAGCTATGCCTCTTGCACCTGCACAAGAGGATGACCCAAGGAAAGTAGAGTTTAAGCAGCTCCAGGAAAAGAAGGAAGAGATCGATAAGCTGGCATCCAAACAAGTCCGTCGTATCATGTGGACTGGCTTAGGGTTATTCCTGTTTCAGAACAGCTTATTCTTCCGTCTCACATTCTGGGAGTTCTCATGGGATGTGATGGGACAGGTCACCTTTTTCTTCACGGCAGCATTTGGCCTGCTTGCTGGCTACGCCTATTTCCTCATTACCGGAAGGGCACCATCGTATCGGGACTTCATGAAGAGGCTGTTTTGGTCTAGGCAGAGAAAGATTTGTGCGGCACGTAAGTTTGATATGGTGGAGAGGTACCTAGAGTTGCAGGAACACTTTCGGTGTCCTCTAGAACTAGAAGGTCGCCATACCCATGGTTCTAAACTTCACTAGATGGACTGGTGCGTTCCGGCTGTGTTCCAGTTGTTGTTGAGTAAAGCTAGTGTGTGGAGTCGTCGTGTCTGTGCACGAGTTCACGGAGTGTGTGGACCTGCGCAAGTCTAGGAGGTCGGTGACCGCGTCCATGGGCACGACGCGCGCAAAGCTTGGAGATCATGGCATGCATGGGATGGCATGCACGCTACCGAATCGTGCGGGTGATCGTTCTATCGTTTGTATTTCGTCCCTAAATAGCGAATCAAAGAACAGAAAACGCTGCGCCCTTGGCAGCACAAAATCTCTCGTACATGTCTGCTTCCACAGAATCATCCACTTCATTCTTGTCGCAATTCGCCACTGTTCACCGGCATTCCGGCTAACAGTTGTGGCTGTCGTGCGTGGCTGTTGGAGGCCATGGTGGTATTTGCCTGGGGTGGAGCTGCGTCGTTTCTTTTGTTCAGATGCGTTCGTGCTCGTTGTTCGGTATCGCGTCATGGGCGGGTTGATGGTGTGTAGTGGTCTGCTTAATTTCCCTGTGCTGCTGTGGTGGGCTAGCTCTCGGATGTGGCCGTTCTGCGCACTGCACATTCTTAATTTGGTGTGATGGTCATGCACTGTAAGGCCCCCATTTCTGGGTTCCTTCTGTGCCTCATGTATCAGTCCCTGGAACAGTAGCTGGTACGTACAACCATTAGAGAATAATATCAAAGTCATGCCAACGATTACAATAATGCCGCATATGACATTAGTTGGTCTTGCAACACTGGATACGCAGCATCCGGGCCGACCGGCCAAATCAAAGAGTGCAATGCGGAAGGGGAAAGAAGGGAAATACTCGTGCCACAGGCAGACTTGGGTGCGGGCGAAACCACTAATCTTGACGCTTTAGCTCCATCCTGGTGACGTAGTCCTCTAGCTCAGCAACTGAAATCAGCAAGGATGAGTACAGAATGTACTCAGCAAGTCCTAACAACTACTCAAGGAGGTTGGGAAGAATGCAGTATGGAGAACTAGCAAGGATATAGGCCGTAAGACATAGTTTAAGCACGAAAGCCATTTTATCATGCAAAGTAATTAAAGTGTAAGCAGTTCGCAGAATTCAAGCAACGTCATGATTAATTGGGGGTTGTTTGGCCCTGAGGGAGATATCACTATCCCGCCAGTGCCCATAGTTTTATGCTGCAGCTCCCTAGCTCAACCTTCGGCTCACGTAGCCGGAACCACCGCTCACAGACTTCGGGAAAAACACTACCCCAAACTGGCACATTAGCCAGGATCTCACATATAGCTGACTCCAGGGATTTTCACTGCCCCGCAAACCAGACTATCATCACAGCTTCACCAGACACCCAAACACAGCATAAACTCCCAGCTATTCCTCGTGTGTCAACGTTTCCACGTGTGTCCATAACCGAGGACGTGGCTATTGCAATAGATTTATCCCTGCAGGGGTGTACATCTTTACCCACATGATAATCCATCTCCACTAGTCATGATCTAGCAGAGAATGGAATAACAAAACCCTCAACTTTCCCCACGCTTCGCCGGATTCCTGTCGGCGCAACATCAGGGGCATGGTTAGACCATACACGGAATTCGCTTGCCAGATTACCAATCACGGTCTGGTATCGACTCCTGCCTGCTGCGCTTCACCGTCCCCAACGGTATCCAGCTAGATCGACAAGGAAAGGAAGGTTGCCCCCTGCCTCATTTCAGGGCGCATGGTAGTACGGTTTTCATGCGCAGAACGGCTCGCCACTTGGATTCGGTCATTTATACTGCCGGAGCAGGCATTGTGTCCAATCGCTACCCACGGGGGCCTATCGGACCACACGAGTACCAAAATACCCGGTCTGCTCCTACACCCAGACACTTGACACCCAACCACCCAGGTTGTTTTATGGTTATCACTACCATTATTATCATTGCATCATCATTAAGCACATTGACCATAAAACTAAGCACCTTGACATCTACACTTAACACCACTGCTCCATCACCATCGTCAACCTCTCAGCCTCATCACTAGGCAAGTTATTAACATCTTTATTAAAAGTATAAGCATAAAGTTGGGGTGCTCTTGGAAAAGAGACACCGGCAACTCCGAAGAGTGCCACGGGGGATCCAGACCTAAGCATGCTAGTACAAGGAAATCATCCGGCATTATAAAGTAATGCGGGAGAACCTAGGGTTAAAATAATGTGGTTGGACAGGATGGCATAGTGAGGCATTTTTAGTGGATAGGATAGAACTATACAACATTTTAAAGTAGCCATGCAATATATATAAATATATCTGCAGATAGTCAATTTTAGGTTCGAGGTATTAATTATGCAAATCGTAGGTTCAATATGACTAGGACTTGCCTTTATCCTACGCTTTGATCTTGATCTTGAACTTGATCTCATTTGTCGACGTAGCTCGGGTCGTTGGCTTCGGCTTCAGCTGGACCTGGCCTTCTTCTAGACAATGAAGAAAGCTACGGTAAGCCTAAGCAGAACTAAAAGAAGCAATAAACTCCAAACAAGACCTCAAGCTAAGCAAAAGATGCAACAAGGACGGATCACAAGTTTCGATGAAGGTTGGCGAAGGAATCACCGGATTCGGAGTCGTAACGTACAAGTTACGGCCATCGGAAAAGCTTCCGGAAGGAAAAGATCGACAACGACCGAGATAGATGACGTCTGGAACCTCGAAAAAGAAAAGGCCCAAACTGTCACATGGGCCGGCCAAACCGAGAACCAGCCCATCACGGAATTACCAAAATTCCGAAAAAAAGAAAAGGGCCACCTCATGGGCTAAGCCAAACCGGCTACGGCCCACAGGGCGAAGCCACTTGGGCCTAGCCCAAAACGGCGGCCACGGGCCCACAGGGCGAACCACCAGGGCCGGCCCAAAAGGCGGCAACGGCAGCCAGCGGCCACAGCGCACGCTGTGCTAGGCGCGGCGCGCGCGGCAGCGGGTGCGGAGGCGCAGCGCGCGGCCAAGGCAGCACGGCGGCGTGGCCGGGGAGCGGTGCGGAAATGCGGTGCGGCCGGCAGCGCGAGCAGCAGCAGGCACGCGCGCGGCGGAAGGCGGAGCAGCGGCAGCATGGAAAGCGGCAGCGCGCGGGCGACGGACGCGAGAAGGGAGGCGGGGATTCACCGGGGCGCGGCGCGCACGGGGAAGGCGGCGGCCGGGCGAGGCGAGGCCGGCGGAGCCGAGGAAGGAGAGGGGGAGGTCAAGGTGGTGCCGGAGCTCGGGGCAGCGCCGGGGAAGCCGGAACGGAGGCGCCGCGAGCTCGAAGATGGGGGCGAGCCTCGGGACGGCGGACGAGATCGAGGAGTGCGCGGCGAAGCCGAGGCCAGAGACGCGAGGGCGCGGAGGAGCTTGAGCGCGGCTTGACGCGCGGAGAGCTCCGGGGTGTGGTCGCGGCGGAGCGACAAGACGCGGAGGTGGACGAGCTTCACGGGCGCGGGCACCTAGACGAAGGGGAAGCCGGGGCCGCTGGGACGACGGCGTCGTCGAGGAGCTCGCAAGGCGCGACGAAGACGAGGAGGCGCTCCGGGGGAGAGGTGGCAGCGGCGGCCACCGGGGAAGAGAACGCCGAGGGAGTTGCGGGAGGTGGAGAGGATCAGACCGGGGGCGTCGCGAGGAGCGGATAAGAGCGAAGGGGAGCGCGAGACTTGAAGGCGGGCGCGTCGGAGGTGGGGACGGCCGGGAGGACGGCACGTGCGGGGCCGTGATGATGGCGCCGGGACAGCGCGTAGGCGACGACCTACGCGCCGAGGTGCAGCGAGGCGGCAGGCTGCGCGGCGGGGCGCAGAGGTGGGGTGCGATGCAGGCGGCGAAGCGGCGGGCGCAGACGCGAAGTGAGGGAGGTGGGGGCGGAAGGAAGAGGACAAGATGACATCAGCGATGACGTCATCGACTGACAAGTGGGCCCCACCTGTCAGCGGGAGAAAGAAAAAGAAGAGAGGGAGGGCAAGCTGGGCCTGGAATGGGCCCAAAGGCCGAGCGGGCCAGAATTGAGATTGACTCAGGAAAGAAAAAGAAATTGTTTAACAATTTCAGGAATTGAAATAAAGATGAATATTTGTGGAACTTGAAACGGGATTTGAATTTGAATGACCGTTCAAATTCAAAGACGGAAAAACGGAATGCTCAAACAAATAATGCGCAAATTATGCAAGTTTTATTTCAAAAGTTTTTGCAAATCGTGAAAATCGGATTACGACATCCGCAAATTTAATCAAATTTTAGTTGGCTTCGAAAAATTCAAAATTTTAGTGAATTTTGTTACGGTGAAAATTAGTGGGTGTTACATGCACGTTGTCGCATGTCTTGTTTCAGGGAAGTACTAAGTACTAGTATCTCTGTCCTAGAAAGGCTAGTTATTAACTTGTTTTCCTTTCAAACTGGTATTAAAAAAATGGGTCCTGCTAAAAATCAGGTGCCTGATCATAACACGTATGATCAGTCAATGTTTTGAGCTGTTGGATCTTCATCCAATGGTTCATATAAACAACCAACAAAAAGAAACAAAGATTTTACAATAGATATTCAATGATCACATGTGACTGATTGTAACAGTTATAATCAGACACCTGAAAATAAGAATAAGTGTTAAAAATCCTACAGCTAGCCAGGTCTCAGCTTATATACTACACTATGAGAATGGGCATCTAACAAATTTGGAGAGCTTACCTGATGACGTTGTTTCTACTTGGGGGCAAGGATGATCCTAGAAACTCGAATATATGATCTCTCATTTCATCATTAGTCACAAGCAAACAGTATAGTAGCAAAAGGACTAAAAATGCAGGGACTGAAATGTAAATAAATAAAAATTCAGGGAGTTTTCTATAAAAAGCATGGACCTAAATGCAATTACTAAATAATCTAGGGGTTAAACTGCAAAATTACAGTTTTTCCAGAATTAATGAATTAATTTTTATCCTAAAAGTTGATTTATTGCGTCACGATGACGTCAGCATGGCATCACTATGGTTTACGGGGTTTAGAGGGGTTTCGTGGACCCGGTCCACCAAATCCCGGGTTAGGGTTTAGGGTTGGTCCACGGGTCCACCATGGACCGATCGGCCGGCGGCGAGGTCTAGGCGGCGACGGGCTCGCCGGAGTTCGCCGGACCGGCGCTCCGGTGACCTATTCTGGGCGGCACTTGGCGCGTTCGGGAGAGGGCGACGCGGGGAGTCTCACCGTGCAGCGCGTGGTCGACGGCGAGGTCGCGGCGGCGGCGGCTCGGGCGTGCGTCGCTGAGGAGCTGAATTTTTTTTAAAAATAATATTTTTTTCCTGAGAATTACATAAATAAAATCGGAAATTGAGAAATTTCAAAAATATTACTCAGTCGTGCATTGGTTACACGAAAATAGTGTAGTCGTTCGTTGGTGGCACGAACATTAAGTTTTCGTGCGTTTAACATACGAAATACCGAGAGTCGTGCGTTGGACGTACGAAAATAAGCCGGATACGCAGTAGTCGTGTGTTTGGCGCACGACTACTCTTTTTCGAGTGACCGTCGCGCGAAGATTCCTGCCGGTACTGTGGAGGCAGAGTAGTCGTGTGTTGGTCGCACGACTTCTCTTTTGTCGTGCGACCGTCGCACGACAACAGCTCTGTTCTCTCACGGGCTGCTCTGTTCTCTCTCTCACTCTCATCAATCCGGTTCGATCCGCGGCGGAGGCAGCTCGACTGGGCGATTGGAGGCGCAGCGGCGGCGATTGGAGGCGGGGCTGCGGGATTGGTGGCGGGGAGGGGCGCGGCGCGGCGGCTAATCGGAGGCGCGGCGGGCTGCAATGGGAGGAGGCGCGGCGGCGGCGTGATCCGGCGCCTCGGCGCTGCCCGGCGAGGCCGCGGCGGGCGGGTCGTCCTCCGGTGGGCGGCCCCGTGTGCGCGAGCAGAAGGGAGGGAGGGCGCGGCGACCTGCGGGCTGCTGCCGGCCTCCTGCCGGCGCAAGGTAGAAGGAGGCATTTTTTTTTAAATGTAACTAGTTTGTGTTATTTTATTTATTTATGCAACTACTTTGTGCTCCTGAATACATGGTGTTTGTAGATTAAGATAAATTAGTTTCCTCTTATGAAGATAATAGATATTAGTGAAATTCAAATTAGTCATCTAAATTTTGAAAATATAGGTAGTATTGATTTGTAGAAAGTTGGGTAGTATTGATGTGTATAATTTAGTCATCCAAATTTTCAGGAAATAGGTAGTTTTGATGTGTACTAAGGTAGTATTGGATCAAGAAATGTTGTTAATGCAAAAGGAGATTAGATATTTATGAACAAATGATGTCTATTTAAATTTTAAGAATTGTTTAGTGAGATTCAAATTAGTCATCGAAAATGTATAGTATTTAGAGGGCTATGTATGCTGAAATGATTAATTAACAGCGGATCTTTGATTTGTTAGGTTGCATTCCCGTTTAATATGACAAGTCTTAGAATTTACTACGGCAGTGGGGAAATCAGACAGGGCCCATATGGTGTTGATTTCAGAAATTTTCCTTTTGTCGATGTTGAACACCCTAACCCTGATGGCACAAGGATGATAGAGATGCGGACTTGGTTGACCCGATTTATGCAATTAGACCCGACAGTTTATTCTGTTAAGGTGCAATGTTTGTGGAGTCGTAGTAGAAATCCAATTTTTTGGGAGCTGAAGGAAGTTCGTTGGACGGAGAAGTGGTTGAGTTGGCTAAATTGGTGTCGGAAACGACAAGCTTCTTTCATTTTGCTAGTGCAAGCATGTCCGAGAGAATTGTATGATGAGGATTCTGTAGTGTCGCATAGCAGTGCAACATTAGATATCGGACATGATAGTCGCAATGATGAAATTACGAGGGCGGAGGGGGAAGTTAGGCAGGAGGTTGAGGTTGTTAAGCATAGGCATATGGGTATTGCTGAGGAGGCGGAGGGGCAGGCCGACGAGGGTGAGCATAATGAAGCAATTGTTGAAGAGCTTGAGAACGTGGATCGTAATGCAATGCATGAGGAATATGTGTTAGCTAATTCTGGCAATGACGGCGATGATGACGATGAGGATGATGACGATGATAATTGGTCGAACAATCCCATCCCAGATGAATGGAACATGCAAGATAAAGCAACGATGGAAGTTATGGAGAACCATGGTTCTCGTTGGGAGTATGGGTCAAGTATGATTCAATTGAATCAGGTATTCCCTAATCGTTCTGAACTGAAAGACGCCGTGGCGCGTTGGGCAGTGACATCACTTAGAGAGGTGTATGTTGTGAACTCTAGCCCAGTTAAGTACAGCGTGAAGTGCAGAAATGATGGATGCAATTTTTATGTTCATGCATACAAGCCGAAGCACGAGACACACTGGGTGGCCTCTAGAGTTGTCCAACACAGTTGCACATTGGAAAATGTTGGTCGAAAGCACCGTAACCTCACGGCTTCCCTAGTAGCAAATGAATTGTTCTACGAGATTATCCAGAAGAGAGACACAGAATGTTCGTACATCCAACGGTCCATCGTACGTCGATTCAAGTATGAGATTAGTTACCAAAAGGCTTGGAGGGCAAAGCAGAAGGCCTTAGAGAAACGATGGGGCACTTATGAGGCTTCATACTGCAATCTATCTCGTGTGCTTGAAATTCTGAAGGCAAGAAATCCTGGGACATACATTGCATTCAAGGAAACTGAGTTCGCTGATGATCAACCAAGGATATTCCGGCGTGCCTTTTTTTCTTTGGGTCAGTGTATTCGGTCATTCCAGCATTGTCGCCCTGTGCTTTGCGTGGATGGCACGTTCTTGACTGGCAAGTACAAAGGTCAAATATTGACCGCAATAGGAGTTGATGGGAACAACCAGATACTTCCTTTGGCATTTGCGTTTGTTGAGGGAGAGAGCAAGGCAAGCTGGCTTTGGTTTTTTAGGCACCTAAAAGCTGGAGTTGTTCGTGATCGACCTAATGTTTGCATCATACATGACCGTCACGCTGGGATCTTATCTGTCATCAAGACATTGCAAGAGGAGCCGGATGAGCCGTATCCACGGCCTGACTTGCAGAGCAGGTGGTGCATCCGTCATATGGGTGCTAATTTCTATAAGCAATTTAAGAACAAGGCATTGATGGACATGTTCAAGAGGTTGTGCAGCCAGAACCAAAAGCAGAAGTTTGACGCTCTTTGGGAGCATCTTGATAGGAGCACAAGGTCTCACGTCGAAGAGCGAAATAAGAAACCAGGAACACCTGATGATCCGTTACCAGAACCATTGCCACCTCTTGGAGAAGGATTGGACCCTCCTGGTGTTAGAAGAAGGTCAGGAAGGCGCATCAAGTGTTTCTCACACTGGATCGAAGCTGAACCAAAGGAGAAATGGGCAAAGCTGTATGACACTGGCGGTGCAAGGTTTGTGTTAATGGCTATTGGTTATGTGCGTACATTTGTTCTTAGGATGTAGTATGTAATTGTATATATTAGAACTTATTGGCCCTGCCTCTTTCTGTAAGTATGACATAATGACTACAAACAATGCTGAGGTATACAACTGGGTGATTAGAGGGCTGCGTGGATTGCCTCTGGTGGGAATAGTTGAGGGCATATTGCATGGTCTCATGCAGTACTACCAAAAGAGGCACGCGGCTGCTGTTATTCAGAGCTTGAACGTGAATACGCCATATTGTTCATTTATGATGAAGCACTTGGATAAAAAGAACGAGAAGTCAGTACAACACATGGTCCGTAGCATGGGTGTACGTGAGCATCGTTTCGAGATAACCTTGAGATTGAAAGGGGGTGTGGGAAGCGAGACAAGAGTTGTGACTCAGGAGGTGAATTTAGGACAGGAATTTAATGGATGGTGTGAATGCACTTGCAACAAGCCGAAGCTGCAACACATTCCATGTTCTCATGTTCTCGCAGCTATATCACAGGTTCGTGTGCAGACCGCGTTATATGTGTCACCATATTACTTAAAGGAAAACGTGGTGGAGACTTGGACTGGGGAGTTCTATGGATTTACCTCACAGTTTGACTTCACAGATTATGATAGAGATTCCGTGATTTGTCTGCCTGATATGAATTTACTTAGGCATCCTCATGGCAAAGGTGGCCGTCCCCAGACTAGGCGTATACGCAATGACATGGATGAATCTGAGGTTGGAGGGCCTATTAGGAGGTGCATAGAATGCGATGAATATGGTCACAAGGCAAAGTATTGCCCGCAGACTAAAGGTGGTGAAGCTGGACCTTCAAGTGCTACACATCGCGGAGCACAACAACCACATGCTTATGATGGATATGCTGTATAATTGTCATAATTAGAATGGTGTATGCGAATTCGAGTCAAGTGTACCTTTAATTAAAATGTAAAACTTATTTATGTATGGAATTGTTGAATAACTGTGTGTAATATGAGTTGCCTTAGTAAGGTTGTTTACATAATTTTTAGTTGCATGATTTCTTGTACTTACTTGAGATTGTAAAATCTCTTAATGTCTTATAGGGATGGACCCGCCTGACCAACTTTTGAACCCGTCTTTGGACCAGCGACACCGTGCGTACCAGGTTACCACGAGTGGCGCTAATTTACTTGCTGTTCTGATAGCCCACACACCAGCTAAGGCTTGGAGACTTGACCCTCGGTGGTTTTCCAGGTTACACACTGTTTTTGGTTTTTTTTGGACCTTCAATGTTTTATGTATGTTGGGTACTAATGACCAAGGTGGTTTTGCAGGTTGTCTCGCGCTGGGTTGCTTCCTCTCGCTCGAATGATTCAGGCTACAGATGACGACCAGGACGACGCCGTCGTCGGGGAGGGTCACGTGGAGCGGTCTCGACACTTCCCGTTTGACCGTTCGCTTCTGTCCGCTTTGGTGGACCGATGGAGGCCAGAGACCCACACGTTTCACTTTCCGTTCGGGGAGATGGCAGTCACGTTGCAGGACGTGGCAATGCTGACAGGGTTACCCATTTCTGGTGAGGTCATCGGGCCCTTAGTCATGCCTGTTGGGTGGCAGCAGGATCTTAGCGTGAGGTTTGAGGGAGTCGTGCCCGATGCAGTGTTTGCTATTCCAGAGGGTCTGCGGCATGGCCCGAAGCGACAGTGGCTGCAACAGTTCACGGTAAGTGATTTTCTGTTTCAATTTACTATGTTACTAGTCATGATGTCGTAATAACAATTACTTTCTTTAATGCAGGTTGAGAACATGGTTCCTGAACCTACCGACTACCAGGTTTCCCGACACCTGGAGGCTTACTTGCTCTGGTTGTTTGGTTGGGTGATGTTCACGTCGACCCACGGCGACACTGTAGATGCCCGTTTCATATCATATGCACGGGCTATTGCTGACGCAGAAGATGGAGATGTTCCCCAAGTGTCTTGGGGATCGGCTGTTCTTTGTGCCACCTATCGTGCCCTTTGTGATGGTTGTGTCAAGAAACAAAGGACATCAAAGTTAACAGGTATGCCTCTACTGCTGCAACTGTGGTCCTTCGAGCGATTCCAGATTGGACGGCCATTCGTGAGCCCGATAGACTACACGGACGACATGTATGGTGGGGACGCTATAGATAGGCCGACCATGGGATCTCTTTGGACACGTCGTCGGGTGCGCACCTACTTACTATCATTTTATTTAATTATCGAAGCCTACTTACTATTTCTTATTAACGTGATGTCATACTTCCAGCCCCAATGGGCAGCCTTGCAGGTTCGATCTGTGTATGAGTTTTTCACAGAGCAGTTCGACCACCTTCGCCCAGAGTTAGTTGTTTGGGAGCCTTATAGGCCGGACTTGGTGCACGCACGAGCCTCCTTCCGTGGTATCTCAGAGTTGTGCTACCGAGACTCTGCGTTTTGGATGACCCGAAAGAAGCTGGTGTTTGATGTGTTTGTGGAGGACTACGCAGTACATCGAGTGATGAGGCAGTTTGGTCGTCGGCAGCAGATCCCGGTTCCTTTAGGAGACATTCTACCAGCAAGTGTTCACACGTGAGTTTTATAAATTAATTAAAGTAACGCACATTTATTTGAAGTAGCCTTTCTTTTAATGCATTACTCGAATCTAAATAAATTTGGTATGCATTTGCAGGTACACGAGAAAGGGCCCAGCGAAGAGCCAGGCAGACCTGACCAGTAGGATGTCACGTTGGGTGGAGGAGTGGGCGCAGGCAACCACTGATGTCATCGATGAGCAGGCACCTTATGATCCCAGCTACTACCAGCAGTACCTGCAATGGTACTGTGCACGGACTCGCACTCGTCTTATCCGCGTGCAGGACCCGCCACGACAGCTAGTAGCTAGTTCCGATGCACTTTACCCAGGCCATGTTGGAATGGCCTTGCACATGGCGGTACGTGACATTCTTCTATGACTTTCAATTGTTATTTACTATAATGACGTATACTTAATAGTGTGTTGCATTGCAGACTGACTTGGGGAGGGAGATATATTCAGAGGCGGATAGAATGACATCCCGCCTCCGAGAGAGCCAGCAGCCAGGTTGTGGGATATCGCTTGAGGAGATCACAGCTACGTTCTCACGTCTGGCCGCGAAGGGCCGGCGTATTGTAGAGCTTGCTTCTTGCCGCCAGGTGGATGCTGCGGCTCGTGGCTCTTCTGCGTCGTCTCAGAGACCCCCGCGAGCCCCGTCAGGTACCCCCGCAGAGCACGTTTACGGTGGCCAGTTCTACACCACACCACCACCTCCACACCCAGACGAAGCAGGAGGGTCCGGTTGGCATGGTCCTACACTTAGACCTATGCCTGGTATGTCATTTTTTTTTAAATAACCAATGAATTCCTTTAACACTAAAATGGCTAATGATTTGTACATGCTAAAATGCAGGGATGACCCATTTTGATGGCAGTGGCGGACATATGTCACGTGCGTCACCAGTGTCTAGCGGGTCCATGTTTCTGGACACGGACAGTCATGCAGACGTGATCACCCAGCACTACGGGGCTCCTCCGTTCACTCAGGACACGCAGGCAGAGGTTCGGCAGCTCCCCAGACGCGAGCGAGGCCCACCAGATTATTACACTCCGTCGGCATACGACCATCCTCAGGGTACACAGGCAAACGAACAGGTCCCACCTTCCGCACGCAGGCGGAAGCGTGGGAGAGGCAGGGGTCACGGTCAGGGCAGGGGTTAGGGTTGAGAACTTCAGCACTAGGACATTTGTATCGTTATTGTAATATTCGGAACTTAAGCATGACTTCTGCATCTATTTATCAGTAACTTATGCACTCCATACTGACGCGCGACGATCAGCACTTAGCCAATTAGTAGCATCTTTGCATTATTTAAAGGACCGCTCCTAGCCTATATGCTAAGCATGATGAAAAGATGATGTCACCAGTTGATTAAGTCACGTGTGTCCATTGTATTACATGAACGAGTTGTATTAACATCACTCACCCATATCTATAATCCAAATAATGTCCCGAAAATTATTATAACATGCATATTACTTCTAAACCACCACAATATTTGTTTATGTCCAAACAAATATCATTGTCGGAGCATCCAATGCGTTTGCTCACTATATAAGGACACCACAGGCATGTCTCCAACACACCAATAATGGCGTCTTCCGAAAATCAGAACTCTGTTGTGGTGCCGGACTGGGAAGACCGCCCATGGTGTGAGTGTGGAGAGCGAGCCAAGTTTTCAACATATCAAGGCAGGAGGTTCTTCCATTGTCCGAAACCAATGGATGAGGTATGTCGCTCAGTTGTTAATAAAATTTTTCAACATATCAACGTAGGAGGTTCTTCCATCATCTTCAATATATCCCTTGTTTACCTCCATCAGAGATGGTAATGAAATTTTTGTTTATCAAGTGTGAGTTTGAAGAATGGATCGACAAAACACGGGGGCCATACACCGATACGCCTGTCATCGTCATAGAAAAGGATGCGGACTACGAAATGAGGAAGGATGAATACGTAAGGAGAGAAAGGGCGCGTCGTACGACGATGCAGTCTCTCCCAGAACGTGAAATAGGACTTAAGATGACTGAGGAGGAACTTGATTCACGTCGTGATGCCCGGCTCCGTCGTCGCGCCACTGAGAAATAAATGTTGTATCCTAAATTGTTGTCCCATCGTAACTGTATGGCATGTGACGTTGTAACTCCCATCAAATAAATCTTATGCATTGGATTCCCTTATCTCTCAGCCTCCTTTAGTCACGTCCACAGCCCTCAAAAGCATAACACGAAATAATGCATGACTGCACTAATACAGGGTCACACTTTGCAGAAGAGGCAGAGCATCCAAGGACCAATAATGGCTGAGTGCATCAATGCATCACTGTATCCCTGTCACTGCATCACTGTCACTGCATCGCTATCACCAATAATGCCAGGTCCACCAATGCATCACTGTATCCCTATCACTGCATCACTGTCACTGCATCGCTGTCACCAATAATGGCAGGTCCACAATCACTGCATCCATGTCACTGCATCAATGCCTTTCCCTTTTTCCATGCATGCTTCACTGCATGCATGTCTCCTCTGCCCATCAATTAATCGTTGGTACAGGAGGTAGGGGATGCCCACACATTTCAAGCTAGGGCCGCCCTTTTCAGAGGACCAGCCAGGGCATCCAAGGAGCATCAATGTGTACCAACACTTGTGCCCACAACTGTACCCACAGCACTGACCGATCACTGGTGTTGTCATCTCACTACAGTAAATGACTGCACGCCTCCTCTCTCACTACACCGGTCACTGGTGTTGTCATCTCACACACTCAAAAATTGTGGACACAATTGCTTCTTTCCTTCAATAAATAGAACCACTCCCATCGTCCATCCACACACTCATCCACACACTCATCCATGGCCAACAGAGGGGGACGAGGCAGGAGAGGAGGGAGAGCGGGGAGTTCCAAAGCACCACAAGAGTGGGTTTGGGATGGACAGAGAGGACCCTGCACATATGATCCACCTGTTCAGGCGTTCCCTTTAGAGTCAAAAGATGAGTTCGACTCTATTGTCAATCCACTTAGAGAGTATGACAATAGCAAGTTCACATGGCCAAAATGTTGCCACAAGATAGACTGCGTCGTCCAAATGTTCGACGGCCAATGCGAGGGTGGTCGCCGCTTCTTCAGATGCCCAAATGGAGAAGTGAGTTTTCATTCTTCCTTGTTCACATCCGTCTGTGAGTCTCATCTTTAAACTTCCTCAGTTCTATTCAGCAACATTTGCAAACCTTCTTTTTACAGAATAATGAGGACGAAAGCAATTGTGGCTTCACGCAGTGGGTGGATCCTATGCCTATTAGCGCAACAAGGGAGTACATTAGCTACCTACAAAACCGCATATTCGACCTAGAGCAAGAACTACAAACAGCAACTCCACATCAAAGCCAAGAGCTCGTCATCAGCATTGCTGGCCCTGACACCTTTTGCCTTGATTCATACTGCAGATGCCCCCACCACAAGTCAGGTCCAATCAACCCACCACCACAAGCTCCACCACCACAACCACCAAGTTACTACGGTGGGAACAATGACTATGGCTACTCCCAGTCTGGGGGAGAGTCCAACTACAGTCCATGGGACTAGATTTCGCATTAAAGCACGGCTACGGCCTCGTTCAATGTTGCATTTTCAATTCCCTAAGGCATGTCAGGATTAATACGGTGCACAAATAAGTTAGTCGTTATGTGTACCGAACATGCCATTGCAATTTATCACCTATGTGCTTCTATTTCACTGTACTTCACATAATGAAGTCGGGTCCTATTTCCTTACTCGTAGACAACACAATCAATTGTTCATTTCACATGATTTAATTCATCAACAAGGCAGAAAAGACTATACTCACGTACCAAAACCTTGGAAACCACATAATATTGCCTTTCTATGCAAAACATATGGGAAACCAAAAATGCATGTGCTAAAAAAATTATTTTAAGAGTAATAGTACGTTGAACATACTATTACTTCAATTTCGTGAGCTGAACACACGAAACCTTAGTTTTCGTATCTTGAACACACGATTACCTTCTTAGCACGCCCAACACACGACATAATGGCATACAGGCCTTCTGCTGTCACATACAGCGTATTTTCGTGCGTTCAACACACGAAAAATGGTAGTCGTGCGTTCATTGCACGACTACCCTATTTTCGTGCGTTCATTGCACGACTACCCTATTTTCGTGTGTCCAACGTACTACTTCTTGATTTTCGTGTGACCAACGCACGACTTGGTATTATTTCTGTAATTTCTTCACTTTTGGTATTATTTCTGTAATTCTTCGAAAAAAAAATATTATTTTAAAAAAAAACTCTTCATCCAGTGCTGCCATAAAACTAAATTAGTTTTTGCACCAAACATTGCACTGCCTGTTCATCATGCATAACCGGCAGCTACTGTCTCAACCTTTAATAGATGAGTGAATTACCCAGTCACCAAACAATGAATTACCTAATCCCGAATCACTGAACCATCTTCGACCTATTTCAGCCATACCAATACTCTATAACCCAGTACCAATTGCAGGGAAACAACTAGCGGAGGAAATTGCAGGACAGCGTAAGAGATAAGTGAACTGAGTGGGCCTATGGTACGGCGACGAACAAATGGATTTACGAGGAAGATCCAGCATCGCTAGTCTGGGAACAGGGTCACGCTGCCGCCGTTTGAAGCTGGTGGGGACGGCGCCGGCCGGCTCGTCGTGAAAGTGAAATGGGTAGGGGAGGATGTTGCGGCTGAAAGGCAGGCAACGGCGGTGCTGCTTGATCGGCGTCCGCGTCCTCCGGCGGCAGTGGCCACCGGCCCACCGTGCCTCTTTCTCCTCTCTTCCCTTCGTTCTTTTTCCGTAACGATTCGAGGACACCATAGTAGCCAGCAGTGGCAATCACGTAATAAGTTTCATTAACAACACAATTACAGTAATGCCCACAGGAATGGACGGTCAGATCGAAGTTATACTACCTCCTTCCACCAAGTGGTATGGTGCACCGTAAAAATTCTCTATTCTTTTTCGTCCCTCCGGTCTCTATAGCTTTCGTCCAGGGACCAGGCGCACTTGATCACATTCTGGAACATCTCGCGAGCCAGTCCAGGTGCTCCACCTAGTCACCGCAAACGCAAGCACAATCTCAGGCACTCACTGGAAACTAATTTCAGGAGACGTTCGGCAACGTGCGCGCGCACCGGCCACCCTGTAGTTTCGCGACGTTTGTTGCTTACCCACAGCGTGTGCGTGTGGCGCTTCGGCCGCCGAGCCTCCTCCATATGCCGGTAATCCTCGAGCACGGTGGCCAGGACGGCAGCGCGACGCGTCCGGACAGGACGGCGGCCACCCACTTGGACTGCAGCTCGATCAGCTGGAAGACGATGCTCTGAAATTTAAAAAACAAGAGTTTTGGCTCGCATATGTACTGAAACATGTTGCGAAACGGTTAGTTTTGGGGCTATGTACCTTGTATGCATGGTAGCCCCACGAAGGAGAAGTGCGGTGCTTACTTTGGCGGGAAGACGTGCTGGTACAGTGGCCCGACGCGGTTGTCGTCGACAGTGAGACCGTCCAGGTCGAGGAAGGGGAAATGATACCGATACCTTGAACGCAAAATGTAGAACCGAAGAAATGAACCATTCAGAAGAAATGCCACGAGGAAGTAAGCAAGGAGCCCAGATCAAGGAAACCATTTTTTGAGCCCATCAGTCCTACCCTGTGCAGTAGATAATTAATAGTATCTGCAGCCACCGCTGGACCTTCAGCAAAGCGCACCTGGCCGTCATCCTGGACGCAGTCTATCTGTGCATCAAGCGTACGTCATACCAGTGCATAATGATGAATGGCAAGAAGTTTATTATGAGGACCTCGGATTTCGGGCACCACTGGCACCGTGTTGTGCCCGATGCTGACGACGACGGCGTCGAACTCCACCACCGCCACCACGCCGTCCTCCCCGCGCCACTCCACCGACCACCGCTCACCGCCGAGCGGCGCCACCCGTAGCACCTCCGCGCGGAGCCTGACGCGCGCAGCGACGCCGGACTCCTCGCCGAAGGCGTCAAGGAAGGCGAGGACCTCCGCGTGGCCTGGGAACGTGCGCGGGTCGCCCGCGAAGGCCCGGCCGGACAGCGGGAAGCCCGAGAAGCCCATGAGGTCGCGCGGCAGGTTGGTGCGCAGCGACGCGTAGAGGCTGCCGTGGACGGCCGGGTCGCGGCTGAGCGGGTCCGCGTCGTCCGCGCGGGGGTCGTACGCCCAGGTGCCCCCGGCGCGGGACGACTTCTCGAAGACCCGCCGCGCCCGCGCCCACCACGGCCACTGCGCGAGGCATCGCCGGCGCCGGTTCGTTCTTCGGACTAGTGTGGCTGTGCGAGCGCTTGAAGCATGAGTTTTGTTTTGTACAACCGAATAAGAGACACATGACTATCCTTTTCTTGTTTCTCCTTTGTTTATGCACATGATACACACATCGTGTTACGTTTAACCCGACGGAGCTGTGTACAATTGTCGTTAGGTTTCGGTTCCGGATATTGCTAAGGAATAACTCTAACCCCCCCCCCCCCCCCCCCCCCCCCCCCCAACCATGGTCATGAGACTACTTCACCCCTGACCTTTAAAACCGGACTTTTAACCCCCTGAAGTATCAAAAACCGTCTAAATAACCCCCTGGGCAGTTTTGGAAGCGGTTTCACTGATGCGGTCCCACATGTCAGCTCCTCTTCACTACAGGAAACCTGGAGTTTGCCGAGTGCTAGAGGCACTCGGCAAAGCAGCTTTTACACTCGGCAAAGAGTTTGCCGAGTGTTGCACTCGGCAAACACCAGACGGCAAACAGCTCTCGGCAAAGCCGGATTTGCCGAGTGCTTTTTGTCGGGCACTCGGCAAAGATTTTGCCGAGTGTCAAAAAGGCACTCGGCAAAATAAAGTAACGAGACGGAGAGAAACGGCCGTCAAAAGGGTTTGCCGAGTGCTTGACGGAAAACACTCGGCAAACTTTCCTTGTTTGCCGAGTGCCAGAGGCCAGGCACTCGGCAAACATTTCTTGTTTGCCGAGTGCCAGGCTCTGGCACTCGGCAAACAAGAAATGTTTGCCGAGTGCCTGGCCTCTGCCACTCGGCAAAGAATGGCACATGTGCCGAGTGCCTCAGTTTTGGCACTCGGCAAACTTCTGAGGCACTCGGCAAAAAAAATTTTCAGAATGCAATAAAATGTTTAAAATCACTGCAACCTGGACCAAAATCACACCAAATCATACATACATGCTCACCATCATCACATACACATATATATCATCACAAACACATTAAAATCACCACAAACACATTGAAATCCATCACAAACACATATTTGTCTCTAAATACACATAGAAATGGTTCAACTTGACGTCCACAAGCACAAGTTCATGAAATGGTTCAAGTTGACGTCCACAACTAGTTGGTTCATGCAATTGAAGTACAAATACAACTACAACCTACATCGGAGGAGGGCGAGGATAAGGAGGGAACGGTGACCAAGCAGCGGGAGGGGAAACCGGCTGATTGTTGGATCCAGCGGATATATTCTGCAAGAAGAAGATATTACATAATTAACACAAGATTTCAGATAGAAGCATACAAGCTGAAGCATTCGAGATTATAATTGAAAGTTAGAAATGAAACTACAAGGATTTAGATAGACTCACCGGAGTGCCCTGACTCGGACTCGAAGTGCCGACAGGAGGAAGAGGTAGTGGCGGCGGTTGCATCCCACCACTGTGCCACTGGTGAAACATGAACTGCATTTGCCGCTGCAAGTCCTCCTGCATCTTTGCTTGCTGTTCCTGCAGCCTCGCATCGTACCTCGCCTGCTGTTCCATCAGCTGTGCCTGGTACTTCGCATCCTGTGCCTGCAGCTTCGCCTCCATCTCCTCCCGTAATTGGGCCTACAACATGTCATCCCAATGTTACAATGCAAAGCAAATATATGTCTCAAATCCAACGAAACGACGAATAGAACAGAAATAACCTGGGCTTGGTCAAACTGAATCTGTGCAGCGCTTGGCCGTGGGCGTATGGGCGGGGCTGAGGACGAGCTCCTCGCTCGGATCTGAGAGAGGGTGGGAGTAGAGGCCGTGTCCAGTGTGCTGTCCCCAATCCAGTACCGGCCATGCTTCTTACCTCCACCCACCCTCATGATGATCTCTCCATCAAGGTCCTCGGTGCTCGGGTTCCACTCGGGCCCGTGTTTCTCCCTACCCATCTCGGTGTACTGACTGAGGCGAGTGTGGACGGTGGGGTTGCTGTACGCCTCGGGGGGGTCCTCCGGGTTGTAGTCGACCTCGATCGACGTCGCCTTGCCCTTGTGGGCCATTGCCCAAGCCATCAACGGGGGGCACTCTCGGCCCTCATGCGCCCGCGACTGCAAAGAAAACAGAAAGATGATTAGAAATTATGCAAAATTGAGCGTTACAAACAACGAAATGAATTCGCGTACCCATCTAGTCGCGTACTCGTCAAGGGTACGGTTGCCTTGATGGTGTGCTGGACCAGGCATCTTCAAACGCCGCTGCCGGCAAGCTTCGTGCGTCTTCTGCCACTCGGGGTCGCACCACCTACTCACAAAGTACTCCCAGCAGTCCCTGTGAGAGGCGCACCACCACGGAATCACCTACACGTCATTTGACCAAGTTAGATGTTAGTTATTGTGAAACTATGAGAATAACAAATTAATCGTACTTAATCAAGTATAGAAAACATGAGAATGTCAAATTACCTGCATGTATTATTCTGCAGCCAGCCATATGGTCCGAGCCGCCTTTTTCTCAATCTTCCTACCAAGTTTTTTGGCGTAGTAGGTCCTCACGGCCTGGACGCGCGCCTCGTAATGCATGTCCGTAATGAGTTTAGGACATGCATCGTACGCCCGACGCACCGCACGGTCCCTCCATTCTGGCTCGACCCTGAAAAAATCCTGCACATTGACGCGATGTATACTTTCATTATTTGAAGAATATCCAATGAACGAGATGTATTGACCAATTCAATGTAAACAAGACTTACCCACAGCTCTCCAACTACCCGGTCCGCCACGGTGCGAAAGTCTCTCCCATCCTCGTCTGGGACATCAGCGACGCGTTTGTAGTGGGCCCACGTCAAGGCCGGCTCCTGCCCCCCGTCGCTCAGTGGCACCATGCCAGGAAAGTGTCTCCTGCACAAAAGGCCGAGGATGCCGGCAGGAATACGTTCGTGGTCACCCGGAACGATCGTCTCCCAGCCCCTGCACAAGTGATCAAGACAATGATTAGTTTCTATTTAGATTTGAAACATAGCAAATGACTTAAAAGTTAAAGTTACTTACTTCTTCCCTTTGGGTCGAACCAACGGGCGTCTCTCAACAGGGATCGGTCGCTTTGGAAGTCGTGCAGGACCTCGCTCCCACACTTTCGGCACGTCCTCAGACGCCGCCTCGTCCTCCCCGTCCTCCTCCTCCTCCCCGTTCTCCTCCTCCTCCTCCCCGTCCTCCTCCTCCTCCCCGTCCTCCTCCTCCTGCTCCGGGGCCTCCTGCTCCGGCTGCTCCTCTGAGGCCTCCGAGGCCTCCTGCTCCCGCTCCTCCTCCGACTCGTGCACGGAAGGAGCAGGGGACGGTGGCCTCGACCCCCTCACTCGACGCCTGCCGCCACCTCTGCAGCCTCGAGCCTTGACTCGACTACTCCCGCTCCCAGACCCCTCAGCTGCAGCGGACCGCTTCCCAGTCGCCTTTTGGTACAGGGACGTCACCGTCCTCATCACACCACCACCCTTGCCCACCATCTTTGATCAATCACCTGCAATTAACAAGATTAAATCCATCAGTATTTCGAAATATATGCAAAAAAAATATAACATGTAATAGAAAGTAACATAGTATTGCAAAAATTAAATTAACTACTACGGGCCATACATGTATTAGAAATAATCATCAAGATCAGGATCTTGTGCATTGTTTGCCTCATCATCACTATAATCATCAAGGTCCATATCATGTTGCACGTGTTCTGAAGGCGGAATGTCATCGTCGTCTAAATGTAATCGCTCAAGTAATTTCAAGTCGTTCGCATTCTGAACCTCATCTCCAGCATCGTCATCAACAACCGTTTCATTGTCTACTTCCGTTTCGATCTCTTCGGTTAAGTCTATCACAAAACCCCCTTCTAGCCCATCTTCTTGGAAGAACTCTCCATCGACATATGTGTTTGGGTCTACATTGTAATCTTCATTGTTTGGGACCGGTAGTTTGCCGTGTGGCGATACCTTGTACACAACATCCCAACCCTTGAGACGGTCGTCAGTTTGGCACGGGTATGGGAGATAATAAACTTGTGTGGCATGTTGAGCAACAATATATACATCGTCTCCTGGATAGACGGATGACTGTCGAATTTCGACTAGCCCAAGATTAGGGGTCCGTCTAACTGCTTGAGGATCAAACCAATGGCATTTGAATACGACAAGAGGGAGAGGCTTGCAACCATCAAAACAAATTTCGTATATTTCTTCAACTCTTCCATAATATTCGACCCCATCGTCACCAGGAGTAAAAACTCCGGTGTTAGTGGTTTTACGATTAGGCCGATTCTGCTCGTAGCTTGTTGTGTGAAAGCGGTACCCATTAACATCATAGCTTTTAAATGACTTGACCGCATAAAGACAGCCCTTGGCAACCTGTCTTAACTCGGCATTCATTGTCGCTTCGGTTCGGGCCTGCAAGTTCAAGCAGGATAGTTAGCTACATTATTCGCACGTACGAGGAACTTGTAATGTCATACTAAGAAAATGCTAAATACCTTCCTATTGAACCAAGAAATGAAATCGGGCAATCCATTTCCTGCACCGTTGCAAAGAAGGGTATCGACATCATGTGCGGTAGGAGGCACTTCATCATGCCAGAATACATCAAGAAATCCCCTGTAGCAATGAGGAACAAGTGGGTTGGATGTGGAACAAATGGGTTAGATGTCTAATTATGAAATTTGTTCATAACTTACTTGATGTACACGTCCACTTCTCTTAGGTTGGTCAGCACATACAGCATGATCGTGCGCCACTCTGGATATGTCAAGTTCTTCTTGGTCGCTTCACCTCCGCGCCCGTATTGCCCTTGGAAAAGGCTGAGGGTCGATTCATTTTCGTCAACGTTGTAACGAGAGGGTGGAAAATGCACACTCGGAAGGTTGTCAGAATAGTATTTTGTTGTGAAGTTTGACACCTCCTCCAGAACGTGTGCCTCTGCAATGGAAGCTTCAATTTTGCATTTATTTTTACATTTCGTTCGAAGAACCTTTTGACACCGCTCAATTGGATAGCACCAACGGTTCTGCACAGGCCCCCCCATTCGAGCCTCATACGGAAGGTGCAAAATCATATGCACCATCGGAGTGAACAAGCCTGGTGGAAATATCTTCTCCAACTTACAGAGCAACACAGGCGCCATTTTTTCCATTTCTGCAATCACGGAAGGTGATATCTCCTTAGCACAAAGCTGACGGAAGAAATAGCTCAACTCTGCCAGCACTTGCCACACATGATCAGGGAGATAGCCTCGAACCATCACGGGAAGAAGCCGCTGAATCCACATGTGGTAGTCATGAGTCTTGACCCCGTTGATTCGCATAGTAGCCAAGTTCACTCCCCTACTCATATTCGCTGCGTACCCATCAGGGAACATTAACGTTTTGAACCATTCTAGTACTTCCTTCCTTTGGGGCCTCGTCAGGACGAAATCCGCCTTAGGTTTTCTCCATGACTTGCCGGAAGCAGGAGGCGCCATGTCTAGCTTTGGTCGATTGCACAAAGTAGCTTGATCGACTCTTGCCTTAACATTGTCCCTTGTCTTATCAGCAATGTCCATGATTGTTCCGAAAAGTGGAACGCCTAAGCCATGTTCAACGTGCATTAGGTCAATGTTATGTGGAAGAAGAAGGTCTTTCATATACGAAAGCCTATACAAGCCACAGATCTGAGTGAAGGCATGTAGCTCACCATATCCCACAAAACCACCGTCTGTTTCATCGACCTTGAGACCATCTAACATAGCACTCACCTGCGCACCTGTCAAGAACTGCGTTGGAGGGTTGAGAACTTGGACACCTTTCGTAAAGTTCTTTTTGTCTCTTCTGAATGGATGGTCAAGAGGGAGGAATTGTCGGTGTTGGTCGAACGAAGAAAACTTGCCACCCTTCTTCAACCAAATCCACCTCACAAGATGCTTGCATACCGGGCAAGGAAACTTTGAGTGAACGCCCCAGCCACAGAAACAACCATACGCCGGCATGTCATGCAGAGAGTAGAAGTACCAAACATACATTCTGAAGTTTGTCTTTGTAGCTTTATCGTATGTCCATACCCCTTCCTCCCAAGCACGTTCCAAATCATCAATCAGAGGCTCCATTCGGACTCCTCTGGCTCCTCTTCCTCCCCCCTAGGTTGTTCACGGAACTGGGCTTCCTGATAGTCCTGTAACATGTCCTCCACCCCGCCATCAGCATCACAATCATCGACGCGTTGTCTCACGAGCTCCCCCCTCAATCTATGGGCTTCACCATGGTAGACCCACCGGGTATAGCCTGGCGTAAATCCATAGTTACCAAGATGCAACCCCATCTCCTCCTCCGTCTGCTCCCTTGTGTTGCCGCAACGGCTGCAGGGACACCAAGTCTTTCCACCTTTGCTGAGATTGGCAAATGCTTGTTTCAAGAAAGCAAGGGTCTTGTCAACCCATTCGCTTGTTTCAGAACCCTTCCTTGGACGGCCCGTGTACATCCACGCACGGTCATCCATCTTCTATCATATGACGGAGCAATTTAAAATTCATTGGTATCTACACGATGCATACAATGTCTAATAGGTGAAGATAGGTCCTAATCCCACCCGACAATGCGTAGATGGGGCTAGTTTCCAAGGTCTACTCCGGTCCGAGACAGAATTTCGGCAGCACCTCCCCGCTGTTCTCCAAATACACGTCCTGCGAGGGAGATTGTGTATCCGGAGAACAACAGGGAGGCGCGGCCGAAACTCTGTCTCAAACCGGAATAGACAATGGAAACTAGCCCCATCTACGCATCCTCGGGCTGTCCAAGAAACGTGGACAATTCGAAATAGATACGGTCATAGATATGCAACCCTCGGGCATATCTCCAACTGTATCTATTTCGAACGGGAGACGCCTAACTAGGTTACACGTTACCTACAAACAGAAATGGAAGGGGGGGGGGGGGGGGCTTTTATGTCTCACCTTGCTGTCCCGCAAAGTGACGAGTGGAAGACGGTGGAAAAGCCTCTCCTATCCTGCAAAGAACGAAACATAAAGCCGTCAATTCAAAATTTCGACAGCACCTCCCCTGTACAGTGAGGTTCCCAAAACCTGTAAGGAAACAACGGCGCGATGGCCGGCAACCACATCCAATAAATCAACGGCACAATGACCGGATACCACATCCAATTTATGACAAAGCATCCACCATTACTCATATTTTCCATTTCATTCCACACTTGGTGAAATGCATCGTTAACAAATAAATGGAAGTATTTCATCAATCTTTTCATTCAACATTTGCATACACCGTAATTTTTGCATAAAAGCAATTCAATCGATTTTTGCATAAAAGTAATTCAATCAATTTTCACTTTCAATTTAATCTAACCTTTGCATCCAAAGCAATTCAAATTTTGTGGTCACTAACATACAAAGCAATTGAAATTCGCATACAAATTTGCATTCAATTTTATCCTTTCATTATCGCAACAAAGTAGCATTTCATTATTCAAAAAAATGAAAAAAAAAATTTAGAAGAAGAGCTCACCTTCCTGGACGTCGACGGCAGTGGCGTCGGGGAAGGCTGGCGTCAAGGGAGGCGGCCGTCGGGGTCAGGGGCCCCTCGCCGTCGCCGACGACGAGGAAGGTGGACGTCGGGGGGAGGTCGGCGTCGAGGGCCCGAGCAGGAGCCGGGTGTCGGCGTCGAGGGCTGTCGGGGTCGGGGGAGCCGGGTGGAGACGTCGGGGGAGGCGCCGGCGTCTGCCCGCGGCGACCCACGTCGTCCGTGGCGCGGGGGAGGCGGAGGGGCAACAGCGGGGGCGGCTCGGGGAGGGGGACGACGATGGGGGAGGCAGCGACGTCAAGCCGCGGCGCCCCGCGTCGTCGGCGCGGTGGAGGCGGAGGGGCGGAGGCGGGGGCGGGGGACGGGGTGGGGCGCGCTTCAGGCCGACGACGGGGGAGCCAGCGGCGTCGGCGAGGCGGCGCGGGGTTGAAAGAGAGGCGGCGGCGGCGCGGGGTTGAACAAAGAGAGAAGAAAGAGAAAGAAGAAAGCTAGGGCGCCGATGTACCTTATCCAAAAGGTTTGCCGAGTGCCCGATCTAGGACACTCGGCAAACCGAAAGCACACGGCAAAAAAATTTTGCCGAGAGCCAATGCTAAGACTCTCGGCAAACATTTCCCATCTGAAGTTAAAAAAAAAATAGAAATTCCAAACAAATTCAAAAAATAGCCAAATTTTGGCAGGATACATTTCATATCATCTGTTATCTATATATAAAAGATTTAAGGTCAAACCATATTGTGACCGTCGTTTTGGTTCGAAATCTATACAATCACTTCATAAGTTTATTGATCTTCTTCGAGGATACTTCGGTATGTAAACAATGTACGTGATAACTTTTGCGAAACTTTTTCTATAATTTATCATAACCTCCACGTATGATTTCATGATACCAGGATAAGTCTCGTAATTTTTAGACTTTGTTTGAGTTTTATAAAAATAAAATACTATTTGACCCCATGGTTCAACTTCATATATTATGTAAAAGATGCCCGATTTTTCTGTTGATTTCATGGTTACGGCCTCACATTTGACTCAAGAACATGAATATCATTTTTTCAGTAACTACGTTTCAATATTTGAATCACTTGTAGTTCAAATTTGAATTATCTTCAATAAATACTTTAAATGAAATAATTTACTTAAATATAACAAATGAATAGAGAAAAATACAAAATTTGGACATGAAATAACATGCATACATATATTGATGTCCAAAAAAAAAGAGACCAAAACCGGTTTAAAAAAAAAATATTTTGCCGAGTGCTCCTGACAAGCACTCGGCAAACCTATGAGTTTGCCGAGTGCCAGGTAGGGGCACTCGGCAAACTTAAGAGTTTGCCGAGTGCCTGACACATGGCACTCGGCAAACGTTGACGGCGCCGTCCCCTGTTCCCCGTGCGTGGCACGTGCCTGATTTTGCCGAGGGCCCAGGTAGCTGCCGAGTGTTTTTATTTGTTTGCCGAGTGCCGTGTCAGCGGGCACTCGGCAAACGTGAGTAGTACCGAGTGTCCCTTGTTTGCCGAGTGTCTTCGTCTCGGCACTCGGCAAAAAATCTGTTTGCCGAGTGCCCGACAGAAAGCACTCGGCAAACATCTAGGCACTCGGCATATACGGGCTTTCCCGTAGTGCTTCTTATCCTCAGGCATTGCCATTTCTCTCTTCTCTACGATTTGCTCTGCTCCAGCGTCGCCCGCTCCGCTCGCCGCGATACCCCTTGCTCCCGCACGCCGCGATTCGATTCGCCCAGCTCCCGCGCCGGCGCGCCTCCCGCCCCGATTCAACGCCGCCCCGCTCGCCGCAATTCAACCAGCTCCTGTACGCCGCCCGCGACTCCTCCCCGCTGCAATTTGCCCTGCTCTCGCACGCCGCTCGTCGCGATTCACCGCCGCCCCACCCCGCGTTGGCCGCCGTGAGGCCCGGTAATCAACCATCATCTACAGGGAGGAGCAGCATCTACAGGGAGGAGCAGCAGGTGATGAAACGGGAGGAGGTGCGGCAGGGGATGAAGCAGTCTTGGAGGGGGAGACAACGTCTCTAGAATTCAGGTTCACTGATCATCACCAGATATTCAGATCACTGCACTACTATCATCGATTCATCCTAAAACACGATGAATCAAAATTTCCTCTCGCTAGCAAGCATAGCAGCAGGATCCGACCAAGAGAAAGGGCAGAAATCAGATGCAAAATTGTTCAAAATTTTGTTAACAATGTCAACAATGCGGTGGTCGAATTGTCAATTTTAAATTTAAATTGAAGTGAAGTTTATTTGATTTTATATTTCAACAAGAAATTGTTAATGAAAGATATGTGAAGCAACTCTTATCTTCCAAACACAAAGGCACGCATAAAATAATTTTGAAGACTTTTCCATAATTTTTGGACTCCTTTTTGGTGTCCTTAAAAATTCGTACAAGTTTGAATTTCTTCCATTTGACATATTTTTTTATTTCAAAATTTGTTTCAGATTTTGAGTTAGGCCCACTACAAAATTTATCCCTCATACTCTCCTCTTCATGCACAAAAATTCCCAAAGTTTTCGGAGGCCAGAAAATATCTTTATTGACTGAGGAAAACAAAAGGAATTCACTTGCTGCTTGTGATTTCCCTTTGGGTGGTTTTGCTACGAATTGGTTTTTTTTGGGACAATTATGTTTTTACCCTCACTCTGAACTCTAATTATGATTTTACCCTCACTTTTTTAACTTTGCGATTTTACCCCTGTTTTTTCAACCTGAAGCCAGAATTAACCCTTACTGAGGGTAAAATCGCAATAGAATTATTCTGATTTTACCCCTACTGAGGGTAAGATCTGGCTTCATGTTGAAAAACCAGGGGTAAAATCAGAAAGTCAAAAAAGTGAGGGTAAAATCAGAATTAGAGTTCAAAGTGAGGGTAAAAACAAAAATGCCCCTTTTTTTTTTAACCGAAGTCAGTAGGGGAAATCCCGACCTATTTTTTTTACTTTTTTTTTTATTTTAGCCTGGTTATTTGCTCCCACGGGAAGTTGAACCCAGGTCTGCTAGATGCTACTCAGGTGCTCTAACCACTAGGATAGAGGCCCTTCGGCACGAATTGGTTTTCATATGGCAAGGAGCAGGCCTATCCCCTTTCCCCACTAACTTTTGTACCCAAAACATTTTATGACACATGGGACCAAGTTTGACTTTGAGTTGGGAAGCCATTTAAAACCATCACTCCTCCCCATTCCCCACCTATATATATCCCCATCATTTCTGCCCGGCCCTCTCTCGAGCAGCTCGAACTAAAGAAAAACTGCAGAGACCTCTTCACTTTCCTCTTCCTGATCCACTCAAGAAATGGAGAGTTAGATTGTGCATGTTGGGATTTGAGTTCTCCGTTCTTTTCTCTTAAAATCCATCCAAGAGGTTCGTGCATGCACAAGGTTTTGCTTGAGTTATTTGATCTATCAGTCCCTTTCCCCCTTCTATGTCCAGCACGCAAGAACATCACTCACAACCACTTCCCTGCAGGCTCTGCTGATCAAATCCTCGATCCAGGGAGGGACGCCTGGACCTGCTCCATCAACTCTCAGCTTTGGGACGCGCAAGGGCAAGATTCGAGCTCATATTCTTCATCGCTGGCCTCTGCTCGATCTCCTCTACAAACTCATTTCTACTACCTCTGTGAACTCTGAATTCATGTGTTTATGTGATGGTGTGATGATGATCATCGTTGATTACCGGTGTGCTTTGATCTTGGGCAATGCATGAGAAGCATATCGGGGGACTATCAAGGTTATATTTTTATTGATTAAGTTTGCGGTTCGTGTACCATTTATGGACATCGAGTTAACTTGATTAATTTGAATATATAATACACTAATGCTTCCATGTTGCACTGGTGCCCTGCGGCCGCTTGAGCTCGCACCCGCCGCCGTTTCCCTCGCATTAGTGACATTTTTTATGTGGCAAAATCAAGATCGGTTCTTGTTTGATAAGCATGTTTACGTAGATTGGAATCAACCGGCGATGATGAATAAATTTTTGGGGTATTTTAGACTATTTTTTGTATGGCATGAGGTAAATAATTTTTTTCTTTTCTTTTTTTTTCATCTGGTAATTTCCAGCCCTTAATATTAAGTTAATAGATACCAAAGTCCTTTTGGGCCTTTGTTTTTGCTTCTGACATGAATGACCCATGATATGAGCTGGAGTTAGAATCGATGTACACGGACGCACAGTCATTTCGCGAAAGACCCTGATGGCAATTCCAAGCTGATGCCACGAAATTTCATCTACTGTGCAATCCTGTTTTAACTTCATGTGCACAACTTAAACAATCGAAGAAGTGATGTTGAAGATGAGTAAAATACTTAGATGTCTTCTTTGTGTTTTATTTGTGTCTTAACGTCTTGATGTAAGAGGTCTGCACTTTATCTTACTTTAATAAAATCCCCTTTCATTCGCAAAAAAAAAAAAGAATACAAAAACAGTTTGTGCACAGCATTCTGACAGAGTATGACGTATTTCGTACAACCAGCGTAAGAAAGAAGAAGTCGAGTCCGTCTCTCCCCGCTGCACACCGCCAGCCCGATCACCACGCCACTCGAACTGCGGATCGCGCCAGTGGGCGAGATCCGGCGACGGTGGGCCGGCGTTCTGACGGCCAACCTGGGTGTCGGGGATGAAGAGGAGAGTGGCAGGGACACGGATGCAGAGGAGGACGGCGACATCGTCGGCGGCGACGACGATGGTCCTCCCAGGTTGGTAACTGAAGGGGAAGGTAATGGCGATTGTGCTTTCGATTGGATATCAAATTGTGTAAGCCTACGAGAAAGTGCAGATCCACTCATTGGGTCACCACCTGGTGGATCTCAGTCTCGTTTCTGGGCAAGCAGTGATGATCATTCGAATGCGAATTCGCCGCCGGACTCACCTTCAGTTACGACCGTGGTAAGTTTAGCTGTTGATGCAGGTTTTTCAGTGCAAGAAGTGCAGGAGGTTGATCGCCTACTATATGATCCAATCATCAGTGCCAAAGCAACATCTGAAGCGACGCCAACATCGATGGATAAATCGGCAACTATGGCAAGAAACGTCATCAAAGCATTAGTCCAAGGCAGAAGCAAGAAACCACCGGCTGGATCGTGGAAGGGTCCTCTTCCACACCCAAGAAGGTCTCCGCCACTAACGCTGGGTGATGTTGCAGTCAGAGACGGTCGATTGGAGGTCGATGATCGCCGGCGACAAACTGACAACGGCAAGGCCAAGGTAGAAGAAAGGTTTCAAATTTTAAATTCAGATCCTGCTTCTACGCCTCCAACCAGACTGGGCCAGCATGGGCCACAAAAGGAAGTCACTATCTGGACTGGGAAGGACTGGTTTAGATACAAGCCCAATGCTGTTGGACGTCTGTTGGCCCGTCGAGGTAAATTACCTAGTCAATTTCGGAATTGTCACAACCAAGCTCAAACCCTACATCGCTCAGCCGCCGGTGATCGCACCACATACGCTGCGATTGTTCGAGGCACACCGATGGACGGAGGCGGAGGTCATGGCGGAGGCGGGTTCAATGGAGGTAACAATGGCAACGGCTACCAGGGCCCTTTCGGTGGAAGCGGCAACCAGTTTCATGGATTCCAAGGGGACGGCAGAAACCAAGGATGGAGTGCGCCGCCACCACCAGGATCGTTTCATGGGGGGAATCAGCCGCAGATGCAAGGTGGACCAGGATGGAACAACTATGGGCAACACCATGGCGGTCAGTTCAATGGAAACGGCGGTTTTGGTGGCAACCATGGAGGGGGAAACAATGGCTTCATGCAACATAATCCCACTAATGTTGCGCAACACCATCCCAATGGTGGATTTCAAGGTCCAGGTAATGGCGCTCCGAGTTTCAACCCGGGATATGGTGGTGGAAATCATGGACAGGGACGAGGCGGTCAGAGGCAGCGAGGACGCGGAAGGGGTTCTAGGGGAGGAAGGAACCAAGGTGATCGTGCTACTTCTCATCATCAGCACAACGCTGGTGGCAGAGGTGAAGGGCGCGGTCATGGAACCGTTGAGCCACTAGTAGTCGCTGCAGAAATAGGATCCCAGGCAGGAGCACTTGTCAAGTCACAAAACAATGATGCAGGGCCTTCTCAAACCGTGCAAAAATCTACTGCTGTTTTTCTGAAGCCAGCTGAGATCACACTTGGCAACAGTGCCATGGAAGTGGGACAATCTAGCAATCAGACTATGGTGCAGAAGGACGGGTTGGACATGGCCATGGAAATAGAAGGAGACAAGCAGACTGACAATGGTTCGGAGAAGAACAAGAATGGGGATAAGGAGAAATGATGTCACCGCTGCTGTTCCAAAGGTCATGTTAAGGAGGTTTGTACTGCTATGCTTTTTTGTAAAGTCTGTGAAAGCGAGGATCATGTGGCCCCAAAATGCCCAATCAGAAAGAAGCCGAAACCATTTGCCTATGCTGTTGGTTATGCGGTAGATGATCTGGGTTTTTATCATATTCCACATGGACCAATTCAGACAACTTCAACAGATGGCATTACTGCTCTAATTACAGTGGTTGGCGGTCAGCTGAAAGAGGAAGAGCTTGTAGCACACTTGAAGCGTCTAGTTCCCGGGAAATTTGAATGGGATGCCCAGCGCCATGGTGAAAACACATGGACTGTTCCTTTTCCGTCGAAGGCTGAACTGAAGCGCACCATTAACTTTGGGTCAGCTGATCTAAAAGATGGTAAACTGCTGAAGTTTGAAATGTTCGAGGAGGAAGAAAATTTTGGTGAGGAAATTCCTTTGATCTGGATGCGTGTGGTTAACTTGCCTCGGGTTCTGTGCAATTATGAAGTCCTGTGGGCAGTTGGCACCATGTTTGGAGCAACTCAGAGAGTTGACATGGTCACTACGAGGAAAAACACCTTTGGTCGTTTTAAAGTAGCAGTTCTTAATCCGAATATTGTGCCAACTAAGATGGATGTGGTTATTGGTACCCGCTACTTCGAACTTCAGTTTGAGATTGAGCCTTTCGAGCCAACAGTGGGGATTACACATTCATCAAAGAGGAATGGAGAGAATGGTGATGACAAGACAAGAGGGAAGAAAGATGAAGAAATGCAAGACAAAAATAAAAAGCAGAAAAGTGATAAGAACTCCACTACGTCTCTCTCTCAGCAGCCAAAGAATGGGCCTGGAACTAAAACTTCAGAAAGTGACATGCAAGAAGATGAGGAGGCAGTCGACTTTGAAGAAGATGATTTGCTGGACGAAGAATGGGAGGTCAAGGAGATGGAGGACGGGATTGTTTCAGTTCAGAACTTAACCAATGCTCATATGTCTCAAATTTCGGCTCCTGTAATAACACATAAAGATACAGGAGGGGATCAGACAATTGAGGTTCTGCAGACACCGGGTGATGATGGCGCTGTGATTGGGGATGTCGTTGGGCTCACTGAACCAAGATCCTCTCTGGTTGGTGTGCAGTCTGATGGTAACTCTGTTGTGGCCCCTATATCAGTTCAAGGCGGCATCGAGCCGGAGTCGGAAGCAGGAGCGGAGGTCAATGGAGCGGCACTAGTCGTCACAGCAGGGGCGGTTGGGTTCACGAACCTGGGTGCGAACCTAGATGTGGTGCAATCTGATAGCTCTGCTGTGGCGGCAACTTCTCTGCCACAGTTTGCCAACAACTGTGCAGAATCGATTGGTGATCTTCAGGCAGGCGGCTTGGAGACACCAATCTGGAAAGGTGAACATCAAGGAGATGGCGCCTGATCCTGAGGGAACTTCTGTGCCTCTTGGTTCCTTTCTGGAGAAAGCAATACAAGGGCTGAAGGACTCGAAGGGGAAAGGGAACAAACAGGGTGACAGGGTGGCCAAAATGGACCCAAAGGTGAACACACCACCGGCGTCCATCCCACCTCAGGTCACCATGCTTAGGAGAAGCAGGAGAAGACAAGGATCAGTTGACGAAGACTCAACTGAACGCGCGTCGCGACGCGTGGCTAAGAAAAACCTCGAGGATGTGGAAGGTAACGATCATGAAAATTCCTTTCTTTCATTTTCTGATGAGCATATTACTGATAATATTAAGAACATTGGGATCTCAATTGGTAATGAGGTAGATAATGTTCAGTCGTCTGTAATGCTTATTAAGAAAATAGAAATGGATAGGTTTGTTTTACCTACTGTCAAAACCGGTGAGGATAGCCATGTAATTGATAATGATGATGAGTCTGACTGTGAGATCGATCATTTGGCTCTAGGGAACCTATGTGGTGACCTAACAGAGGAGCTAATGGACGATGACAGTGCAGGCCATGTTTTACCTTCAGTAGTAAATAATCATAAGAAGATGAAAAATACAAAAGCAAAGCCATCTCGTAAGGGACATGCATCCAAAAAACAAATCACTTTTAAATGAGAGGTGTTTTTTGGAATAGCAGAGGTCTACGAGACTTGGCTAAGCTTAATTTTTTGTATGAGACATCAATAGAAAAGGATCTAGATTTTATTGCCATACTTGAAACACATAGAAGGAATTTTACGAATGAAAATCTAAATAACTTCTGTGGTGGTAGAGAGTTTTTTTGGCATTGGATTCCACCGAGGGGTAGATCTAGAGGTATTCTTTTAGGAGTAAATCTAGTTGTTTTTAGTGTTCAGGCGACTCAGGTAGGAGAGTTTTTTGTTAAGTTTCACTTAAAAAACAAATGCGATGGCTTCCAATGGGTTCTCATGGCTGTATATGGAGCAGCACAACCCGAACATAAGGATAGCTTTTTAGCTGAGTTTGTGAATACTTGTAGCAATGAAACTTTCCCTATTATGGTAGGTGGAGATTTTAATATTATTCGCAGTCCGACCGAGAAGAATAATGATACGTACGAGAGCAGATGGCCTTTACTTTTTAATGCTTGTATTGAATCGTTAAATTTAAGGGAGTTAGAATTATCAGGACGAAAATTTACTTGGGCAAATTCTGCTGAGGTGCCAACTTTTGAGAAACTTGATAGAATTCTTATAAGTACTGATTGGGAACAGAAATTCCCCCTCTCTACTGTGGAAGCTCTCACAAGAGATATATCTGATCACACACCTTTATTGCTAGATACTGGAAATGCATCTCATAGAGGCAATAATTCTCTTTTCAAATTTGAACTGGGATGGCTTTCTAAAGATGGTTTCTATGATATGGTAGCGAAGGTATGGCAGAAGGAAACTCGTGGTAGGACTCCATTGCAGAGATGGCAAAATAAAATTAGATCCTTACGTAGATTCCTTAAAGGATGGGGTAAAAGTCAGGTAGGAGTAAATAGAAATAAGAAAAAATGTATCCTTCATACGTTAGATGTTCTAGATAGAAAATCTGAGGACACGATGTTGACACCTCAAGAGTTAGAGTATAAACATTGTCTTAATGCTGAATTAAGAAAGTTGCTTAGGGAAGAGGAGCTATACTGGCTTCAAAGATCAAAAGCAACTATGCTTTTAAAAGGCGATGATAATACAAAATACTTTCAACTTTTGGCTAATGGTAGGCATCGAAAAACAAAGATTTATCAGTTAGAACAGGAGGAAGGGATTGTTGTAGGTCAAGAGAACCTTAAAACTTTTATTACTAATTACTATAAGAATTTATTTGGACCACCAGAGAATAATAATTTTCAATTAGATGAGACACAAACAGAGGATATCCCTCAAGTTTCAGACATTGAAAATGAGATTCTTGTGGACTCGTTTGGGGAAACAGAGATTAGAGAAGCAATTTTCCAAATGGAACACAATAAAGCTCCTGGACCTGATGGTTTTCCTGCTGAGTTCTATCAGAACTTCTGGGACTTAATAAAGGCTGATTTGATAGAGCTTTTTGATGATTTCCATAAAGGAGATTTGCCTATACATAGTCTCAATTTTGGGGTAATCACATTACTTCCAAAAAAGGCTGAATCGATCATGATACAACAGTATAGACCTATTTGTTTACTTAATGTTAGTTTTAAAATATTTACAAAGGTTCTCACTAACCGTATCTCGTCGATAGCTAGTAAAGTAATTAGACCATCTCAAACAGCCTTTTTACCCGGTAGATATATTTTAGAGGGGGTGGTTACTCTACATGAGACTATCCATGAAATGCATAGGAAGAAGAAAAATGGGGTAATTTTAAAATTAGACTTTGAAAAAGCATACGACAAGGTGAAATGGCCGTTTCTACAACAAGTGTTGAGAATGAAAGGCTTTTCATCCAAGTTTTGCTCGTGGATTGAAAAAGTAACCTCTAAAGGTAGTGTAGGAATTAAGGTTAATGATGATATAGGACATTATTTTCAGACTAGAAAAGGTGTGAGACAGGGTGACCCTCTGTCACCTCTGCTTTTTAACATAGTTGTAGATATGTTGGCCATTCTTATTGCTAGAGCAAAGGATAATGGACAAGTCAGAGGGGTCGTTCCGCATTTGGTAGAGGATGGACTGTCTATTCTACAATATGCGGATGACACAATTTTGTTTATGGACAATGATCTAGAGGCAGCAAAAAATATGAAACTGTTACTTAGTACTTTTGAACAACTATCTGGACTTAAGATAAATTTTCATAAGAGTGAGATGTTTTGTTATGGGGCGGCTAAGGATATGGAAAAGGAATACTCACAAATCTTCGGATGTGACATGGGGTCTTTCCCTTTCCGTTACCTTGGCATACCAATGCACCATAGAAAACTAAGAAACTCTGATTGGAAAGAAATCGAAGAGAGATTCTAGAAAAGACTAAGCGGATGGAAAGGCAGAATGCTTTCTGTAGGAGGTCGGTTGGTGTTAATTAATTCGGTACTTAGCAACCTATCAATGTTTATGTTATCGTTTTTTGAAGTGCCAAGAGGAATCCTAAAGAAACTGGACTATTATAGGTCAAGATTCTTTTGGCAAATGCGATGAACATAAGAAAAAGTATAGGTTGACTAAATGGGGAATTTTGTGTACACCAAAAGATCAAGGGGGTCTGGGTATTTTAAACCTAGATTTACAGAATAAATGTCTGCTTAGCAAGTGGTTGTTTAAATTGATTAATGAAGATGGAGTATGGCAAACAATACTAAGGAATAAATACTTGAGGCATAAAACAATTACGCAGGTTGAATACATGCCAGGTGACTCTCATTTTTTGTCAGGCCTTATGAAGGTAAAAAATGAGTTTTTGAGACTGGGCAAATTCAATTTGGGTGATGGTAGTCAAGTAAGATTCTGGGAGGATGCTTGGCTAGATAGTGTGCCTTTCAAGGATCAATATAGTTAGAAAGAAAAGTGCAACGGTTGCAACGGTGCTCAGTTCTGATCCTCTAAATGTAGCATTCAGAAGATCTCTAGTTGGAAATAACCTAATAGAGTGGCATCTTGCTTCCTATCTCGCTCGAATGCTTCAGGCTAGCAGATGACTGACCAGGACGAACGCCGTCGTCGGGAGTAGGGTAACGTGGGACGGTCTCGACGCTTCCCGTTTGGACCGTTCGCTTTCTGTCGCTTTTGTGGGGACCGATGGAGGCCACGGAGACACCACACGTTTCACTTTTCCGTTCGGGGAGATGGCAGGTCACGTTGCGGACGTGGCTAATGCATGACAGGGTTACCCATTTTTTCTGGTGAGTTCATCGGGGTCCTCTTAGTCATGGCTGTTGTGTGGTTTTGGCTAGGACAGGATCTTTAGCGTGAGGTTTTGGAGGGAGTCATGCCCTGATGCAGTGTTGCTATCCAGAGGGTGGCTGCTGCATGTTTTAGCCCGAAGCGGACAGTGGCTGCAACAGTTCACGGTAAGTGATTTTCTGTTTCAATTTACTATGTTACTAGTCATGATGTCATAATAAACAATTACTTTCTTTAATGCCAGGTTTGAGAAACATGGGTTCTGAACCTTACAGACTTACCAGGTTTCCCGACACCTGGATGGCTTACTTGCTCTGGTGGTCGGTTTGGTTGAGGTGATGTTCACCGTCGACCACCGGCGGAACACGGTAGGTATGCCGTTTCATATCATTTGGCACGGGGCTATATGACCTGACGCAGAACGATGGGAGATTTGTCCCCAAAGTGTCTTGGGGATCGGAGCTGTTCTTTGTGCCACCTGTACGTGCCCTTTGTGTGATGGTTGTGTCAAGAAACAAATGGAATTCAAAGTTAACATGGTATGCCTTCTAACTGCTGCAAACTGTGGTCCTTCGGTTAGCGATTTCCCAGATTGGACGGCCATTCGTGAGCCTGGATATATTACTACACGGACGACATGTATGGTGGGGAACGCTTATAAGATAGGCGGAGATAGGGATCTCTTTGGACACGTCATATGTGCGTGTGCGCACCTACTTACTATCATTTTATTTAATTATCGCAAGCTTACTTACTATTTCTTATTATGTGATGTTTCATACTTTCCAGCCCCAATGGGGCAGCCTGTGCAGTGTTGTCGATCTTGTGTATGTAGTTTTTCATAGAGCAGTAGTTCGAACCATCCTTCGCCCAGATGTTAGTTGTTGGGAGCCTTATAGGCGGGAACTTGGTGCACCGCACGACGCCTCCTTTCCGTGGTATCTCAGAGTTGTGCTACTCGACGACTCTGCGTTTTGGATGACCCCAAATGAAGTGGTGTTTTGATGCGTTTTTGGAGTGAACTATGCGTATACATCGAAGTGATGTTAGGCAGTTTGGTCGTCGTGGCAGCAGATCCCGGTTCCTTTAGGGACACATTCTACCAGCAAGTGTTCACCACGTGAGTTTTATAAATTAATTAAAGTAGTAAGCCACATTTATTTGAAAGTAGCTTTTCTTTTAATGCATTACTCGAATCTAAATAAATTTGGTATGCATTTGTAGGTACACGAGAAAGGGCCCAGCGAAGAGCCAGGCAGACCTGACCAGTAGGATGTCACGTTGGGTGGAGGAGTGGGCGCAGGCAACCCACTGATGTCATCGATGAGCAGGCACTTATGATCCCAGCTACTACCCAGCAGTACCTGCAATGATACTGTGCACGGACTTGCA
>RWGY01000026.1:23695004-23769083 GCA_007726485.1 Eragrostis curvula
CTTATCCGTGTGCAGGACCCGCCATGACAGCTAGTAGCTAGTTCCGATGCACTTTACCCAGGCCATGTTGGAATGGCCTTGCACATGGCGGTACGTGACATTCTTCTATGACTTTCAATTGTTATTTACTATAATCACGTATACTTAATAGTGTGTTGCATTGCAGACTGACTTGGGGAGGGAGATATATTCAGAGGCGGATAGAATGACATCCCGCCTCCGAGAGAGCCAGCAGCCAGGTTGTGGGATATCGCTTGAGGAGATCACAGCTACGTTCTCACGTCTGGCCGCGAAGGGCCGGCGTATTGTAGAGCTTGCTTCTTGTCGCCAGGTGGATGCTGCGGCTCGTGGCTCTTCTGCGTCGTCTCAGAGACCCCCGCGAGCCCCGTCAGGTACCACCGCAGAGCACGTTTACGGTGGCCAGTTCTACACCACACCACCACCTCCACACCCAGACGAAGCAGGAGGGTCCGGTTGGCATGGTCCTACACTTAGACCTATGCCTGCTATGTCATTTTTTTTTTAAATAACCAATGAATTCCTTTAACACTAAAATGGCTAATGATTTGTACATGCTAAAATGCAGGGATGACCCATTTTGATGGCAGTGGCGGACATATGTCACGTGCGTCACCAGTGTCTAGCGGGTCCATGTTTCAGGACACGGACAGTCATGCAGACGTGATCACCCAGCACTACGGGGCTCCTCCGTTCACTCAGGACACGCAGGCAGAGGTTCAGCAGCTCCCCAGACGCGAGCGAGGCCCACCAGATTATTACACTCCGTTGGCATACGACCATCCTCAGGGTACACAGGCAAACGAACAGGTCCCACCTTCCGCACGCAGGCCGAAGCGTGGGAGAGGCAGGGGTCACGGTCCGGGCAGGGGTTAGGGTTGAGAACTTCAGCACTAGGACATTTGTATCGTTATTGTAATATTCGGAACTTAAGCATGACTTCTGCATCTATTTATCAATAACTTATGCACTCCATACTGACGCGCGACGATCAGCACTTAGCCAATTAGTAGCATCTTTGCATTATTTAAAGGACCGCTCCTAGCCTATATGCTAAGCATGATGAAAAGATGATGTCACCAGTTGATTAAGTCACGTGTGTCCATTGTATTACATGAACAAGTTGTATTAACATCACTCACCCATATCTATAATCCAAATAATGTCCCGAAAATTATTATAACATGCATATTACTTCTAAACCACCACAGTATTTGTTTATGTCGAAACAAATATCATTGTCGGAGCATCCAATGCATTTGCTCACTATATAAGGACACCACAGGTATGTCTCCAACACACCAATAATGGCGTCTTCCGAAAATCAGAACTCTGTTGTGGTGCCGGACTGGGAAGACCGCCCATGGTGTGAGTGTGGAGAGCGAGCCAAGTTTTCAACATATCAAGGCAGGAGGTTCTTCCATTGTCCGAAACCAATGGATGAGGTATGTCGCTCAGTTGTTAATAAAATTTTTCAACATATGAACGTAGGAGGTTCTTCCATCATCTTCAATATATCCCCGGTTTACCTCCATCAGAGATGGTAATGAAATTTTTGTTTATCAAGTGTGAGTTTGAAGAATGGATCGACAAAACACGGGGGCCATACACCGATACGCCTGTCATCGTCATAGAAAAGGATGCGGACTACGAAATGAGGAAGGATGAATACGTAAGGAGAGAAAGGGCGCGTCGTACGACGATGCAGTCCCTCCCAGAACGTGAAATAGGACTTAAGATGACTGAGGAGGAACTTGATTCACGTCGTGATGCCTGGCTCCGTCGTCGTGCCACTGAGAAATAAATGTTGTATCCTAAATTGTTGTCCCATCGTAACTGTATGGCATGTGACGTTGTAACTCCCATCGAATAAATCTTATGCATTGGATTCCCATATCTCTCAGCCTCCTTTAGTCACGTCCACAGCCCTCAAAAGCATAACACGAAATAATGCATGACTGCACTAATACAGGGTCACACTTTGCAGAAGAGGCAGAGCATCCAAGGACCAATAATGGCTGGGTGCATCAATGCATCACTGTATCCCTGTCATTGCATCACTATCACTGCATCGCTGTCACCAATAATGGCAGGTCCACCAATGCATCACTGTATCCCTATCACTGCATCACTGTCACTGCATCGCTGTCACCAATAATGGCAGGTCCACAATCATTGCATCCCTGTCACTGCATCAATGCCTTTCCCTTTTTCCATGCATGCTTCACTGCATGCATGTCTCCTCTGCCCATCAATTAATCGTTGGTACAGGAGGTAGGGGATGCCCACACATTTCAAGCTAGGGCCGCCCTTTTCAAAGGACCAGCCAGGGCATCTAAGGAGCATCAATGTGACTGCTTGGGCTATAAAGGCAATCGGTTCTACTAACACATCATACTGAAACACCACGACCTAGAAATGAACCAATCAAGGAACACGGGAGTTGGAGTGCCTGCCTGGAGTGACCGTCCACTATGCAAGTGCGGCCATCGAGCGAAGATTGGAACATTGACAAAGAAGGCTACGCGTGGCATGAGGTTGTTTGAGTGTCCTGACTTGGACCCTGATTCCTTTCATCTGACGACAATGAATGTGGCATGCATGTGTGCCAACACTTGTGCCCACACCTATACCCACAGCACTGACCGATCACTGGTGTTGTCATCTCACTACAGTAAATGACTGCACGCCTCCTCTCTCACTACACCGGTCACTGGTGTTGTCATCTCACACACTCAAAAATTGTGGACACAATTGCTTCTTTCCTTCAATAAATAGAACCACTCCCATCGTCCATCCACACACTCATCCACACACTCCTCCATGGCCAACAGAGGGGGACGAGGCAGGAGAGGAGGGAGAGCGGGGAGTTCCAAAGCACCACAAGAGTGGGTTTGGGATGGACAGAGAGGACCCTGCACATATGATCCACCTGTTCAGGCGTTCCCTTTAGAGTCAAAAGATGAGTTCGACTCTATTGTCAATCCACTTAGAGAGTATGACAACAGCAAGTTCACATGGCCAAAATGTTGCCACAAGATAGACTGCGTGGTCCAAATGTTCGACGGCCAATGCGAGGGTGGTCGCCGCTTCTTCAGATGCCCAAATGGAGAAGTGAGTTTTCATTCTTCCTTGTTCACATCCGTCTGTGAGTCTCATCTTTAAACTTCCTCAGTTCTATTTAGCAACATTTGCAAACCTTCTTTTTACAGAATAATGAGGACGAAAGCAATTGTGGCTTCACGCAGTGGGTGGATCCTATGCCTATTAGCGCAACAAGGGAGTACATTAGCTACCTACAAAACCGCATATTCGACCTAGAACAAGAACTACAAACAGCAACTCCACATCAAAGCCAAGAGCTCGTCATCAGCATTGCTGGCCCTGACACCTTTTGCCTTGATTCATACTGCAGATGCCCCCACCACAAGTCAGGTCCAATCAACCCACCACCACAAGCTCCACCACCACAACCACCAAGTTACTACGGTGGGAACAATGACTATGGCTACTCCCAGTCTGGGGGAGAGTCCAACTATAGTCCATGGGACTAGATTTCGCATTAAAGCATGGCTACGGCCTCGTTCAATGTTGCATTTTCAATTCCTTAAGGCATGTCAGGATTAGTACGGTGCATAAATAAGTTAGTCATTATGTGTACCGAACATGCCATTGCAATTTATCACCTATGTGCTTCTATTTCACTAAACTTCACATAATGAAGTCGGGTCCTATTTTCTTACTCGTAGACAACACAATCAATTGTTCATTTCACATGATTTAATTCATCAACAAGGCAGAAAAGACTATACTCACGTACCAAAACCTTGGAAACCACATAATATTGCCTTTCTATGCAAAACATATGGGAAACCAAAAATGCATGTGCCAAAAAAATTATTTTAAGAGTAATAGTACGTTGAACATACTATTACTTTAATTTCGTGAGCTGAACACACGAAACCTTAGTTTTCGTATCTTGAACACACGATTACCTTCTTAGCACGCCCAACACGCGAAAAATAATGGCATACATGCCTTCTGTTGACACATACAGCGTATTTTCGTGTGTTCAACACACGAAAACTGGTAGTCGTGCGACCAACGTACTATTATCCTATTTTCGAGCGTTGCACGACTACCCTATTTTCGTGTGTCCAACGTACTACTTCTTGATTTTCGTGTGACCAACGCACGACTTGGTATTATTTCTGTAATTTCTTCACTTTTGGTATTATTTCTGTAATTCTTCGAAAAAAATATTATTTAAAAAAATTCCTGAGGAGCTCCGGTGGGCGGCGGACGTCGGCGAGGGGCGGGGAAGGTCCGGGGCGGCGCGGCGCAGCTCTTGGAGGTGACAGCGAGGCGCGGGCGGCGCTGTAGGCGGCAGCGCGACGACGGCGGTAGAGCTCGGGCGGCGTCAATGGAGGCGGCAGTTAGGGTTAGGGTTTCAGGGTCGGGGAAAGGCCGGGGCGGGGCTTTAAAGGCCGGGGAAGCTCGTGGTGGCCTCGGACTCGGCCGGGGCAGGCCCACGTGGCGGCGGCGGCGGCGCGAGAGTCCGGGTCGGGGACGGAGGAAGACTGTGCTGACGTCATCATGATGTCATGCTGACGTCAGCTCCCCTTTTTTTTTAAGAATTTTAGAAAACAATTTAAACGGTTTAATTCATAACTAATTCATACGAGCTCCGATTTCGACGAAACCAAAACCTACGGCCTCGGAATAAAATCTAGAATCAAACAAAAATCCTAATGCAACTACAAGAGCATGAATGCACAAGCATGGTTGACTTAGGCAAATTTTTAAATATAGATCCTGACTTTAATTAATTTATAAAAATGTGGGAAAATGCTATTAATATGAAAATTAGGATGTTATAAACCTACCCCCCTTAGATTGAATCTCGCCCTCGAGATTCGGACTCATCGGAAAAGAGATAGGGAAATTCTGCCTTCAGATCATCCTCTCGTTCCCATGTAGCCTCTTCCTTAGAATAATGCCTCCACTGTACTTTGCACATACGGATCCTTCTGTTCCGAGTAACTCTCTCTGACGTCTCAAGAATCTTGACCGGATACTCAGCATATGACAGATCCTCTGCAACTTGTAAATCCTCCATTGGCAACTGTTCCTCAGGAACCCTCAAACGTTTCTTCAACTGAGAAACATGGAAAACATCATGCACATCCGCCAAGTGAGGTGGCAACTCTAACTGATAAGCAACCTCTTCCTTTCTTGAAATAATCCTGAATGGTCCAATGAACCTAGGTGACAACTTTCCCTTGACTTTGAATCTACGCATACCTCTCATAGGTGAAACTTTCAGATAAACATAGTCACCCTCATTGAAAGCTAATTCTCTCCGTCGGACATCTGCATAACTCTTCTGCCTTGACTGAGCTATCCTCAGGGTATCACGGATTTGCTGCACTTGTCTCTCAGCTTCCCGAAGAATTTCTGGTCCAAAAACTTGACTCTCTCCAGTCTGGTTCCAGAACAATGGTGTTCTACACTTGCGTCCATATAATGCCTCAAACGGTGACATCTTCAGACTAGCCTAATAGCTGTTGTTGTAAGAGAACTCTGCATAGGGAAGATTCTTGTCCCAACTTTGGCCATTCTTCAAAGCACAAGCTCTCAGCATATCCTCAAGAATCTGATTAACTCTCTCAGTCTGACCATCTGTCTGTGGATGATAGGCTGAACTGAAATTCAACTTGGTGTCTAATGAGCTATGCAGCCTTTCCCAAAATCTGGAAGTGAACTGGGTACCTCTATCGGACACGATCTTCTTGGGCACACCATGCAGACACACTATGCTAGACATATACAATTCAGCTAACCTGTCTCCCTTGTAGGTTTCCTTGACCGGAATAAAATGAGCTACTTTAGTAAGGCGATCCACAATAACCCAAATCGAATCGTGGCCTGACTGGGTACGTGGCAACCCAACAATGAAGTCCATACTAATCTCTTCCCACTTCCATTCAGGTATCTGCAACGGCTGTAGCAAACCTGCGGGCCTCTGGTGTTCTGCCTTGACTCGCTGACAAGTATCTCAAAGTGAGACATACTCTGCTATATCCCGCTTCATTCCATGCCACCAGTAATGTTCCTTGAGGTCTTGGTACATCTTGGTGCTGCCAGGATGGATTGAGTAGGCTGAATCATGAGCTTCTCTGAGAATCAACTCCCATATGTCCTTGATATTTGGAACACAAATCCTCTGCTTGTACCAGACAACACCTTCTTCATCCTCAAAGAAATCTGGCACCTTGCCTGTCTGGATTTGTTTTCTCAACTCATTGATCTTCTCATCATCCTTCTGCCCATTGCGGATGTCTTGATCTAGCTTGGAGTTCATCTCTAGAGCTTCAACAACCGTCGCACTTGCGTTGTAGGTGATTCCCAAATTCAGCTTCTCTAATTCTTTGCACAAGGCAGGGCTTATCTCCTGAGCTATCAACATATTGTTGTGACTCTTCCGACTAAGAGCATCGGCAGCAACATTGGCTTTTCCCGGGTGATAGTTAATCCTAAGGTTGTAGTCTTTGATGAGCTCCAACCATCTGCGATGTCTGAGGTTAAGATCTGGTTGAATGAACAGGTACTTCAGACTCTGGTGGTCAGTGTAGATCTCTGTCCGCTTTCCAACCAAGTATTGTCTCCAGATCTTCAGGGCATGAACAACTGCTAGCAACTCCAGATCATGAGTAGGGTAGTTCTGCTCATGTTTCCTCAACTGTCTTGACGCATAGGCAACAACATGGCCATCTTGCATAAGAACACATCCAATTCCCTGGCCGGAGGCATCATAATATACTGAGAACTCCTTCTGCACGTCTGGCATGATCAATACTGGTGCAGTGGTTAACCTCTTCTTCAGCTCCTGGAAACTAGCTTCACAATCTTCAGACCACTCGAATGTAGCTCCCTTCTCAAGCAAAGCTGTCATAGGCTTGGCAATCTTCGACAATCCCTCAATGAATTTGCGGTAATATCCTGCTATTCCCAGAAAACTACGGATATCTCCCACATTCTCCGGCGTATCCCAATTCAACACATCTCTGAATTTGCCTGGTTCAACAGATACTCCTCCTTCTGAGATAACATGTCCAAGAAAGGAAACCTCCTTCAACCAAAACTCACATTTGCTAAGCTTGGCGTAGAGCTGATGTTCCCTAAGCTTCTGTAGAACCATCCTCAAATGCTCCTCATGTTCCTCCTCTGTCTTGGAGAAAACCAAAATATCATCGATGAAGACAACAACAAACTTATCCAGGTACTCCATGAACACCTTGTTCATCAGATACATGAAGTAGGCAGGGGCATTGGTCAAACCAAAAGACATAACAGTATACTCATATCAACCATACCGACTGACGAAGGCGGTCTTTGGAATATCTGTTGCACGAATCTTCAGCTGGTGATAACCGGAATGAAGATCGATCTTGGAGAAGAAACATGCACCTTTCAGCTGATCAAACAAATCTTCAATCTGGGGTAGAGGATACTTGTTCTTGATAGTGACCTCGTTGAGAGCTCGATAGTCAATACACATCCTCTGGGTTCCATCCTTCTTCGGTACAAAGATGACAGGGGCTCCCCGCTGTGATGAACTAGGATGTATGTAACCCTTATCTAATAGCTCTTGGATCTGCTCCTTAAGCTCAGCTAACTGATTAGCGTCCATCCTATAGGGTCTCTTATATATAGGTGCAGTGTCGGGTACTAATTCAATAACAAATTCAATGTCGCGGTCTGGTGGCATACCTGGCAATTCCTTGGGGAAGACATCTGGAAACTCATTGACAACTCTGATCTGCTCCACTGCACTGGCTTGATTGAGCTGAACATTGTCTACTACCTCAACTGTAGCTTGGTGTTCCACTGTCTTTCCATCTGGGTGAGTAAGCTTAACTATCTTGGTGGCACAATCAATAATCCCCTTATATCTGACCATCCAGTCCATTCCCAGAATAACATCGATTCCCTTGGATTCTAGGACTATCAGATTAGAAGGAAAGTCTACCCCCCTTATATTGAGGTTAACCTAGGACAAATCTTTCTTGTATGCATTTCCCCACCAGGTGAACTAACTAGCATAGGATTTTTCATCAAGGCTATATGCAATTTGTGCTTAGCTACGAACTTGGAAGATATGAATGAATGCGAAGCTCCAGAATCAAAGAGAACTATGGCAGGATTGGAATTGACAGAAAACATACCAAGGATCACGTCCGGGGCATTCTGAGCATCTTCAGCACTCACATGGTTCACCTTCCCATGCATGTAGTTCTGGCGGGCTTGCTGCTGGGGCTGACCAACTAGACGGTTTTGCCGGTTCTAGTTCTGGTTCTGCACTGGAGCTTGACCTTGCTTCTTCTGAGGGCACCTGTTGGCGTAGTGTCCTGACTGTCCACACTGAAAACAAGGACCAACAAGATGACCTTGGCGGTTGAGTGGCTGCTGCTGCTGCTTCTGTGGCTGTTGCTGGTTGGGGTTGGTGGGACGCTGTTGCTGCTGATTATTGGGGTGCTGTTGCTGCTGCTGGTTTGTAGGGCGTTGCTGCTGCTGCTGGTTGGTGTACTGTGGCCTGGGGGCTTGGTAGTTGCTCCTCTGCTGGTACTGCTGCTGCTGATACTGCACTGGAGCTTGCTGAGGTGGGTTGAAGTGAGGGCGAACATTGGAAGCATTCCCCTGACTAGCCATCTTGCGCTTGCGCTCTTCTTCCATTCCCTTGCGCTCTTTATCCAGAACAAATGCCTTGTCCACCAGCTTCTGGAAATTTTTATAGTCCACATGGGACAGGGCATATTCAATGGGCTCGCGCTCCTCTGGATCTTCTTCTTCTTCATCTTCTGCTGGCTTCTCTTCCTCCATAGGCTCTTCATCTTCCTTCTCCTTCTCTGCTTGCTCCAGATCTTCAGCGGCCTCTCCATCTTCAGCGGCCTCTCCATCTTCATCCTCTGGCACGTCATCTTCATCTTCAGTATCAGGCCATGGAAGCTCAGGCTCCTCTTCCTCTTCTTCTTCTGAACTCTCTTCTACAGCAGCGCTGATCTGGCGGAGTCTCTTGCGGTCAAGAAGAAGCAACTTTGGCTTGGGCCTCAGGTTGTACTTGTGGTCATTCTCAGAATCAGAATCTAGTCCATCAGTCTCCCTAGATCTCAGCAGCTTCTGGATCTCCCTTCGCGCCTCATCAAAGTGGTTGTTGAGGTAGGCAACTTGCTCATGAGCGGCGTCGAGTTGACGGGCTTGCAGCTTGACATGACGGCTCAACATCTTCACAGCAGGATCGATACGGCGTGGCACAAGCTCAACTTGAATGCGCAGGCTCGTGCTCTGATGGTACGGCAGGTAGACATAATCCGTATGCTCCACCGAACGCCGATTCTCAGCCAAGACTATCTGTATCGCCTGGCGGGCAGCATCCTGACAACCTTGCTCAAAAGTAGACCATGGTGCAATAGCTGGAATGTCCCTCACATATGTGTCGGTGTTCCCATACCTCTTAGGAGTGAATAGGCTGACGTAGACCTTGTAGGTGTATCCTTTATCTCCAAGGGAGTTTCGGACGCCGACGTACTCAGGCTTGGACTCATGACCCAACTCCTATAGAATGTCCCATAGCTGACGTGGATACTCCAGCTGCAAAGCATCTCCCTTCTGCTTCACCGGCTTCTGGCAATCCCAAAGAGCTCCAGCTGGCACACGCGGTGGAAGGCAACGGCCAGTCGACTTCCTAGGCGTGTTCTTGGTCCGGGCCATCTAAAAAAACGCACTAGACAAGATTAGACAAAGTACGGTCAGTTGGCCTAAATGCCAAGCTTTCCACACGTGAAGTGGTTAGTGCCATGGGAAATCATGTGCCCAGTCCCTACGTCGATCGCTACGGTTAGTCCGGAACAACTGGCTATGTATGCAGAGGATGTGCGCATGCTACCGGCTCAACCAAACGTCAGGCTTTTGTACATGTGAAGTGGTCAGTGCCATGGGAAAACATGTGCCGAGTCCCAACGTCAATCATTATGACAAGTCCGGTATAGTCGGGCATAAGGAAAATGCCATCTGTCGTTGGGTAAACCAGCCGGGTCAGTGAAGAAGGAGTAAGGCTACTAAAGAAGGAGCTGAGTACATAAAGAAAGCAACCAATCTACAAGGACACTAGCAGCATCCCGAGTACCATCTAGAGCTTCTCGGATATGGGCATCTATCACGTTTGGCGGGAGATCCCTGATGGTTCTATCTATCACAGCCTCAGGATGGAGGAGTCGCGTCAGCGCCAGGGCGTGGTTAACCCCAAAGAAAGTAGAGTCCTCTTCCCTCTCTCGGACGCAGCGAGAGCAAGACTTCAAGAACTCTGCAAGCTCTTCAAGGGTGGTCGGGGCCCCACGCTCTAGCAAGGTTAATGACGCCGGCTTAGAGGCCGCATCTAGAACCCTCCTCTCAAGTTTCTTGAAGTCTGGAAGAAGGATGCAAGATTAGAGAAATCACAAGAAAACGAGACCCAAGGCGCACCAAACAACTGCAAAGTAAGAGGCATACTCCAAATAATATTCTGGTGCTTGTCCTCCAGGTTAGAATGTTCCTTTTTTAGCTGTCATATGTCACACCCGGTTTTAACAAAGAACCAGGTGCTCAACCCATGTGTGCCAGGATCAGTTAAATCACACATAGGGCCAAATATAGTAGCAATCGTCATCACAGTGCATAAAAATACCTTAACGAATATGCATGACTATTACAATAAAAGAGTACTTAACGACAGCGGAAGTTTATCATAGTTTTATTCCTATCTTATTATTCTCCTGCGTAGAAAGCTCCATAACCACAGGCAGCCAACCGAAGGCACGCACCACCAAGAAGTCACTCTCCGGAACGTACTCCACGAACTCCTGGTTACTGTCTGAATCGCAGGCATAATCCAGCAAGAGGGAGAAAACAAGGGTGAGTACACAGGAGGGTACTCAGCAAGTGTAGGAATTAAATGCATATGAAGGTAAATAACAAGGTAAAGCTGAATAGTTAAGCACTATGCAACATAACTAGACTTAAAGAAATAACTGCGCCTAATTACTAGGTGAATGACAACATAACAGATATAACAAGGTAACAAACTCACTGGATACCCCTCCAGCTACCAAACTCACCAGTCCAACCCTGGCTACCAAAACCACCATCCATTCCCCCCAGTTAATCAAGAACAAGTCCAAGCCCGCTCGTTACCGTGAGCACGACTGATTAATCAGTTTTACACTCTGCAGAGGTTGTACATCTTTACCCACAGCCCATGCTCCCCTTGTTGCACAACACGCCATGGTGTTTGCCCGGTTTGCACTACAAGGCAGTTCATAAGCTCTACTTAACCCGGAAACATCTCTCTAAGGTTTCACCGCTAACGGAGGTAACCCCATCCGCAGAAGCCCCCTCTTGAGCCACACAACATTCTTGATGTCCCAAAGTTAAGCGAATACAAATTAATACGCCAGGCATTACCCATATTAGCTCCGTGGTATGTACTGTTTTGCCGGGAACAGGGTTCGAGAACAGGTCCTTAGAATCTAAGGCAGGAACAAACACAAACCCCATTGCGCCCACAGCCGCCATCATCAAACAAACCATCCTGCCCAGATTCCTAATGACCAAGTTACTACGAAAATTACCCAATCCAGTTCCATAAGCCATTAGTCATGATTAATATTAACCCACCATATCCCGACTGCAAACTAAGCATAATTTACCCATGACTCATACTCCAAAGGCGACAAGGATGATAAAGGAATAACTAGTAAACATCATAACATGGGATTCATATTAAAGACTGGCATGCATAGAAATAAGATAGAGAACACATCCTACAAATAGGAGCCAAATGTACAAGGAGAGTTGCCTTCAAGAGCTGGTTCAGCAAACTCGTCGAAAGCGGCTTCCGAAGCGTTCACGAATTGATCGTCTATAGCACACAATAGAAACACACAATAAATAAAAGAAACAGTACAACAAACAATGCGTAGCTACTAACTAAACATGCCATTAAATAGAACGCGTCGCTATGATCGTTTTGATACATAGAACGCGTAAAACAGAGCTATGGTTAAAAAGATATGGCTTTTCTAAGATTTAGGGACCTATATGTAAATACTTTTAAACGTAAAAGGACTAAAATGTAAATATAAATTTTATAGGGGTCTATTTGTAAAAATGCAGGGATTGAAATGTAGATAAATAAAAAGTCAGGGCGTTTTCTGTAAAAAGCATGGACCTAAATGCAATTACTAAATAACCTAGGGGTTAAACTGCAAAATTACAGTTTTTCATAATTAATGAATAAATTTTATTCCTAAACGTTGATTTATTGCGTCACGATGACGCCAGCATGACATCACCAGGGTTTAGGGGGTTTAGAGGGGTTTCGTGGACCCGGTCCACCAAACCTCGGGTTAGGGTTTAGGGTTGGTCCACGGGTCCACCGTGGATCGATCGGCCGGTGGCGAGGTCTAGGCGGCGGCAGGCTCGCTGGAGTTCACCGGAATGGCGCTCCGGTGACCTATTCTGGGCGGCGCTTGGCGCGTTCGGGAGAGGGCGACGCGGGGAGTCTCACCGTGCAGCGCGTGGTCGACGGCGAGCGGCGGAAGCACGTCGGCGGTGAGGTCGCGGCGGCGGCGGCTCGGGCGTGCGTCGCGGAGGGGCTCCGGTGGGCGGCGGACGTCGACGAGGGTCGGGGAAGGTCCGGGGCGATGCAGTGCAGCTCCTGGAGGTGACGGCGAGGCGCGGGCGGTGCTGTAGGCGGCGGCGCGACGACGGCGGCGGAGGTCGGGCGGCGGTAATAGCGGCGGCGACGGCGGCTAGGGTTAGGGTTTCGGGGTCGGGGAAAGGCTGGGGTGGGGCTTTAAAGGCCGGGGAAGCTCGTGGTGGCCTCGGACTCGGCTGGGGCGGGCCCACATGGCGGCGGCGGCGCAGAAATCGGACGGCGGCGCGAGAGTTCGGGTCGGGGACGGAGGAAGACGGTGCTGACGCCAGCATGACGTCATGCTGACGTCAGCTCCCTTTTTTTTTTTTAGATTTTCAGAAAACGATTTAAACGGTTTAATTCATAACTAATTCATACGAGCTCCGATTTCGACGAAACCAAAACCTACAGCCTCGGAATGAAATCTAGAATCAAACAAAAATCCTAATGCAACTACAAGAGCATGAATGCACAAGCATGGTTGACTTAGGCAAATTTTTAAATATAGATCCTGACTTTAATTAATTTCTAAAAATGTGGAAAAATGCTATTAATGTGAAAATTAGGATGTTACATCATAGCACTCGCAGGTCTCGTACAGGTTGAAGTCGTCCCTAGCCATGATTTCTTGATTCTTCTTTAATTTACTTCTAAAAGTCTCAGGCCTCCTTTGGAACGCAGGAATCTAAAACGCAGGAATAGGAAAAAACACAGGAATAGGAAAGGAATTGAGGTGCAAAACAAAGGATTTGAAAACACAGGAAACTATCGAACATAGTCGTTTGGATGAGCCACAGGAAAAATGCAGGATTTGTTAGAACAATATTTCTCACTTAAAAATTTAATCAAACAATTTCTTAGCTAATCAATAGTATTTGCTCATTGCATCAAATTAGAAAGGCACCGGCAGGTGGGCCAAGAAAGCTGTTAACGTATCTTTTGGATATTTTAATCTGTTTTATCATCTCAGTCTCGGTCCTTCCGTCGTTCTCAACTTCTTATCCACCGCTAAGCGCTAACGTACAGCGGTACAGGGTGTTGTACTGACTAGATCGAGATGCGGCGGTCCTGCAGGCCCAGGTCGCAACAAGTGTGGCTAATGAGCATTGCTAATGATGAGTGATGCCTCGATCCTACGCGACGAGCAGAAAAAAGAGCTCCGAGTGAAGGGTTTCTTTCCTGCAAAATTCCTCCAAAACTGACATCGAAGGAAAAGTTCCTGCAGTTTTCCTATGCCCGATTCCTACGAACCAAAGGTGTGCACAGTGGCAAAGGTGCCCTTCCGTAGGATTCCCAATCCTCCATTTTTCCTACGTTTTTCCTTCAATCCAAAGGTGTCCTCAGTCTCCTTCTCAACAAGAAGTCAGCCGGACCTCTCAACTAATAGAAAGTGACAGGAGACAGGTCAAGCTTTGATGAAAGATATCATCAGAGGAAAATGAAATACCTCGGAGAATACCAGCAAGAGAAGCCTCCAGGCCGTGACACCTCTGGCGTAGTGAGTGCAACTCGCCTTCAACGTCGCTGGTCGAAGGAGGATGCACGGCCTAAGGAGGGCGAGTACCTAAGGTACATCCGAGTGAAGGACGGAAAAGAACAAGATGCTCGAAGTAGAGGTATTAGTCGGGTGTGGCAAGAAGATTACCACTAGCGGAAAGCCAAGTAACCTCGGCTTGAAGTTTCTCGTTCTCAGAGCGGGGCTGGTCAATAGAAGCTTTGTAGTCCTTCTCTGCCTGGGTGGCCCAATCAGAAAGCTGGTCGACTAAGGTCTCCAGCTCCTCCAAGTGCATTGTGCAGGGAATTAACCACTCGAGAACCTGACTCTTGGCCTCCGAGTTGACCGAGATTCTCTCTAAAGAGGCATCGGTATCGGGTGAAGAAACCAACGAGAAGAAAAGAACGGCACTTGTGTGGCCTCCTCCGACACCTCTCCCAGTCAGTGTCTACAAAGCCTCCAGGAGCACTCTCGGGTGCAGGAGCCTTGGCCGATTCAGGAGGAGCAGGAGGTGATTTAGCGTCAGCATCACCACTGGAGCGAGAAGACCTGACGCCTGATCCATGCTCAGCAGCGGGAACCGCACTGGACTTCCTACAGGAAGATGAGAGAGCCAATAAAGAGCATGGAGACGATGACAGGAAAGAAGAAGGAGAGGCTTACTTGGAGAAGGGTCGGAGGTTCAACGTGAGCCTCCGTGGAGGAATGCGAGGGGCGTCAGCCCAAGGGACGGGCTCCGATCCCCTCTGCACCTTCCTTTCCTCCTCCATCCGTGCTTCAGCTGACAGGCTAGGGGAAACCGGACGCCGGAGCCGTGCCTCGCTGGATCCAGAAGAGCTCATGGCAGCGGAAAAAGGAGATCAAGGGGAGTCCATGCCGGGACGACGAAGAGTGAAGGGGAAACTAACCAAGGGACATAGAGCAGGAACGGTTCACACCACCACAAAATGAATTTAAGGAGGAGAGAAGCGGAACCGCCCCCTCCATCCAATCAAAAGTGGGGTCATTAATTTTGACCGGGACTTAACCGAGGTCATCATGATTTTTGTGGCCCAAGCCCACTAGTTCGGAAACCGAAGGCGCAACTCTTGGAGTTTTCAAGAGAAAATTAAAGCCGAAAGAAAAATCTCGGGGGCTCGTAAATGATCCCCAAAGATAAAAACAAATAAAAATAGAGTGAGGAAAAAGCTTGGGGGCTCGGGAGACGAGCCCCTCGACTGACTAACCCTTTAGTTGGGACAAATCTACTCTGAAAAGAGGATGATACAACTAAGACTATCAGAATAAATAACATTTTTTTCTGATAGTCGGGAGCTACACCCAATTGGGTGCATCTACTCGATGCACACCAATCCTTCTACAGGAGAATTTTTGGAGCCCTTATCGGCTTCGCTGAGGAACAGGACAGGGGTAAGAGTCCTTGAAATGTGCCGAAAAGATCTCGGGGGCTGCTGTGGTAAATATGGTACTCGAGTACCCCACGAAGGGCCTACTCTGAAGAAGAGTATCAGGCCTGACTAGAGGACAGGAGACGTAAGGCGCTCGGACTGCTAAAATTAATTTGGATGTTAGTACTTCATATGTATTTAGTAATGACTTATAGTTTGTCTCTGTCCACTTATAAAACCAATCATTCTGATAGTTAGCCTAACAGCAGTTTAATTTTGACCTAATGGTAGCACTGTTTTCTATGAAATTAAAACCTTCTTCAGGTTACTAATTAAAATTTTTGTATTATTTTTCCAGGAATGCAAGTATTCTTCCCGCATACTACTATTTGCTTGCACTCATTGGCAACTTCGTAGTCTTTTGGGACAGCCATTGAACAATGAACTATCTAAGCTCATGAAACATGCCATTCATATTTTCTTCTGATTCTTGATCCCAGATCTCTGATTTTTTTTTACACAATACAGAATTAGCATATATGGTGGAAGAAAATTACAGCAACCTGCTTATGGAGGATCAATACACTTTGTTTGGAAATAGCACTTAAGGTACACATGACATGCTTATATCTGAATCTCTCATATGTTGGTTTTGTTTGGTAGACACAATTATATGTAATGGTGTAAAATGAACTGTACTCCTTGAGTGCAATGCTTTATATACATCTCCAGATATTGCGGTCCTCTACTAATTTTCAGTACTATCTACTTCCTATTTTAGTTAAACCTGTTTCGCTAATTGCTGATGGTTCACCATTTTTGTGGATTATTTCGGTGACAACTCCAGATCTGTATGCTGATCCCAATGAACCATCACCATTTTTGCTGTTTGTGTTATTATTCTGATAAACTGGTGCATTGAGCCATCGAGCTAGCTTCGCATGATCGCATCAATGAATAGATATTTGAATCCAGTACTATTCATCCGCATTCATATCTTCCAACTCTTAGATATTATTATATATTCGATTATTTGATTTTTTGCATGATACAATGTATCTCTTGAATAAAAACACAGCTACCTATTTTGATTAAGTGATCAAAGATATACTTATTCTAAAGAAAAATTAATTAAGACAATCGTGAGTTATTCCATTTGATTGTAGAGTTTTTGGGTGCTTCTTATGTGGTAGAGCTGTAGATGACAGCTATATTGCTGGCACATTGTAAAATCCATAGTTGTTCATGAAAGAACTTTCAAGTGTTCTCTTAATTGTCTCAAAATTTTCTGCATTTTGAGTCATCAATTACATAAGCAGTGCTTTGAAATATTTTTGGCAAATGAAACCCTAAATTGTGCGAGGTTTTATGCAATTGATTTTTCATTAAGTTTCAAATGTTCAAAGTGTACATGTTTTTCTTTCATGTACGGCATTCTTTTATGTTGCAGAAATGAGTGTCAACGAACTTATTGAAGGATGCCTGCCTAGAGTTATCAGTTCAGGATGGCATGATCGGCTAAAATGAATGTGTAATGATGATGCAGAAAGGAAATAATATGTTATATATAAAAAAGGAATATGGTTTGCTTGATTGCTTCAAGATGGAGTCAGTTGCTGGCAGCCTAAGTCGTTTATTCTGTGAAACTGAAATCCCTGATTGTGTGAACCTGGTAGTATAAAGGCAATGGTAGGTGTTTAACCATAGGTTGAATGTTTGGTGTTCAGAAACAGACTGAAGTTCAATTAGGCCCTCTGATGCAATGATATTATTATTATTCTTTTAAACTCAATTTTGTAATATTTTCCCTGCACACTATTCAAAAATGGATGTATGGTGCTTGATTGTCCTACCCGCAGCAACGCGCGGGGTCTCACCTAGTATTAACTGGTTCTAAGAGATGTTGCTGCACGAGGCCACCAGCACCACCCCACGAGGGCAACAAAGACGTCTGCATAGATTCAAAAGAAGAAGAAAAAACAATGGCATCTGTATCGTGTTCGCGATGATTAAAGCAAAATATATTGCCCTATACGGTTGTCATGAGGATCAGCAATTTTGCTACATACATCCAGATTTTTCCTTACTTCCCTGTGGCCACTATATTGGAGCTGTGGTTTGAGGTCTAGTGAGATACGAGGTTAAGTTATTTTCTTATTAGGATAAATTGTTAACCATTAAAATTTGGTTTTAACATTCGTAATCATTCACCCTTCTGATTACTATATTAATGTATATCGACCCTACAAGCTGATAGCTTAATTTCTATGACGGCATGGTGGTGAGTTACTGGCTCACTGTGAACCTCGCCTTCACTACTCATGGAATTCAAAGCTACTTTCATGATAAACACACAGTAATATGGTGAAGTACATGCTGCAAGGTGCATGTGACTGCTGGTATAAGCTGTGCAAATGCTTTCACAAACATAGCAGTTGTGTCTGGTGCTGCTTTCTCACCAACTTGTAGAATATCCATCACTGAAACAAACAGAGTCCTCAGGATATGAAATTCCAACACATGTGACTGCTGCTTTATCACTAACCTGTAGAATATCCAACGCGTACCAGGCAGCCTGTACAATCTCGTTTTTTATTTTGAGGAAATTGGCAGACTCCTCTTTCAAAAACATCAACTTGCCTGATCATGCTGCATGCGTTCGTGTAGCCAGCCATCATCATCAGCAGAGGATAGTGGTTGGGTTTGTCACTCGCCCAGTGTGTCACATGCATGCTTCAGTGCTTCACTAAAAATAATCTATATAGGATTCCATCGTTGATCCATGCACGCACTTGATGGAGACTGCCAAGGCCTGCCTACTGGCCAAATTGCAATAAAGAGTGTCCTTCACGGGGCCAATGTGTCGAACTTTTTAGGTTTAGATTCCAGCGCCGCACATGCGTCCCAAAGGCATTGTCCTGATCCTTAGTCGTAGCCTGTAAGGGTTGGTGCTTGATAAGACAGAGAACGAACATGCTTAGAAGTGGGAGATGGGTTAGCATTCTTGGTTAATGAACATGTATATGCATGCTCGATCGCGTGCCTCGCTCAGGCTCCGATAGCACCCCACGTGGTGCCGCATTTCACATGCATCGGTATCCTCACTCTACCACAGTACATGCCTAAATTAAAGACGGCACTCCCATTGAGCGAGTCCATTGTTGTAGCGCTTCTGCAGTACCACTCCCATCTCCTTCCATACACATCTAGCTAGCACATCAGAGAGGAGAGCAATCAATGGAGGCGACGGCATTGAGCGTGGGCAAGTCCGTGCTGGATGGAGCGCTTGGTTACGCCAAATCTGCCGTTGCGGAGGAGGTGGCCTTGCAGCTCGGCGTCCAGCGCGATCAGGCTTTCATCAGGGACGAGCTCCAGATGATGCAGGCTTTCTTGATGGCTGCACATGTGGTGCGAGGCGAGCGGCAGCAGGTGCTCATGACCTGGGTGAAGCAAGTACGTGACGTCGCGTACGACGCGGAGGACAATCTTCAAGATTTTTCCATTCATCTCCAGAAGCCATCCTGGTGGAGCCTCCCTCACATGCTGCGAGAGCGGCGCCGTATCGCCAAGCAGATGAAGGATCTGAGAGCTAGAGTAGAAGACGTGAGCCAGAGAAATCTGCGCTATCACCTCATCATGGGTGCTGACTCCCAGCTTGCAGCAACCGCTGAGCTTTCTAGCATTGCAGCTACAGCGATATTCGGCATTGATGAAGCACGGCGTGCGGCAAAGCAGGAGGAATCTCAAGAGGATCTTGTACACCTCATCAACAAGAAGGGCGAGGATCTTAGAGTCATCGCAGTGTGGGGAACAAGCGGTGATCTAGGACTGACATCCATCATCAACGCGGCCTATGAGAATATAGATATCAAGATGAAATTTTCATGCCGGGCATGGGTTAGGGTCGTGCACCCCTTCAATCGGCAAGACTTCATCCAGAGCTTAGTGGCTCAGTTTCGATCTGACGAAGGGGTCGCTAGTCAGTTTGAAACAGAGAAGAAAGGGAAAGAGTTGGCTGAGGAGTTTACTCGGTACGTAAACGAGAGGAGTTATCTGATTGTGCTTAATGGCGTTTCCACCTTTGAAGAGTGGAATGTTATTAAAACATGCTTCCCGAAGAACAAGAATGGAAGTCGAATCATAGTGTGTGCACTGCAAGTTGAAGTTGCAAGCTTGTGTGCAGGGCAGGAGAGCCATGTAGTGGAGCTCAAGAAATTGTCTGTTGACCAGACTATTTATGCCTTTCATAAGAAGGTACTATTCTTCCTTCACAAATAATCTAATTAGTATTATCTATTGCTAATCTTATTGATTAATATTTCCAACTAGTTAATTAAAAGCAGTAAGCAGGTTGCAGTGTGGTACTATTCTTTATGCTACATTAAATTAAGTAGGCAACTGAAATATATATATATGAAGAATGATCAAGACTTAATTATTTAATTACTTTATCGATCCATATGATTCTTGTTTAATTTTCTGTTTTATCCTAATCAATTGAGATTTAATTTACACTCTATTGATAAATCTATATGGTACTTGTATTCTATTTTAGCCTAATTAATTGTGATTCAACTTAATTACTCTATCAATCAATATGCTCCCTCCATTTTTATTTAATTGTTGTTAGGCCAATCCTAATGGTACGTTTTATTTTGATGTTTCTAAGACACCATATCATCTAAAGTGTTTGAATTGGTAAATGAAACTATTCCCTATAATACATAGTTTCATAGATTTAAGCATAGCATTTAATTATTGTATAGTGTTGCGTGTTCTAGTCCATTCCTATTGGGAGAAAATGGATGAAATGAAACCTCTTGGCTCCAATGCAAGTTTCACGCGGTTTCCAAATTTTGGAAATAGTGTGCACTCAATTTCATCAGAGCAGTCCCAACCCATCACCTATAATTGTTTCCATAGTATTAATTGTAATGCCACATGATTTTTACGCTAGTCCCAATGGGAGTTTTATTCTCATTAAATGAGGTGCCACATAGAGAAAAATGATGACATGACAATAGAGTTACGAAGAGAGAGAAGGATTGAGTTTCATGGGGATGAAACTTGGTATGCACTGTTTCCAAAACTTGAAAACTATGTGAAATCTCCATTGAGGTGAGAAGTTTAATTTCATCCATCTATAACCAATAGGATTGGACCACCACACACAACATGATGCATTATTTAAATACTATGGCACATCTATGAAACAACAAAATGAAACTATGCATTAAGATACATAGTTTAATTTTTTATTTCAAAACACTCAAGTGACGTGGCACTCTTGGGAACAAAAAAATAAAACTCTCCGTTGGCAATGGCCTTAGGTGATGTGGCACCGTATTAAATGAGAGAGAGGAATAAACCAGGTCTTATTTAAGAAGTGATTTCTATGAGAAAACCAATGCACTAGAAACCACCAAGTTATGCATTGGGAGATGGTAGTTTCTTCATGATAGGTAAAGAATAAATATGATTTGTTTATAACACTACGTAAAAACCTCTCATAGGTGACAAGTAAATAGGTGACGGGCATTTAAAGTCCGTTACCTAAACTAGACACGTAACGGGCCACTCCACAGCCCGTCACCCTTTACCATCAGCGCACCAGGGCGGAGGCAAACAGGTGACGGGTTTTAATGCAGCCCGTTACCTATTAGCTGTATAGGTAATGGGTAACGGGCCACAGCTTAGCTCGTCAGCTCGTGGCTGCGTCGGACCCGAAAGTTTCATTCGCTTCCTTTTGTTTTTTACTCGCGTCCGATCTCGTCCCCTCCCTCACCCGGGTTCGACGACCACCAGTTCACCTCTCCACCTAGAAGCCGGGCGCCCGCTCCTGCTGCTGGTCGCGGAGGTCTCCTTCCTGCGCCCGCCCCCGTTCCGCCTGGACTCGCGCGTCCTACGGCTCGCGGCCACACCTCCCGCACATTCCAGAATGCTCCGCGCCGCCGCCGGCCCACGCCGCTTCGCGCTCCTCCTCGCCATCGCGGCGGGCGCCGGGGCCCTTGCCAACCGCGTCCTCGACTCATCCTCCACTTTCACAGCCGTCCACGCCTCGGTCTCCCCGCCGCTCCGCCAGGCGCTCTCTGGCACCGCCGCGGGGCTCATCTGCCCCGCCTCCTCCCTCTTCTTCCACTTAACCAAGGTTCAGTGATTTCCCCTCCTTCCTCCTCTTCAGCCTCCTGCAGACGTGCGCTGGTTCCGCGTGGCCCCTGTTGCTCGTCGGCGCCCCGTCAGAGGGTTTAGGATTTTGGGATGAGCATGAATTGGACCGCGAATATGTCTCTTGGCGGGCGCTTGATAGGATTTCCGTTGCCTGGGATAGTGTAGATGGTTGCTGGATTTTGGTGCAGTGAAGTGAACGGCATTATGCTGATGGACTGTCCTTTCCCTAACCATGTAGTTCGATTAAATAGATACGTGCGGCTGGCCTATGATTTTTCTATACTGCAAAAAAATCAAGGGCTGGTTTCTTTCTAGTGTTAAAATTGTAAACTGAAGTTGTAAACTGAAACAGTGTAATCTTAATGGTATTGCCACTAGCTTCATGTAACTGATTTTTCTTAAACTGAAAATATATACTTTGCAGACATGCAAATGAAGAGCAATTACAACGACCCACCCATTGTTGCTACTGCTGAACCATACAATCTTATGATTACACTGTTTTATCTAATACAATGTCATTGGCTGAAGGCAAATAGAGAGCTTAGACACCATCAGAGTCCCTGGAGGGCTCTACTCAGTTTTATCTTGTTTCAATTTTCTGAACCTGTAATGTGGTGTGGTAGGTTAAATTCTTGCTGAACTGCTTTACTTTCATAGTGTATCCCCTATGATTTCCATTCCCATTCCCATCCCCCCCCCCTATTTTATTTTATTTTTGTTTTCAAAATACTAATGGGTGACGGGCAACACTGAAGCCCGTCACCTAATACACAGAAAAGGTAACGGGCAACATGAGATGCCCGTCACCCATAATCTCATATAGGTGACGGGCAACATGAGAGTCCGTCATCTATACCCTCAGATAGGTGACGAACAACATGAGATGTCCGTCACCTATAACTTTTTTATAGGTGACGGACATATGCCCGTCACCTTTCTTTTGTAATCAGTGACGGTGTAGGGGTGACGGCTTGGATGCCCGTCACCTATTACTGTTTTTGCCCGTCACCTATGTCATTTTTTTAGGTAGTGTAAGAGAGAGAGGATTGAGAGAATATTAATTGTTTAGACTATACATAAACACTATGAGTTGGAGCCCACAGTTTGTAGAGTAGTTTTCACGTGACATGGCATATCATAGAAACCACCCAGTGGTTTCTGGGTTAGGACTGCCCTCATGTCATCAAGACAGCTGATGGGTCACTTCATTTAATGAGAATAAGAAGGCCAATCCCAATGGAGAGTTTCATTTTACAATTTGCAAGAGCGCCACATCATCTAGATCATTTTGAAATCCTAAATGAAACTACTACTCCAATGCATAGTTTCATTTTGTAGTTTCATAACATGAACAAAATATTCAATTACAAGTTGTTTCATTGGTTGGCTACATGGTGAAATGAAACTCTTTGTCCCCAAAGCTAATTTCATGGGAGTTTTATGCCTTGATAACTGTGTAGATCAAGTTTCATCTAGATGAAACTCATTTTATCTCTCTCTCTCTCTCTCTCTCTCTCTCTCTCTCTCTCTCTCTCTCTCTCTCTCTCTCTCTCTTCATAACTCCACTACCATGTCCTCAAAATTACCTATGTGGAGGTTCATTTAATGAGAATGAAACCCCATTGAGATTGGCCTAAGAAAAGCATGTTAGTGCAAATTTGCACTAACGTTCATGTTCCAATGCAAGAATATAAAATGATAATCGTACAATTTTTTGTGCCAGACACTTTTTTTAGTTAAAGTATTATTTAAATGTTCCAAGTTTGAAACTGTGACAAATGATACATACTTCTGCTCAGGTTTCTCAAGATTCAACAAAAATATCAATGTCAATGCCTACCTTAGATGAGGTCACAACAAGCACCAACAACTCAATGTTACCCATCAATGAGTTTCCGAGGAACCAACCTAAAGGTGGACATGAGAGGAATGTCGTCACAAAGAGCCTCACAAGACTCAAAACTATAGCAAGTGCTATGGAGGTACCTCAACTTATTGTCCGGGAGAAAGAAAGGTCACACCTGATCGAACTCATTTCAAATCAGCCTAGTCAAGGTCTTTCGGTGATCTCGGTGTGGGGAATGGGTGGTCTTGGAAAAACCACCCTAGTTAAAGATGTTTACCAAAGCCAAAATCTCATTTGCATGTTTGAGAAGCATGCTTGTGTCACGGTGATGCGCCCTTTCAATGTCGTTGAGCTCCTTAGGAGTTTAATTATTCAGCTAAATGCAGAATCTTTTGCAAAGAAGGTAGCAATTGATTTTGGGCAAACAACAAACATGATAGCGACAATGGGGAAAGAAAAATTAACTGGAGAGCTAGTTAGTCTTCTAGAAAAAAATAAATGCTTGATTGTTCTCGATGATTTGTCATGTACGGCAGAATGGGACCATATAAGAGGGACTTTCCTTAAATTGGAAAATGCGTGCCAGATTATAGTCACCACAAGGCACGAAATTGTTGCAAGACATTGTTCAGAGAAACCAGAAAATTTATACAACCTCAAAGTTCTAGAATACAATGATGCACTTGGCCTCTTCATAAAAAAGGTACAGATACAATTTTATCATGCTCCATTTGGTTGTCTTTTTAGAATACACCAAATAATTATGAGATAGTTATTCATTACTTATTAGTTATTTGTATTTTCTAAACAACATAAAAACATGTTGAGTTTGGCAATGTAATTTTATTGACATATACAACATATACGCTTATACTCTAAATTTTTTGTTTCATTTTTTAATTTTTATTAGAGCATGCACATCCAAATGGAATTAGAAAAGAAATTACATTTGCACTACATATGATCTCTTTCACATTTGAAACACATGTGTGGTCTAAAGTTTTGAAAACTTACAAAAACCAAAATTTCTTGAGGCGAGAGTGAACATGGTGCACATCTCCACAAAACTTCAGGACCTAAATCAACATATTGTTGGAGATGAAAAAAGAATTTAATGTATAGTGAATCATTATTCATTACTGTTTTTGTATTTTTACCTCTCAAAATAAGTTGTGTTTGATAATGAATTTGTAGACACATAACATATACACCGCAACCATTAATACTTTTGTGACAACTTTTTAAACTTCTAAATCATGTGCATTAGATATGGTCATTGTATCACAACTCAACTTTATTTGCACATACATGGTCTAGAACTTTTGAAAAGTATAAAAGAATATTATCGATAGAAGGGGGAATGGTACACACGTATACCGAATTGTGGCTAACTCTACTAATTATAGAGATGAAAATGATAAAAAAAAATTAGTGAAATTATAGAAAGGCATGAAGGCTGAGGCCGAGTCAACCTGTTGCCCGTGCCTGTATGGAAGGGAAGGGAACCTAGCCTCGATATCAGCTGCATTCCCTGTTGCCATCGCCGCTCTTCTCGCCTATCCCAACCGCTTCCTACCCAACAGCAACCATCCTTTCCTCTCCCTCATATCTCTCGACCGCTTCCTTTCCGCGCATGTCAATGCAAGCGCAACTGCCGACGGCACACCCTCGCCACTCGCCAGTCTCCACCCCCTCCAACATGAGATCTGGCTGACGGCGGCTGCATGTAGCAATGGTTTTATTGTGTGGTAGCCACATGTCCAACCTTTATTTTTTAGTGTTGTTGCCTGCCCCGCTCCCTGTCCAACCTCGCAACTCGACAAAAGAAGAGTCGCACGTCGGGGGCTTACCCATCGCCACTGCGCCGCGTTGCACAGCCACCACCACTTGATTTCCCTTCCTCTCTGTATTTAGTGTTTCGTCGGTGGTCGGACGACGTGGGGATCGCCTTTCTAATAAACTAGTCTAATAGTCTACAATTGCACGGGCTAGATTATACAGTAGTACTTATTATTACAATTAATATAAATCCGGCTATAAGCTATAGATGCTTGCTTCTCTTCTTATCCAATTTTCTCTGATCATGGATAAGAAATGCAGGTTTGATAATATTTTTTTCCTTAATTGAGTCCCTAAGCTCCTTAGTTGTTGAGGGGGCCATCCTGGATTCGTCTCCTTCCTTCTACAAATTGTTGGAGGGGACGTCTCCCCTCCAACTGCATTTTTGTTATAATGTGGTTTTAACGGATACTTTGGCAGTACAAAGGGCTGTAACAAGTCATTTGAAAGAATATACTGCTTTAGTATCGATATTGTTACCAGTCATAACATTTAGTACTCCTTTTAGTTCACAACTCCTTATTAGTTTTGACATGATGATAAGAAAATAAAGTAACTTAAAAGAACCTGCAGGTATATGATCCTAACAAAATCACTTGTAGCTGCATATATGAATTGACTCGTATTTATTTCTTAATTTCCCTTATAGAAATCTGCTATGTGATTGATATTCATTTCTTGAACAACCAATATAATAACAGTTTATTTACAAAAAGATCGGAAAAAAATGTGCTGCTAGCCTTGTAATATGTCCTGGCAATTATTGAAGTTGTTTTGGTTACTCAAAGTCATTGTCATCATCTTGGAATTGCTTGCTTGCATGGTAATTATGTTATAATCTCATGATGGAAATATTGTGTACAAATAGAGATGAGATGGCCTATCTCCTCAAAGCACTTATGTTGATAAATATACTATCAGTACATGTTTTTGTATATATTAATATTCCGAAGTTTCCTTCAAACATACTTTCAAGTTTGTAGATATATATGTTATTAACTTGATGAAAAATCAAATCCTCTACTTTTTTCCTTCTATCTATATTAATAAGATTTTTCTACTCCCTCTGTCCCATAAGAAGTTTATTTCTGGAATTGGTCAAAGTCAATCCTTGTCATCTTTGACTAATGTTGTTTACAAATTTGTATGGTTTTACAATATGATATTTATATTTTTAGATTCATCATGAGATATGTTTTTATAATATATAATTTGTATGTTGTTAAACTATATAAATTTGTAACCAACATTAGTCAAAGATGACGAGGATTGACTTTAACCATTTCCAGAAATAAACTTCTTATGGGACGGAGGGAGTATGTGTCAATCAGAATTATAGATATTTATAACCAATGCTGTGAGACCCTTCTAAATTTATTACTACACAGGCTACTAAATAAAGTGGACTGATATATATTAGTTTTCTTGTTTTGGATCGAGCCTTTGCATCGACTAATACCGCAACTCATTGATCTTGATAAGTGTACGACCCTCTTCTATTGCACTAATGCTCCAACGAACTAATTAGTGGATACTGGAAGAAATAAGGAAAACAGATCCAGGCTGTGTATAAATAAGGTGTGCGCAAGTAGATTGCGTTGCGGTTCTGTAATAATCTGAATTCTTGATTTTCAAAAAATAATAATCTGAATTTTGATCACGGAAAGAACCTGAGGAGCCACGTACGAATTTAGCTGGCTGCTAGATTGGGGTGAAGATTGTTCTAGCCTTCATTCAAGTATTCAACTGCACGTGAGCCGTTTGAATATCTCTGTCAACGTCGAGCCCTCGCCACCGGGAACATGCCAATCCAATCCTCCTGCGTGTGGTCTGTCTCCCGCATCCTTGTATTGCTTCAGCCTCGTCGACCCTCTTCGGCGGCGTGTACTTGATGGTCCAACAGGTGGGCGAGAGGCGTGTGAGGCGGCGCATGGCTTCTTCCAGGTGATGAACCACATCTTAGACCCTCTTCTTTCTTTCCTTCTTCCAGTTGCAGGGCGAGATCTATGGCCATTTGTTACGTCAGCTTCTTCACAGCCCACTTCGCGTCCAAGCCCCCTAGAAAGAGATGCTTTTCCTCATCTCCCCCCCGGAGGCGCCGCCATCGACGAGTACTTCATTCTCGCCTTGGATTACTTGAGAATAATGGATCGCTACATGAGGAAGGGGCTAGGGCTATGAAGGGCCAGATTTGTTTATGAGAAGAAAGAGAGGATTAAAGGCCGGATGCTTTGCGTTTTTGTGAGAATTTGTAGATTTTTTATTTTATTTTTCTAGGCATCATGGTGAAACGTTCATCACCTTTTTTATATAAATAGATTTAATAAATTGAGTTTGAAATGGGGATTAGAATTTTTTTCATGCCAAGTTGTTTGATATTGGAGATTTGATTCCTCCTCATCTTCGGTGACGGTGAGGATGTAAGATTTGATATTTCCATAGCGGCTCCGGTGGAGACTGTAGTGGTGGTGACCAACGTTAACTGCTTTTGTGGCGAGACTTACATTTCCTGATGGTCACAGCGAGGCAGGGACGATGTTGCTGCCGAGGAATAAGGTTCTCCGGTCTATTCTCGGTTTTATCGTTTTTAGGTCAGTCTATGATGAAGGGCTTGTGAGAATAATTCTGCCTCTTGAGGTGTTCTGATTGGTCTTGGATTGGGCAGACTAGGATTCATTTTTCTTTCTTCAATGAGAGAAGGAACAAGAAGAAAGACACAAAAGGGAAGAAGAAGATTGTTCTCGAGTTCACTTACAGAGATATTGGCCGCTGTTCTTTAGGCACTTGTTCTTGGCTTGCATATTAAGTGTATGCATGTGCGGCCTTCCATTTGAATTTTCATTTAGCTTGTGATCGAGATTTGGCGCTATGTGATGCATAAGTACGGTCAAAATGAAGTACAACACCGGAGTGTACTTAGTAACAGTTTTTTCTTATATTCCGGAGTGCTTGTAAATGAGGTTATACTTAGCTATAAAATTCATATAATTCTTACGTTCCTCTCAATTCTTTTATGTGTTGTTCCTTCTAGTGCAAGTGGTTAATACTGTTTTTAGAGCCGCTTGTACAAGATTTTTCTTGTACGAACATAAGACTACAAGTGGTAGTCCAAAACGCTTGCACATTGAGTTTGAAATTCCCTGTACCCTAGGCCATTCTAGTAGGGCAAGGAGAAGAGATCGAGAGAATCATGATTTCCATGTTGGGGTTGACTTCGTGCCATGCGTGATGGAGTCGAGGAGTTAAACAAAATTATTTAATAAAGTTCTATATGTCTAGCTGCTTTTATCCATTTTAACAATTAATCCCTAGAATTTCTCTTCTGTCTTCGGACCCACACAACAGCAGTTAATAGTATCCAATATATAAATAAAATAGAGAATCCATTCATGTATCGACTAATGTAAACTCTTCTATTTTCAGGTGTTTAAAGAGAATGTAGACTACATGGATAAGCATCCTGAACTATATGAAGATGCAGAGCTGATATTGAAGAAGTGTTATGGACTTCCCCTAGCAATTGTCACGATTGGGGGCTTCTTGGCAAAACAACCAAAAACTGCAATTGAGTGGAGGAAACTAAATGAGAATATTAGTGCTGAATTAGAATTGAACCCAGAGCTTGAGGTCATAAGGTCGATCCTTGGTAAGAGTTATGATGGTTTACCGTATCATCTCAAGTCTTGTTTCTTATATCTATCTATCTTTCCTGAAGACCACAAGATTAGCCGAAGATGTCTGATTCGGCGGTGGACTGCCGAAGGTTATTCAAGGGAAATTCGTGAAAAGTCTGCAGAAGAAATAGCTGATAGCTACTTTATGGAACTGATAGAAAGGAGTATGATCCTACCATCTCAACAGTCAATTCACAGTAGAAAAAAAATTGACTCCTGCCAAGTCCATGATCTTATGCGTGAAATCAGCATCTCAAAGTCAACGGAAGAAAATCTTGTTTTCAGATTGGAGGAAGGTTGCTGCTCAAACACCCAGGGAACAGTTCGTCACCTTGCTGTAAGCAGCAATTGGAGGAGAGATAAGAGTGAGTTTGAGAGCGTAGTGGATCTGTCTCGTATACGCTCGTTAACAGTGTTTGGAAAATGGAGGCCATTTTTCATTTCGGACAAGATGAGGTTGCTGCGTGTACTGGACTTGGAGGGCACGTCAGATCTTGTTAATCATCACCTCCAGCACATTGGGAAGCTTCTTCACCTAAAATACCTCTCTCTTAGAGATTGTTCTAGTATCACCCACCTGCCGGATTCATTGTGTAACGTGAGGCAACTCCAGACACTAGATATTACAGGTACAAAGATAACCAAGCTGCCAACTACCATCACCAAGCTCAGAAAACTAGAGTATCTTCGTTCAGGGAATGCAGGAGCCAACGAAGTTAACTTACATGACAACATTGCGGAAGCTATGCCAAAGCCAATGCAGAACAAGCTATGCGTTTCCACTCTCATATCAGCTGTGGTGTGTTGGCATTTTTTTGCACCTCACGATTTCAATGACGATGAAGGTAACCGCAATGAGTTTTTGACATGCACCATGTTTTGTTCCTTGGTATTACCTGCCATTTTGGGCGTCACAAGTCCAAACTGTGTGGTAGTGCCGCAAGGGATCTCGAAACTGAAAGCACTGCAAACACTTGGTATCGTTAACCTCGCAAGGGGGAAGGATGTTCTTCTAGAAATAAAAAGACTTACCCAGTTGCGCAAGTTAGGAGTGGCTGGCGTAAACATGAAGAACAGTCAGGAGTTTTGCTCGGTCCTTGCTGATCTCACTAGTTTGGAGTCGTTGCTTGTGCAGTCAAGGGGAGAGCAAGGTTTGTATGGCTGTTTGGATGTTTTGTCTTCACCTCCGAAGAACATGCAGAGCCTCAAGCTGTATGGGAACCTGGGAAAATTACCGGAATGGATCGAGAGGCTGCACAATCTCGTGAAGTTGAGCCTAAGGAGCTCCAGGATATTAGACCAGGGAGCTGCAATGCAAGTCCTTGGGAAGCTACCAAACCTAGCCATTTTGCGTCTGCAGGAGAAGTCGTTCGAGGGGGAGGAGCTGTGTCTCTATTTCCATAAGGAGGCATTCACGACTCTGATGACGCTGGAGCTGGTTCCCCTAGAAAACCTCAAATCGGTGACGTTCGAACAAGGGACAAGCCCCAAACTCGAGCTGCTTCAGTTTCGTGGCTCATCAGACGAAATCAACGATGGGTTGTTTTCTGGGCTAGCATCTCTCCCAAGCCTGAAGGAATTCATGCTGCAGAACAACGACAAGTACAAGGATGAATTCCTGAAAGATGTGAAGGCCCAGCTCGCCGAGAATCCAAGAGCACCCGTCTTGAAGAGGAACTGAGGCGCTCTAGACGCCAGAGTCAACTGATAGTGGGTATTGTTGTATGAATTCTCTTTCGTATTGCTGTTGCTGTTATTTTGAACTCATATTAGTAAGGTGGCGTCAGTATCCTGACCGGCAACTGTGCCGCTTCATTACCATCTGAATTTCTTTTCTTCCATTTTTAATGACTGGCTGTATCTTGTGTATAGTTCCTTCTATTGTGGTAGGCCACGTTGATATATATAGTGATCACTTGTATTGTAACAAATGAGCATCCTGGTGGACATTTTGTTGGATGTTTTTCCTTCCATCGCCGTATACTTAAAGTACTGGCACCACCATGTTTTCTTGACATGGTGCCGCATCTCTGTCATTGACCTGCCGCTGCTACCCACTCAGGCGCTAGCGCGGGCCCTGGCGATCTGGCGGTCCAGAGATACTCATCCTCTGCATGGTCTGCTGTGTTGCAATGCTGCAGAATAAAAGAGAATGAAAGAGCTTGCAATGCTGCAGGAAGGGATACAAGCGAACCATTGATCTCAGGTCTTCTGATCGATTCTCCCCTTCTTTTATGCTGCATGTGTTTTTTTTAACAGCTCACGGTCGTGTTATATACATGGTGTTTCTGTGACAAGCAGGTCTGTTTTGTTCTTATATGTACTACACTGTGTACAGAATATATAGGAAATAATAAGTGATTGTTTTCTCCTATGTAAGTATTGTTCCATATCACTTCATTTTTTTCTCAAATTTAACACATTGTTTGTGTTAGGCTTGGGAAGGTGGGCCACTTTTTTATTTTGACGGGAACTTTGTTGGAATGAACGTTATTTTGGTCATGGAAAGCACATTTTTCCTACCTTGGACAATACTTATCAAGCAGCTGGAACATATTTGGACACCTCTACAAAAGAAGAAATGGTTTCTGCGCTTAAACTCGAAGGGAGTCCGGTATATCTTTTGAAGTATGCCCTTCATTGCTTACTGTAGTTACTTCACGGATTCAATTTGCTTATCCTTAATATAAACTTGTTTCTTTGCCAGCTCTAACCCGGTATTAGGGTCATATTTTTTTTTCCATGTTGAATCCTGTATATATGTTTGTCCAATTTCTAATGTTGATATTCTTCTTCAGGTCTGAGTGTTTGACCCATTTACTTAGTAACCTTGTTGATGCTTTTTTCACAGGCTTGAAGAAAGACCCACTGTGGACATATCTAACTGCCATCCAGAGGGTAAGTTCAGACTCAAGACCACTAAACTCTAAGATACTATTTGGATTGTTGGAATTTGGTCTGATAACTATTTGTAAGCTCCTCAAACGTACTATACTTCCATATTATTCTTGTACATTTGTACTCAACAACTATCAAATAGTCCCCTAAAAAACAACTATCAACTAGTTTAGCCTTTTACCCTTATATTACTTTCATATTGTTAGTGCTACTCAGTTAACGAGCTAACATTGTCAGACTGCGACTTGGAAATGTTCAAGTTTTTAATGTAAATTGTTGTTCATGTTGTCATCATATCCTAATAATTTCTAATGAGTTCGGTTTATACTTTTGAAGAGTCTTTTGGTTACGCATTTGGTCAAGGTATCTGGAGGGGACTCAGTAAAAAAGTTTCTTCTAGCATACGATGCAATGTTGTTGCACTTGCTTCATTTAATGGTGATGTCCGGTAATATGTTCAATTTCCTGTTTCGTATTTCTGCCTGCTCTGCTCGTCGCTTACTAATAGTCAAAATTATGATATGCAGGAGAGTCAAGGCTTTTTGCATGCACAGGTTTCGTTATCAAATGGAATCGATCTACAATAATTCTGACATCAGCTAGCTTGGTTAGAAGCTCTGGTTATGAAAACAAGATTGAAGAAAACTTGAGGGTTGGTGCTCCTAATTATTTTATGATCAATGTTCTCACATCATTTGCAGATTGAAGTGTATGCAAATGAACGCTGTACGCAAGGGACATTGCAACATTATAGCCTACATTATAATGTTGCTCCAGTCGGTGTCAAGGATGACTACGCTCTACTTCCAGCAAAGATTCAGCTTGATCACCATATGTTTTATAAAGTAGCAGCCGTAGGCCGTTGCTTCGAATCAGGAAAACTAATGGCTGCAAATGGGGTGCTGGTTGAGTGGACGGGCACACTTGATTGAAGCTCCTTCGATATTCCTCGTGCAGAATCACCAAGGTAATAGTTGCATCGTCAGAATGAGTTGACTACCATTTCCATTGGATTTATCTCGTCACCTGTATATATAGATTGGCATTGGAGGACCTCTTGTTACCTTTGATGGTAAAGTTATTAGTATGAACTTCTATGATAAGAAAATAGGAACCCCTTTCCTGGTATGGGATGATATCCACAATATTTTGGCACATTTTAAGGACACGGTAAAAAGGTATGTCTAGTTTTGTGTGTGTGCGTGTAATATATAAGCGTCATTAATATATCCACTATATTCTGTTGAAGCTAGTAATAATGATTAGTGATCCATGGAAGATGGCTGGCGATTGCAGTGACTGTCCGTACAGGGTATCCAGATACATTTCATTACTATTAAGTTACAAGAATGTTTGACATGCTTGCATGTTGATCACGTTATATTGAACTACAGGTGACCTGTGTTCACGCCGTGTCGGTGTCGTTGCGACGATTTGGGTGAGGATGAGTCCGAAGATGAGGATGAACCTGAATCTGATGCATCGGGCCGGGTCAGGAGATACACATACATAAACGGAAAGAGATGTTTATATGGCTAAGCAATTGTCCACCATTTTGATTTTGCGACGCGTATTTGCTGGTGTGGTGAACCTGTTCAAGTTTGCTAGCACTCAACAAGTGATCGACCTGTGTCTACATTTATCGTCGATCTGTTTACTCGATTACTGTCACAGTTGATCTGTCAGGCCGGGTTGAGTTGTCAAACAACATGTAATCCTCGGAGTGCTGTGTATTGCCTCTCTCTCTCCCTGTGGGCATCGATAGATTAGTATATATATATACTCATAAATACAACAAAAACTTTGGAGTCAGAACATTACCAGGCCGCGCGTGGATTAGCAGAAGATATCCGGGCACTTACGTAATTGATCAGTTTCCAAAGAAACAAAAGCCCCGCAGCCGGGGGCAACCCTACTATTAGTAGCCAAATTAACACTTCGAGAATCCGCGACCTACCGTCTCGATCTTCTCTCATCTTTTGGCAATGCCACCGACGACGACGACGCTCGTCAAGGCAGCTGCCCGTGCCGCATCTCGCTCATTCACCGCCGCCGCTGCACGCTCCGGTGCCCGTGATCATCTGGCCTCTGCCACATCTTGTCGCAACCTAACCTTGAAGCGGCCAACGTTCTCCGATGGAGGCGGCGGCGGCGTCGCCCATGGCTCGCCGTCTCCCCGTCAACCCTCGTGCCGCCACGTTTGTTCCTCCATCCACACCATCGCCGCCGGCGACAGCGACTCCTTATTACCTGCAGCTGGTAACACAACACCCAATAACATAACCCCTCTTCTTCGACATTATAACCTACCTTGTGAGTTCGTTCTGAATATATAATTAATTGAGATTGATTTTAGGCAACAACGAGATCGTGAACCCATTCATGTCGCGATCCAAGCCAGCGTTCGAGGCGACGGAGAAGGAGGCTCTACGGGCACTGTACGAGCGCTGGCTGCGGCGGTTCGACATGACGCGCCAGCCCGAGGAGATGGCCGGCTGCTTCGAGACGTTCAAGGAGACGGTGATGCTCGTGCACGAGGAGAATAGATCGCGCCCTGGCAGCTGGCAGATAAACAAGTTCGCCAACGGATGGCTGGCGGCGAGGACACCGCGGACCAGCGGGGGATCAAGACCCGTGAGGAGGGGTTGTTCGATCCGCATCGACTCGATAAATTCCACGAGTTCTTCTGGGGGAGAATGCAGTTAAACCGGGCTGAGGCTAACGATAGCGCGCCGTTCTCCCTCCGTCCTAAAATACTTGATATTGACGCTTTTTATTTGGCGTAAATTTGTACTAGCCGCCGGCGTCAATTATTTTGGTATGGAGGAAGGATGATCGATAGATGGTTTTGTTCTTGTATTATACTGCTACTAGTGTGCTTTATTATTTATCTAGTTACAGTAATAAGGACCTCTTCATGGAGATATATATAAATCATGTTTTTCTGTGCATGGTATCTTTTCTGAGATTAAGATGATTTATTATTGTTTTCTGCTTTAGCCTCCTTTTATAAGCACTTACTTGGCCTATGCGAGTCAATTTCAAGATGTCAACTTTGATTATCTTTCTCTTCTTACTTGACTTATCCCTGATTTTACTTTATCTAGTAACTTTGAAATAGGCATATCTTGTCTACCTTCCATCTGCCCTAGCATTTCTATTGTAATGTCCCCAACCCCGGGGTGCGGGCCCGCTTACACCTGGCAACTTAATAGGACCTCAAAACTTTCCCCACAGACCAATACAAGCCTTTTCTGCGCACTTTGTCCTCACTCGTGCGCACCCGGGAATGACTTCCCAGTCGGTCACCTATCCCGAAATTGCTCCAGGCCAAGCACGCTTAACCCCGGAGTTCTTTCGAGATGAACTTCCGGAAAAGAAGTTGCAACTGTTAGTATGAGTATTCTTATCAATCCTATTAAGCCTTGGGTTGAGATGTTACATCTACTACTTATTTTCTTGCATATGTCCAACCTGAAATACCATTGCTTCTTGTAGGTTTTGACTTCTACTTTCATGATTATAATTACCTATACTTGCCATCCCGTCTTTCTATTCATTTTTAAAGTATACTTGTGATTGACCCAGCCATCGAATCTATGAAAAGACCTACTATTATGAATAGGGCTTGACATGCCAAAGGTCATGATACACGTGTCTTGTCGTTTGGGCCGGTTGCTCTGTTTTTGATTGGCATCAACTGGAGCTCGGTTCCTGCAGCTGCTGATCATCGGTACTTGATTATCCCTGCCGACCAAAAATGCAGAACTAAATAGTATATAGTTTTCGTATTTACTTGGTTTCAATCGATTGAAATCTAATCTTTATAGAATAATTGCCTTCCTGTAAATAAATTATTTTGTACCAATTTGTATTAATTTGCTTAGCCCTTAGATCTAGAATCCAAAGGCTACAAATCTAATTGAAAGGATCACTCATTTCAATCGATTAAAGGATAACAAGCCCCTATAGTTTTTGGTTAAATCGGTATTCTACGCGGCATGCTCTGTTTTCAACCCGTATAAAAATATTATTCAGAAATAACATAGTAGTGTAAGGCAATGTATTCATTCATCCATATATGTGGGGTCGTTTCTTGCATCTTAGTTTGATCGCTGTTCAGGTTCTCGGGTCAGGTGAGGCATGCTCTGTTTTTTCATGCTACATGATACGGTTGAAACAGAGCATGCTCTGTTGCAGGGAGGAGGACGCAGCTGCTGCTCTTGATCCGGCAACGGGGACCGCCGCCGCCGCCGTTGGATTGTGAGATTGAAGGCTAATTATAGGATTCCCAATTATACGGCGATACGTCCAACTCAAACCCCTTTCATACGTGGCATGTTTGGCTAGAAACGGCAACAGGGGGTCGGTCTTGCGTACGTACGTGCTCACATCTCAAAATAGCATACGCTCAAAAGACCAAAAAAGGAAAGGAAAGGAAAAAAAAAGAAAAGAAAAAACACGGTGTTTCGACGGGGCGATGTGAGGACAGTGACGTCACAATTTTGACGTACTTGTTTTTAAATTTTTAAGGTAAAATTTCTAGTAGTACTAGCTTTTTAGTTCTATACCCAATCAGGCAGTCTCCAGTCTCCACTAGCTCGCTCACACTCACCCTGCCCACCATGTCTTCTCTTCTTCCTCCCAGGCCCCAACGGACCGACTCCCACGCCGATTCCTCACCCTGCAGCCGCTAGGGTTGGGGGATCCCCCTCGCGCGCGATGTCTGCGGCGCCTTCGATTGCCGGCTCCCACTCCCAGCAGCATCCGCCGCGCGGGCGTCCCGGGCCCCCGCCCGGCTCCGACCCCTTTGCCTTTGCCTGCGTCTCCATCATCTCCTGCTCCCTGGTAATGGCTTGCCCTCCCTGCATAATCTCACTCTTTTCCCTTCTTATTTCTCCCCGATTGCTAGTGGGGAGGGAGATGTTCCGTCGTGCTTCATGAGCCCGCGCGCCTTTTTGATTGGGTGGCCCTGAGTGGGGGTCGAATGTGGATACCTAATGCCTTTGCTTCAATTGATTGGACCCGATTAGTCCCTGTTATCCATCACATTTGCTAAATTTACTATGCACCTATATAAACATCTCAACCTATAATGGGGAATACTATCTAGAGGTGCTTAAACAGTTAGAATTATCTTGTTACACACCCTAAGCACCTGGTGCCAAATTAAGCACACATATCTTCATGTAAGGGCCTCCTATAAGCACCCCATTGTATATGCTCTAAGTAGACACTGTATGAATGCAAGCCTGAAAAAGTATGATGTGCTGTTTGCTCAAAGTGCATACAAAACTTGAAGCAAGCTAGGTCAAAAGTAATCAGCAAGTACCCATCTTAGTGAAAAAAGTATATCAAGATGATATGGGACTGCATCTTGCAAACTGTGCCCGAGTCTTTGTGCACATTTTTATTCGTTTGACCTATCAGAAAGCTGTGACTGAGGAAATGTGCTATTTTTTATTTGCCTCAGTGTTTGATGGAGTTTGTAGAAGAGTCATGCACGTGAAAATTGACATTATCAAGTAATGTCATGACACTAACCTTAAGGCAGTTTCACTATGGTGTTCTATAGACTTCATTCACACGGACAGTACTGTTGGTCCAACATGTTTATTTGAGTATGCTGTTCCTATGCATATGTGTGAGTCGTTATTTTAATAGGAAATGAATCAGTATCACTGCTTCTCCAGTCTAGTACCATAGTATGTACTTGTTGAAGTACACTCATAATTCAGAACTCTCAAAAGGAAATTAATCGCTAATGTACAGTGCTACATTCTTTTTCTAATTGAGGCAAAGTAATACGACTGGTTGACTGTACAAGCATACCACTGAACTCTTTGGTATTGAATACCTCGTTCTTTGATAAATATGCAGATTTCACTCTCAGGTCTATTTCTATCAAGCGTTGTACATCAAGTTCCTGAAGGATATGTTGGGGTATACTGGAGAGGAGGTGCTCTTTTGAACACAACCACTCCTCCAGGTACACATTTTCTGGTAATGTACTTTTTTATTTTGTTTGAATGCATTTTCCCTAACCTTGTAGTCTGCTTCTAGGGTTTCTTATGAAGCTGCCTTGGATCACCAAGTATGAGCCAATTCAGATTACACTTCAGACAGACCAGGCAAGTGAATGACTCTTTGCCCGTCGTTTGGCATCCTATGTTCCCACTAAAATGCAGTTTACTTCAGATTCTGGCTGTTTGTTTCGGGACCACTCCTTTTTTTGTTTTTTAACTCACCAGTTGAAAGATTGTTGTATTTATGTATCATATGAGAACATAGCTACACTAATAATACTGCTAAACATATGAGTTTGTTTTAGAAATGTATTCATGCTCTTCATTATGCTAAACCAGGTTAGAGATATTCCTTGTGGAACAAAAGGTGGTGTCATGATCAGCTTTGACAAGATAGAGGTATATGGTTGCTCTTCTTCTTATGACAATTATGTTTTACAAAGACCATTCGCCTGTTTATGAGTTGCTTATTGACTGATGTGCATGTAGGTCGTGAACCGCCTTCGTAAAGTGTTTGTTTATGAAACTCTTCTCAATTATGGTGTGCATTATGACATTACATGGATATATGATAAAATTCATCATGAGATAAATCAGTTCTGCAGTGCTCATAGTTTGCAGGAAGTTTATATCGACATGTTTGACCAGGTCGGTGAATCCTTTTAGTGAAAGCGAAATTTTCTTTTGTTCCATACAGCCATGCAATATAAGATATCTTGGTCCTGCCAAAATTTCAGATTGATGAAACAATGAAAGAAGCTATTCAAAGAGATTGCACACGCTATGTTCCTGCCATTGAAATCATCAGCATTCTTGTTACAAAACCAAATATCCCTGCGAGTCTTAGAAGATATTTTGAACTCATGGAGGAGGAGCGTACAAAGTTATCTGCTTCATCTGTTGACTTTGAAAGTTCACAGGTCTCCGGTTTTGAATAGCTGCCGCTGGTTAGTGCAATAGTGCAAATTTGCACTAACCAGCGAGAGCTATTCAAAACCAGAGTAGTAGTTTATGAGTTACGACTTCGTGTACACTGATTAACTTCTAGGTGCAACTATTTGGTATCGAGAGCAGAACTTGAAGTGCTATTGGTATCATAGCATGTATGAGGTTTGCTCAATGGTAAACAATGGTAATTGAGTTTTGGTTTTGCATATAACTGTGTAATTAGTTGAAACTTAGAAGTTGCATTAAGGATGTTTACGAGCCTCAGAAAGTTGTTCGGGACTTCTTTTTTGTAGGGGCTGAATGCATATGTGGTTTCTGTACATCTCAGTATTTAACTCCCATTCTTTATCTTGTCCTGTCATTTCAATTTTCAAGGTAGTGCTGTTTTATGAGAGCTGATGTTCATGGAAACCATTACATTCATATTTATCATTACAAATCCATTGCACTAGGATTAGTGAGGCTGACTTGGTACATGAAGATAAAACGTGCACCACCTGCTTTCAGAAGTGAACATATTTTGCTTTAGCACTGCAAAAACAGAAAATAAGCATTTTTCATTGATCTCTGCTCGTAGTTTATCTTGAATTTATATATTATGCATGCTTATAGTATCTTGTATACTAGGCACTGATTGCCATCGAGAAGCAAAAGATAGCAGAGAAAGAGGCAGAAACACAGCAGAAGATTGCTGTATTTGAAGCAGAGAAGAACGCACAGGTGAGCAAGATCCTCATGGAGCAGAAGCTGATGGAAGGTCCCAAAAGGCAGCAGGAGACTGACGATGAAATGTACCTTGCACGAGAGAGGGCAATGGCGAGGAGGTATATGCTTCAATTGGTTGGGCGGATGGTGGGAGCCAATTAGTCCCACGTTTGTCAGTAGAATTGTTCTTTCGGAAAGTTGTGACTGTTGAGATGTGTAGTACAACAGATAGAGTTGATGTATAGATTAGGTTAGGTTCGGTTAGGATCCTAGCTTATCTGTTGTAACCATGACTTGTACTCTGGCCATCTGTAAGGCTATCTATGGCCGCACAAGATGCATGCATATAACATTGTAAACTCCCGCAAAAAGGACCGGGACTTTGGGAACCACGAGAGTTTTTAGGGAAAAGGAAGGTGTAGCTAGTTGTTTCGAGGACAACGAGATCGGTATTCTACGCGGCATGCTCTGTTTTCAAATCGTATAAAATATTATTCAGAAATAGCATAGTAGTGTAAGGCAATGTATTCATTCATCAATGTATATGGGGTCGTTTCTTGCATATTAGTTTGACTGCCGTTAATGTTTTCAGGTCAGGGGAGGCATGCTCTGTTTCATGCTACTTGATACGGCTGAAACAGAGCATTGCTCTGCTGCAGGGGAGGACGCGGCTGTTGGATTGGGAGATTTTAGGCCAATTATCGAATTGAACTATACAGTGATACATCCAATTCAAAGCCATTTCAGACGTCGTATGCTTGACTAGAAACGGCAATATGGGTCTAGCGTGCTCACATCTGAAAATAGCATATGCTCAAAAGACCAAACAGAAACAAAAAAAATAGCATATGCTCAAAAGACAAAAAAGGAAACAAAAAAAACGGTGTGTAGGCGAGGCGATGAGAGGATGGCGATGTCAGAAGTTTAACGTAATTTCAACTTGTTTGTAAGTTTTCGATGTAATTTCTAGTAGTAGCTTTTTAATTTTACCCAATTTCCACTTGCTCACTCATGGTTGCGCTTGAGAGCTGAGGCCTGCCATGGCGAGTTGGCGACCCTTGTCTCTTCTCTCAGACCCCAAGCCAATTTCTCACCGGCGACCCACCCAGGATTTAGGGGATCCCCTCGTGATGTCGGAAGTCGTGAACTCGCCACCATCTCCATCGCCTTCGATTCTCCATTTGGTTCGGCTTCGGCTCCGGCTTCTGGCGCACCCTTCTTTTCACAGAGGAGACGGAGGGGGGTACGCTCCCCGCCCTCCCCCCTCGCGCATCCTCTCTTTCGCCCAACCGCGCCCCGTCCAGGTTACTGACCCCTCTCTCCCAGTCTCTGCTTCTGCCGTCGCATCGCAGTTGGAAGCAGAGGATGTGAGATGGTACTAGTAAGTCTATTTAGTACTGTATAAAGAAAGTAATTAACTAGGATTCCTCTAGATACAGTATATATGCCAACTGGAAGAAAAGACAACATGACCCACCTTTTAATTCGAAACCCCTAGCAAACCTTTGTTTGATTCATAATTTTCTTCCCCTCGGACCATCTGCATCTTAAGCTAAGTTCGTTTTGGAATGCAGGTGTTGCAGGCCTGATTTTGACACTGTTGGGGGTATGGCCTACGAGCCCCCTTCGACAGTACGCACCCTTCGGTCCTAGATGGATCCGGCTACGCGAAGCCTGGCGAAGCACCGAGCGAGCCTTTGCCCGGTACGAAGATGGATCCGGCTGGCGAAGCATCGGGCGAGCCTTCGCCCGGCACACGAGGTTCCCGGCTAGCTCCGCGTGCCAGGGCCGAGGCTCGGAAGAGACGAGGGGTCATGGAGCCCCTGGCCTATCTTCGCGGGCCGTGAGGCAAAGCCCAGGATGAGAAGTTCCCAGTGGACCTCGTGAAGAGTGCTCCAAAGATTCCACGCTGTAAGCTTCATGACCATTGGAGTATGGAAACCCCAAAGGTATGAATGTTTTGGTGATTGGATGATCGTGTCGTATGTGACTAACACTTTTGTAGGTTGTTGCCTATGGTCGCATATGATGGAGCACTACGTCAACCTTTTCTCTACTGAAGTTCTCGATGATTGGTTGCCTCGTCAACTCGGGACATTGGACTTGATGGAGTCGCGGTCGAGAAGATGGATCAAGGCTAAGGACATGCTAGATCCAAGCAAGTTTTGGCTTGGTGTAGAGGTAGGCTTGAGTCCATAGGAAAAACCGGACTATCAAGGGGTTCGAGTTGGTTCTCTTAGTGCACACTAGTGGTAGAGATCATTGGATGCAATGTGAGGCTCTCAGAGGCTAGGGTGACAGAAGAGACAGTTGAGGAACCAAGAAGAGTGAAGATGAAGTCAAGGATCAAGATGGACTTCAGAGAAAAGCCACCGTATGATACGGTGGTAGTCACCGTATGATACGGTGACTGCAGGGATTGCAGACTGAAGACTGAAGACCTCTGTTGGAAGTCACCGTATGATGAGGGGTGATAGTCACTGTATGATACGGTGGTCACCGTATGATTTCCAGAGAGATGGCAGATTCTGCGAGTTCAGAGAGAAGAGGTCACCGTATGATACGGTGGTAGTCACCGTATGATACGGTGGCTACAGACAGGAAAATCCAGAGAAAGGAGAGTCTCTGGTAGAGTCACCGTATGATGGTCACCATATGATATGGTGGGTCACCGTATGGTTTCCAGAAGAAGTGCAATTTGGACAAGTTGCTGAAGATGGAAAGGCTGAAGTCACCGTATGATACGGTGGCTACGCAGAAAAGACTGCTTTTGTGGCAACGGCTAGTTTTATGGGTTGAGGCTATAAATAGCTGGTTGCCTACTCCTGTGAGGGTCTCTTGGCCTGTGGACCAGTTGAGGTGGCCTAGGAGAAGCCAAGAGCAAGAGAAGAGAGCACTTAGTGAGGATTTGGAGTGATCCAAGTGCAAGTGAGAGAGTAACAAGAGCATCCTTTGATCTCTAGGGCTAGTGTATGCATAGAGAGTCATCTTGAGCTGTTACTCTTGGTCTATGGCAAGGCCTAGACCGGTTAGGCGTTGGTGGTGAGCTTGCCAAGAGGTGTGGAAGCCGCCGCAAGTTTGTACACGGTCTTTGTGCTTCCCGTGTGAAAGAAGCAACAAGAAGAGAGCGCCCTTTGGACCGCATCACGTGTGGATCCTTACCCTCGGACGAGTATCTGGAGTTGCCGGTGGGACGTGCCCGCGTCTTCACTTGGAGGGTGAAGAATGCTCTAGAGGGGATCGCCATCGAGCGGAGGGAGGGGTCGAGACTCCGGCGGGAGTGGCCCAACGTGGACTAGGGGGAGGCGCCATCCTCCCGATACCACGGGCTAAAAATCCATGAGCAATCTCTATCTCATCTATTTACTTACTAGCATTTACTTTTCCGCATTTATCTCTTGCTAGTAGAATTGATTGATAAGGTTGTCTACTTTGCCTTTGGTAGAATTGTATGTGTAGGGCTGCTCTTAGCTAGTCTTGTTAGTGTGTGCGTTTTACTTGCTTCTTGTTATCACCTAGCAAACTAGTAGGATTGTTAAAGTACCTTGCCGGAGAAATTTACAAGAGCTACCGATTCACCCCCCTCTCAGTACTCCGTGATCCTTACAAGTGGTATCAGAGCCACGTGCTCAAAATAGGGCTTAACCGCCTTGAGTAAGGATGCCGGGAGGAAGCGGGCCACCCACGTTCGATGGGACCGACTATGCTTATTGGAAGGCACGTATGCAAGCCTACCTTGAAGCTATCGATCCCAACGCGTGGCATGTGACAAGTGAGGAGGTTGAGCTTGTGGATGACAAAGATGAGGTCATTGAAAATCTCACTAAAGCTAATGCAAAAGCTAAGAATGCCTTGTTTGAAGCGATCATGAAGGATGTCTTTGCTCGCATCAAGTCCGCGGGAACTGCTCATGAGATTTGGCAACAAATACAAGTTACTCATGAGGGGTCCGTGGATGTGAAAGAGGAAAGATATTATGTGCTCAAAGATAAGTATGACTCCTTTACTATGTCATCAAGTGAATCTATTAATGATGCCTATTCTCGTTTGAACTTGATTGTAGAGGACATCAACTCACTCGGTGTGAAGGAGAAGGTCGATGATGCCGGACTCGTGCGCAAGATCTTGAGGATCCTTCAAAGAGAGAAGTACGGCACACTCATCACATGCCTCTTCAACACCTCACTCGAAGAGCTTACAACGCACAAGTTGATTGGGAAGATCACCGCCTTTGAGAGTTACCACCTCGACCTCAAGCCCGACGAGAAACCAACCAAGAACCTTGCTTTTCCGGTTGAGAGCTCAAGCAACAAGAAGGGCAAGAAAGTATTTGTCCGTGAATCAAGTGAAGATGAGGTGGATGAAGATGAAGAAGACGATGAATTCTTGCAAATTCGCCTCGATGAACTTGCACTCATCATGAGAAGAAGCAACTTCCTCAATTGGCGCTCCAAGAAAGACTCCGTGTGCTATAATTGTGGAGACAAGGGCCATTTTGCCAAGGAATGCACGAAGCACATCAAGAAGACCAAGAAGAAGCCACAAGACTCAAGTGATGATGAAGAAGAAGAGCCGAGGGTCAAGTACAAGAAGAAGAAGAAGTTTGTCAAGAAGGACAACCCCAAGGGCAAAGACAAGAAGAGACCATCACGCAAGGGTTTTGTTGCTCAAGAGTGGATCACCGATGAAGACTCAAGTGAAGAAGATGATGAGAGTGATAATGTCTCTCGCAAGGGCAAGCAAGTGGCCGGTATCGTGCTCACCGACATCACAAGCAATCTACCTCCACCTCCTATGTGCTTGATGGCAAGAGATTTTGATAGTGATGATGAGGAGGAGGATAGTGAGAGTGAAGATGAGGAAGAAGAAGAAGAATTTGGAGAGGAAGATAGGCCGACCTATAGAGAGCTCTTGAGTGCTCATTGCAAGGCTAGAGAAAGAACATGATGTGGCCGTGTTTCGAGTTGAGCAACTTGAAGAAGAACTCAAAGATCTCACAATCTCTCACAAGATCATTGAAGATGATTACATGAAGCTCAATGAGAAGCATGAGGCACTTGAGGTTGCATATCAAGCTCTTGATCTTGAAAAGAGTAACACCTCCTCTCCTAGCTCATCTCCCTCAAATTCATCTTATATCACTTGTGATGAGCTAACCCCCTCTCGTGAGCTTGTTTCGCTTGATGAGTCTATTTTGAAGGACTATCACAAACTCAAGGAAGAGAGGGCGATGGTGATGGACGGCTTCGAGAGGCTTGCTCGGGGAAGGACATTGCACAAGGAGATTCTTGGAAGGAATCTAATCAACAACGCCGAGCACAAGGGACTTGGCTCCTACCCCGCCACCGTCAACATCATCGGCAATGAAGATACTATTCCATCTTGGGTGATCCCTCTTATGGCAGATGATTATTATTGTGAGAAGTGTTGTCAAGATGGACACACTTACAAGAATTGCCCCACGGTGAGAAATTCCAAGTCTATGCCCAATGCTAACTTGTTCCATGAGAACACCCACTTCAAGCTCTTTAGGGACAAGAAGGGAAAGGTGAAGGCCAAGGCACTTGGAACACCGGACAAGAAGAGGAAGATTCGGAAGATTTGGGTTCCCAAGTGCGTCGTTGACCGTGAGCGGCCAATGAAGTACGAGTGGGTCCCCAAGACCGGGACCTAGATGGTTGGTGGTGGTGGACCGAGTGCCGAGTTGAAGATTCATCAAGGTCCACCACAAGCATCGAGTGAGTCAACGACATATCTACTCTTCAAGGAGGTAACCTTGTATCATAGTAGAAGTAGCTTTCTTTTCTTGCATTTGTCTTGCATGGTAGCTAGGAGCTCCTTTGTGAACTAGTATGTTGCATCCATGCATGTGTAAATAACTAAAAGAAAAGAACATAAAAATTAGTTCAAGGTCTAACTTTCTCAAGATAACCGTGAACATGGGGGATGTTTGAGTTGGTAGCTTGTATGACTCAAGGCAAGGTTTGGTTCATGGTGAATAAGCTTGAGAGAGGTTCAAACTTGACCTTGAGTAGGTTTCCTTTATGCAATGTCTTTAATTTTTGCTTGCATCTCTCATGGCATATTTACTTTTACTTGCATTTGTATGATATGCTTGTCTCATGCATTGCATATAGGAAATCACATAGGAGCCATCACACTATGTGGAAAGTGCTTCATGATCCATATGATACCACATACCATAAAAGTGTGATTAAAAGAAAGGATTGAGCTTCATGCCCATTGAGCATTGCCTAATGATCCTCGAGGTTAAATCTACTCGCACGGGTCATTGGCAAAGGGCTCATACATACCCCTCCTTTGGTTTTATCTCTTTTGGCTCTTATTGGCTTGCATCTTATTTGTTTTTTCAAAAATTATTATATGCCTATGTGCAGCCTATATTGGCTTATTTTCAAAGGAGTGGTTGAGAGTTCCCTTTCTAGTCCATACATGGTGTTTATTTGGTTCTTGTGTGAGATGTATTGGACAAAGAAAGAAATTTTCTTGAATTCAGCATTTCTAGCAGTCACCGTATAATACGACGCTTATCACCGTATGGTACGGTGAGTATTTTACTCCATCATCACTCTGTGCTGGTATGTTACTGTCACCGTATGATACGGTGCCAGTCACCGTATGATACGGTGACCTTAGCTTCTGCACCAGTACAGGGCTGATCACCGTATCATACGGCGGTAGACACCGTATCATACGGTGACCGGGTTGACCGTTACACTGCTTTTCAATCTGAGCCGTTGATCCATTCCTTGATTCAATCACGGCCTTTCATTTGAAATCAACCCTAATCTTGGAGCAATTCCTTCCCGTTACTGTGTGAACGCGCCGCCGTCGTCGTCTCCCTCGCTCACTCGCGCGCGCCTCCGCTTCCCGCCTTCTCCGACGACCTCGCCGTCGCCGCCGTCCACCTGCGCTGCCGCAGCCCACTCCGCCACCACCTCCGCGCTCCACTGCAGTCTCGCAGCACCCGCAGCAGCGCCGCGCCGCACCTCCACTCGCGCAACCCTAGCGCCTCCGCGTTTCACCGTCACCGCCACACGCTGCACTCGTGCTCATGCTTCACCGCAGCAGCAGCAGCAGCAGCTCGTGCGCTATCTGGAGCTGTTGCTCTAGCGCAAGGGAAGGTGGAGTAGAGCACCGAGACCTCGCCGTCGTCGTCTTCAAGTCCGGTGAGGTCCCCGGTCCTTGTTTCGTGAAATTCTGGCGAGCTTCTATTGATTCTCTGCTTGAATTGTTGCACAGTAGCTCGATTGATGTCTAGGGCATTGAAATTTCATTCTTTTTAATCGAATTATGCCCTAATTCCTTAGGTTTTCACTCTAACTAGCATAAACCGATGCTTGTCATTCAATTTGATGCTAGTTTTAGTGTGAATTCCTACCCTGCAAGTCATATTGGTCAAAAAGCTTGCTTCTTTATAAGGCTTGTAGGCACTAGTGTTGATTGTTGTGCCAAGTTTCATCATTTGCACATGACACTAGAATTGATTCCTCGATTAGTGTCACATTGAGTTGCTTGCTATGCTTGTATGTGTACTAATTGATCTCCACTCATAATCGACAATGCCGTTGTTCTCATTGCATAATTTGCCGGCATTGTGTCCTTCACCTCAGCGCTAGGACTTCATATAGACTTTTATGCGCTTACCTACGATTCTTGCTTGTAGATCATATTAGGTTATTCTATACTCATATACCCTGTCTATATTCCTATCGTGCAGTGGCAGTTGTCAGTGGTCAGCTCAGAGGACAGTGGCAGTTGACAGTGCAGTGATCAGTGGACGGATTTGGTGCCAAGCCCTTGATCCTATCTTTGGCAGTCAGCTTGTCAGTGGACGGGTTGGTGAGCCAAGCTCACTCGCCCTATCTTGTCAGAGGGCAGCTCAGCAGTGACAGCAGCCATGGCTAGAGACAGAGGCAGAGGCAGGGGACAGGACAGAGGGAAGGGCAAGGCAGTGGTGGAGCCCAAGGCTAAGAAGCCTCGTACTCCTACAGTACACATAGGAGATCCACTCCCGGATGCAGCCATCTGTCGAGCTCTTCGTGGACAGGGACCACCTGCAGGAGGCAGCAGAGGAGGTGTGAGCCTTACTGAGAGTCAGACTCCACTCAGGAGGTTTACTCGAGTGAGGTTCTCTACACAGGAGACTCCGACCCGAGGAGCAGGTTCGTCGAGGGCTCCGGAGGAGGTGCCACAGGCTGAGGACACCGACACCAGCTCTACCTCCAGTTCTGGCAGTGCTGAGGAGGAGGAGGTTGAGCTTGAGGAGGCAGAGGCCAGAGTTGACAGTGGAGGGTTCTTCCGAGACAGCCCTCCACCTCAGGATGAGGAGTCGAGGAAGAGGAGACGGGCCTTAGCTGAGAAGGCTATGAAGAGAGAGGCTGCTGCACCTGCTACTCACCAAAGAGATTTCCTCAAGGTCAACACCAAGACCTTGCAGTCTTTGAGACAGTTTGCAGAGCACGTGTGGGCTCCTCTGGGGAACAGGGACATGATGGTAGGTTCCAGATATTTGACTATCCTCCAGAGGCAGATTGGTGAGGCACTTCGCAGGGCTGAGAGCCAGAAGAGGCCTAAGCTATACACCACCCACAAGTATGTAGTGCCAGCTCGTCTATCTCTGGCAGCTGGGAGAGAGATGGAGTCCAGGATGACTTACATGCCTGTTGGCGTCTCTTACGGTCACGCGGGAAACACGCGACCGCGGGAGACGCCGGGGGTTATGGATTTGTTCACTTGCACTATTTAACCAAATAATCCACAACTAGTAACAAGTACTAGATATGAATTATAAGGTTTGTCATGTTAAATAGAATATCCGCAAGCGGACGGATAACCCGTTGTAGCATTTCACCCGAGAGTATTCCAGGGTATCGTATTTATATTTTCCCAAAGGAAGACATGGTTGACAAGAGTACTTATGTTCATGGTGTTACAAACGATAGGTGATATAACCACATTCCAATGCAGGGGTAAGGTTTAATAATAATAAGGATAGTGTGACACACACGAAGGCATTCCACTCTCTCTAATAAAAGGCGAGAGACAATCCTAAACAATGCTAAGTTAGACTAGCGAGCTACTACTCCAAAGGTACAACATTCATATAGCGTGCACAACCTTACCTATCATCTAGCGTCATGCAAGCACAAGCAAGCGTGTAATGCCTAGGCAACATCGGGAGATCCGGCATACGCAAGGTCTGCCTCGCGACTCCGGCCTATTTACGTACTCCTATGCCGTGCCCGAACGTGGAGGGTTCCTTTGGATGGACAGGGTTGTCACTTCCTGCCACCTACCTCTACAAACCGTGGGACACGCACATACCCAAGGGTGGATAGACTACCCCGGCACCATGCCGGCGTCACTAACCACGACTCTAGATCCCTCGAGGCACCCCCAACCCTTCGGATCGACGGGGTGATAAATCTAGAGCACCTTTGCAAGACAATGAGCCCGATGCCTGATCATGAGAACATCTGGCCTAACTAGCATAAACTAGATAAAAGGGATCAAAGCTAGCACTAAGTCATGCATAAGCGTTCGTCGCTCAAGAACGAGCGACGAACGATGAACGATTAAGCAAGTTCAAGAATAATCGATGATCGAGTATGAACGAACGAAGAACGAACGATGAACGAGCATGAACGAACAACAAACGATCATACAAGATCATGATAGAACTAGCAAGCTCATAACAACTATATGAATACTTGTATTCCATAGATTAAATAACAAGTCTTACAAAGAGAGAGAAAGGATACAAGAGTGCTACCCAATTCTTCACAAGACTTTGGGAGCAATAGGGCAGCCCACTACTCAGCCTAGCACTACCTAGAATTGCCTCTAGCTCTAGTGTGAGGAGGAGGGAATGATCCTTGTGTATTGTGTGTCTTGGAAGGAGGGGGGGTACCCCTCCTTATATAGTCCTTGAAGGTCGGCAACTTTGAGGCGGTTCCCGAGGTCGGTGGCATTTAATGCAGGGGGAACCGACCTCCAGAGGTCGGTTACAAACCGCCATAGAAAGATGGGCCCAGGGGGCCACCCTGCCAGGTCGGCCGACCTGGCCGGGGGGGTCGGCCGACCTGTGCCTGGCCCCTCCTGGGCTGGGCTTTGGCAGGTGGTTCCCCCTCTAGGTTTACTTCTCTGGTCCAGGTGCATTTGGCCTTAGTTGTATTGGACTTTGACGAGATTTGGCCTTTTGTCTTGGAGTTGTATTCCCGCGGCGAACGTTGTTTTGTAGAAGTGTTGATTCGTCGCCTTGGGGCATGATTTCACCTGGATTTCTCCCTTATTCCACCTGCACACTAAAATCTAGAGGTACATGTGGAAATAGGTTATTCTTAAATTAAATGCGTGTAAAGAATGTCCAATCCTTCTTGTTTATTGAGCTAGTTGACGGTCGAAATTGGTCCGTAACGACCGTCAACAACTCCCCCAAGCTTACCCCTTGCTCGTCCCGAGCAAGAAGTAGGACTTTAGGTTGTTGATCAGGAGTTGCTACAATGCCTACTTCTCAAAGGTACCAAGTGTATAACAAAGATACTCATCCTTGAGTTGAATAAGTTGGCCAAGGTAACTCACCCTTGTCCCTTAGTCCTTATGGGGCTTTTGCTTTATACTTCACCTTGGGCGGTTGAGAGAGAGAACGGTGTACGAGCATTTGTTTTCTCATTCCTTGTCTTGCTTTTATTCTCCGGAGGTTTTCAAAAGGATTTTCAAAAATAAAACCAAGTTCCTCAAGTGATACTCTCGAATCGCTTAAGTGGTGTTTTCATTCCTCACCAAGGCATGTGTGTTGCCTCATCCTACTTCTAATAGGCTTTTTGTGGAGCTCAAGGTAGGATATGAAGAGAGGCATACTTGCATTCATATTTTGCGAAACCAAAAGAGTGGATCCATGGAGATAGCAAGCCATACAATCAAAGATCAAGATGTGCAAGTGAGTGAGTGGATGGTGGTGGTGTATGTGACTACTCCTCTTTTTGTTCACCTCTCTTTATTTTATATTTTGGGGCATGGCTATCTTTTCTTCTTTCTTTTTCCATGCTCATGATGAGAGCAGATAAATTTTCTCTTCTTTTTTTTTTCATGCTCATCTTCTGTGAGCTTTATTTTCTTTCTTTCTTTTGCATAGCCATGCCTAATTTTGATATTTCAAGAGAGGTGATAAATTGTGAGGAGTGTCTTTATTTTGGTGGATGGTATGACATGTTGCTAACTTCCGGTGTAGAAGTTTAGCATATGAGGTGGAATGTGTACGTGATCTTGATCATGAGAGTATGAAAAGCATCTCACTAGGGTCACACAATTTTGATAAAGCTCAATGAAATAACAAGCAGCATATGTAAAGGTTTTGCATGAAGTACTACATATGGCTTTGGTAGGAATTTATCATCACTGAGGAACTTATAATTTTTATGATTTTCGAAAACAAAATCTCCGGAGCTTTTCAAGCTTAATTTGGAACAAGATTGCATCAGCTCTTTTTACCATATCATCTCTCACAACAACTTAGGTTCAGTGCAAGCGTATGCTACCCACAAGTTTCAGGTTCTAAGCAAGTATTTTTCAGCCAACAAACTCAAAACTTGGAGAATACTAAGTTATAAACTAGGCACAAGAGAGAAATACGGCAGAGCAACTATTCATCATCTCAACATAGAAGGAAAAGAAACATTTTTACAGCACATAAAAAGAAACTACACTAATTATTTTTGTTCTTTTTAGTTTTGTTATTTTTATTTTGTTTTTCATATGAGAAGCAGGAACAAGCAAAAATGAAAGGAAAATGATACAAGTTGCGATACATGATACCTTAGCGGGGGGCATGGTGTCTCCCCCCCAAGCTTGTTCTTGCTCATGGGTTTCGTGGATCGAACCCCATGTGGCGAAAGTAAGCCGAAAGATCGGCTTGTCCCCGCTCCGTCATGTTGGTGAGGTTGGTGAGCTGGGTGTCGGTGCGTTCTTGCCACTGATGGGTTCGTAGGATGTGTTGATTCAGTGCGTATTGAGTGTCTTCCGCCGTGGTCTCGAGCCTTCCCATTTGCTCGGAGAGGTTGTTCATCTCTTGCTCAAAGTAGTAACCTTGAGCAGAAAATGAATGACGTCTCCCGGCCATGGGTGTCGCACCGGAGTCGGAGGAATATTCCTCCCATTGCTGCTGCGGAGTGAACATCCTTGGGCCATGTACCGAGCCTTGCCTCGTCGAGCCGCCGGCCATATATGGTGGCGGGACTGGGTACGCACCGGGAAAGAGTCCGGCGTGACCTTGCCCCGGCGCACTATGAGGCATGGGCTGCGGTGTGGGCGCTTCGGAGCTCGATGGCTGATCCGTTCTTCGCGTTCTCCTGCGAGAAGAAATACTCCTGCGTGCACTCTCCATTTCTTGGAGCTCAATGGTTAGACTTTTGCAAGTATACAAGCGAAGATCCGGGTTAGGTAACCGAAACTCGTTTGTATACCCGACAAAATAAAATATGAGGGAATCATTTGGACCACGCTTAAGTGTATGACCGCGAATAAGATAATCTTTGTTTATGAGCATGCGAGGAGTATCAATATATTCAACATTAGCATCATGCAAAGCACCTACTCCCGCAGCGATACGTGTAATCAACGAAGTGCACTCGATAGGTCCCATCATCCCAAAATTATCTAGCCATTGGTGAATCATGTATTGCACAGGAGAAATCTTAATTTTCTCAACCATAGCATAAAGAATTTTCATTTCATCCTCGCGCACAACTCTAATATCACTGCTAGGAAAAAGAGTGATGCCAATCCACATGTGCAAAAAGCGCAAAGTAGGGTGATGGATGTGATTAGTTCTAGGCTGCACACAAGTTGAAAAACCCGTAATCCTTTCCCAAAATGCAAGCTTTGAAAAATCAGGAAGGGCATTATCAATATCAACATTGCAGCGAGTATTAAAGCCGAGTATCATGCTAAGGTCCTTCCATTTCAAACGGTATTCTTCCCGGAAAAACCGAAAAGTAATACCTTCATCTACTACTCGTAGGGTGCATAAAAACTGAAGTGTAAGCAAGCGGGAACCCGGCTCATGTACACTAGCAAAATCTTTCCACCCTATAGCTTTGAATACTCAAGAAAATTCAGCATCCATACCTGTTTGTTGCAGCAGCTCCGTGTCAAATGCTCGCGTAGGAGCAAAGATACGGTTTTGAAGAAGTGCGTAGGCGTTCGTCTCTTGCTCGCCCACCAAGTCGAGGTCGGTGTCGGCGAGGAGATGATGCTCGTTGTTGCTCTCTTCTTCGGCTGCATGTGGTGGACTTGGCGGTGGTTCGACCACGGGGCGCGCGCGCGTGCTTCGGCGTGAAGAGCTTGGACTTGAGCTTGAGCTTAGGGACTTCTTCAACGATCCGTACAGCCGCTTCGCTCCCGACATGGCTGCAGCGAGGAGAGCAAGAACACAAGAACAAAAACTCCGAACGGGTTGTGTTAGGAAAAATCAAATCGGCGAAACCGTCGGTTGTTCTTGTGAGTAAGAACGCAACTTGCAATCCTCAAAAACAAACTGAAAACACACTAAAATCAAAGAAAAAGGTTTTTGCAGAATGTTGAGGCAAGAAGCAAGAGAGCGCAATGGAACACTTGGGAGCTGTGAGAGTGAAGTGTGTGAGGAGTGAAAATGAGAGAATGAGAGGGAGAGAGCTCAATGGCCGGCCAGCTCCATTTATACTTGCAGCATTGCAGCTGTTTTCGAACGTTGGAGAGGAAATGTGACCGTTGGAGCAAAGGAGGGGGGCAGCAACGGCTAGCCCAGGTCGGCCGACCTGTCCTGGTGGGGTCGGCCGACCCCTCTGTGGGGCCCACTGGCTCCTTCCTTGGCCTGTAGCCTCCAACGATCATATGGTTCATGACCTTGGCTGCTATGCCCAGAAAATCCTCAAAAATATTGCTCATAAAGATTTCCAAATAAAAACATGCCTCGAAATTCAAATGGTTTTCGGAAAAATTTGAAACTAGAAGAGAAAATGTTGGAAAATTCCAACATGTGGGAAATTTATTGTAGTGGTACAGAGGTACTCCAAAACCTTGCAAAAGAGTGAAAAAGTTTTGAAGAACCAAATATTTTTTGGAGATTATTTTTTTGTATGCATGGCGAGATGAAAATTCAAATATGCTGGCGGAAAAAATTCAAACGATTGAAATAAGAATTTCTTGTGGTGAAATGAAATATGCAGGGTGATTTTAAAGTTTTTAAATGCAAGTGGGGGTTTGAAAAGGAAAAATCAAAAAAGGAATCAAAAGAAATGACAATGCCGATTATCCTGTCGGCCAGGGCTTCGCCGTTTTAAGTCCGGCGAGCAAGGACTTCTCCATGCGTTTCATTCTTGAGGTGCCGGTCCCGTCCTTGGAGAAGAGGATGAAGATGGCGGCACCTTCTTTACTTGCCACATTTGTTTGATCTTGGGTTGTGTTGGTGGCTTCTCAATTTGAGGGGTCGATTTCTTGACCCATAACCCCGGCCTTGTTGTTGCGGGCTTCTTGGGTTGGTACCATGACGGGTTCTCACGTTTGTCAATTTGCTTCCAAAGAGCAATGAGACTATCCGTCTTTCTCGGGGTCACTTCAACTTCTTTGATGTTTGAGGGGTTTGGCCCATACTTGATCTTGATCATCGAGCATTGTTCTTTTCGGGGTTGGAACTCGAACTTTTCCTCCTTCCTATTAATGTAGAGGCGGATTTCTCCGACTCCAACATCAATTTGGGCCTTTGTGGTGCCAAGGAAGGGACGTCCCAAGATGAGGGGCGTTTCCTTGTCAATATCCATGTCCAGCACCACAAAGTTCACCGGGACGGTGTGGCCTCTTATGGATACCGGCACATCTTCCGCAATCCCCATTGGAAAGCGAAAGGATGAGTCGGCCAATTGTAGCCGCATCGCTGTTGGCGTGAGGAACTTGTACTTTAATTGCTCGAAGATTGCCTTGGGCATAATGCTCACGCTGGCCCCAAGGTCGCACAGTGCGTAGTTGAAGTGGAATCTCTTGATTGCACAAGGGATTACTGGAAAGCCTGGATCAGCTTTTATTGTAGAAGGTTCTTCTCTTATTTGCCTGTTCTCCCCTGCATGGTTAGTCTTACGAGAGAACATTTCCCCTCTCGTAGTGATAACGTTAACCTTTTCAATGAGAGATTCTGGTTGCCCAGGAATCTGCTCGGAATTAGCAGAAGGAACGAGAGCAGCAAGCTGAGCTATTTGAGTTTCTATCATTTTGTTAAAACTTAGCTGATTTTTGAAAGCGGAAGAAAAACCTTCTAGCTGTGAATTTATATTTTCTAAAACTTTATCGTTGGCAGCAAGCTTTTTGTTGATTGATTCATTAATTTTCGCTTGGCCAAGAACCAAATCTTTCAAAGAGGGCTGATTATTGTAAAAACCAGGAAAATTGTTACCTCTATTTTGATTTTGATTATATCCTTGACCTCCGTTTGGACGATACCCGTTGTTGTTGTTCATGTAGAACGCATCTTCTTGGGTGTGGGGACAATTCTTCCCCATATGGCCTGTATCCCCGCATTCCTCACACGTCATGTGTGAGTCCAATGCACGAACACTACCACTTGAAGTGTGTTCATCCAAACGCTTCATGAGAAGGTCAAGTTTGGCGGACAACATGTCCACTTCCTTGACAGGGTGGATGCCTTTTGAGCGTGTTTGGAGTCGATCATCGCTCCACCCTTGATTGGAGACCATCTTCTCTATAAGATCTTTTGCTTGAGTAACTGGTTTTGGAGAAGAAGGCTCCTCCAGCAGCGGCATCCATATGTCCACGGGCTGTTGGTGTTAACCCGTTGTAAAAGTGTTGAAGAATGAGCCATTCTTCCATCCCATGGTGTGGGCAGGCTGATGTGTATTCTTGGAGCCTTTCCCATGCCTCGGGTATGGATTCATTTGTTGCTTGCTGGAAGCTTGCAATTCTTCCACGAAGAGCATTGGTTTTGCCCATCGGGAAGAACTTAGCGAGGAACGCCGTAGAACATTTGTCCCAAGTGTCAATATTGGCGCGGTTTGCATAGAACCATTGTTTCGCTTTCCCAAGGAGGGAGAGCGGAAACAAACGGAGCTTGATAGCATCTTGATTGCCTTCTCCCGTGCCTGACGTGTTGCATATCTCTAGGAATTGTTGGAGATGAGAGTTGGCGTCCTCGGAAGCCTTCCCACAAAAGGGTATGGCTTGCACCATAGTGATGAGGCTGGACCTTATGTTAAGTCCGGCGTCACCAACGTCGACGTTGGGTCCAATGGGCACATTGGCGACGGTGGGCGCGGAGTATTCACGAAGGGTCTTTTCAGCCATGACGTTTGACGTAGATGGTGCGGAAGATGCGGGTTCGCTTGTCGAGAGTACTTGAGGGGAGACGACGACGCGGTGTCGAGTCTTCCTCACAAGTGACTCGGGATTATCAACGAAGTTTTTCGGCAAGTCGAATCCACGCATACACTATCCTGTTTTCACATCAAAGAGAAAACAGATCAAGGTTAGCCTGCATGGGCAATGGTTAAACCACATCAAGTGTAATCATGAACAATCATTGTATTCTTGTTAACCAATGTCTTCCCCGGCAACGGCGCCAGAAATGCTTGTTGGCGTCTCTTACGGTCACGCGGGAAACACGCGACCGCGGGAGACGCCGGGGGTTATGGAATTGTTCACTTGCACTATTTAACCAAATAATCCACAACTAGTAACAAGTACTAGATATGAATTATAAGGTTTGTCATGTTAAATAGAATATCCGCAAGCGGACGGATAACCCGTTGTAGCATTTCACCCGAGAGTATTCCAGGGTATCGTATTTATATTTTCCCAAAGGAAGACATGGTTGACAAGAGTACTTATGTTCATGGTGTTACAAACGATAGGTGATATAACCACATTCCAATGCAGGGGTAAGGTTTAATAATAATAAGGATAGTGTGACACACACGAAGGCATTCCACTCTCTCTAATAAAAGGCGAGAGACAATCCTAAGCAATGCTAAGTTAGACTAGCGAGCTACTACTCCAAAGGTACAACATTCATATAGCGTGCACAACCTCTACCTATCATCTAGCGTCATGCAAGCACAAGCAAGCGTCTAATGCCTAGGCAACATCGGGAGATCCGGCATACGCAAGGTCTGCCTCGCGACTCCGGCCTATTTACGTACTCCTATGCCGTGCCCGAACGTGGAGGGTTCCTTTGGATGGACAGGGCTGTCACTTCCTGCCACCTACCTCTACAAACCGTGGGACACGCACATACCCAAGGGTGGATAGACTACCCCGGCACCATGCCGGCGTTACTAACCACGACTCTAGATCCCTCGAGGCACCCCCAACCCTTCGGATCGACGGGGTGATAAATCTAGAGCACCTTTGCAGGACAATGAGCCCGATGCCTAAACATGAGAACAACTAGCCTAACTAGCATAAACTAGATAAAAGGGATCAAAGCTAGCACTAAGTCATGCATAAGCGTTCGTCGCTCAAGAACGAGCGACGAACGATGAACGATTAAGCAAGTTCAAGAATAATCGATGATCGAGTATGAACGAACGAAGAACGAATGATGAACGAGCATGAACGAACAACGAACGATCATACAAGATCATGATAGAACTAGCAAGCTCATAACAACTATATGAATACTTGTATTCCATAGATTAAATAACAAGTCTTACAAAGAGAGAGAAAGGATACAAGAGCGCTACCCAATTCTCCACAAGACTTTGGGAGCAATAGGGCAACCCACTACTCAGCCTAGCACTACCTAGAATTGCCTCTAGCTCTAGTGTGAGGAGGAGGGAATGATCCTTGTGTATTGTGTGTCTTGGAAGGAGGGGGGGGTACCCCTCCTTATATAGTCCTTGAAGGTCGGCAACTTTGAGGCTGGTTCCCGAGGTCGGTGGCATTTAATGCAGGGGGAACCGACCTCCAGAGGTCGGTTACAAACCGCCAAAGAAAGATGGGCCCAGGGGGCCACCCTGCCAGGTCGGCCGACCTGGCCAGGGGGGGTCGGCCGACCTGTGCCTGGCCCCTCCTGGGCTGGGCTTTGGCAGGTGGCTCCCCCTCTGGGTCTACTTCTCTGGTCCAGGTGCATTTGGCCTTAGTTGTGTTGACTTTGATGAGATTTGGCCTTTTGTCTTGGAGTTGTATTCCGGCGGCGAACGTTGTTTTTTAGAAGTGTTGATTCGTCGCCTTGGGGCATGATTTCACCTGGATTTCTCCCTTATTCCACCTGCACACTAAAATCTAGAGGTACATGTGGAAATAGGTTATTCTTAAATAAAGTGCGTGTAAAGAATGTCCAATCCTTCTTGTTTATTGAGCTAGTTGACGGTCGAAATTGGTCCGTAACGACCGTCAACACGTATCTGGGTAGGCATTCCGGAATTGGTCCGGGTGCCAAAAATCGGCCCGAGGCGTGTGCTATAGCCCATGAAAACAGCCTGAAAAGGCAGTATTGCGAAAAAAATCGTGTCCTCATCTCTCGTCCCGGATAAGCATCCTTGAATGTGTCCTTCAGGTCACAGGTTGCATCCATGTCCAGTCTGTGATAAAAATCAATAAGACAGGCAGGGATTTCCAGCGCAGAAAACCAGCTCGTATCTGGTGAAAATGGCCCAAAAACGCCTCGAAACGGGCGTCGTAGGCCCCAAAAATCCACGGAAACCTGGTGAAATGTCTTAACTTATTAGGCCGTGCGTATCTAGGTTGGCATTCCAGAAATGGTTCGGGTGCCAAAAATCGGTCTGAATCGTGTGCTATAGCCCATGCTAACGGCCTGAAAAGGCAGCATCGCGAAAAAAGATCGTGCCAAGATCTCTCGCCCAGGATAAGCATCCCGGAAGGTGTCCTTCGACTCAGGGGTTGCATCAATATCCAGTCTATGATAAAAAAATCGATGAGACACGCAGGGATTTCTATCGCCCGAAAATCGGCTCGTATCTGGTGAAAATGGCCAAAAATCGCCTCGAAACGGGCGCTGTAGGCCCCAAAAATCCATGATAACCTCGTGAAACGACATATGCTATGAGGCTATGCGTATCTGGGTAGGCATTCCGGAATTGGTCCGGGTGCCAAAAATCAGCCCGAGTCGTGTGCTATAGCCCATGAAAACGGCTTGAAAAAGGCAGTATCGCAAAAAAAAAATTCATGTCGGCATCTCTCATCCTAGATAAGCATCATAGAAGGTGTTCTTCGGGTGGGAGGTTGCATCCATGTCCAGTCCTTGATAAAAAATCTATGAGACATGTAGGGATTTTCAGCGCCCGAAAATCAGCTCGTATCTGGTGAAAATGGCCAAAAAACGCCTCGAAACAGGCGCCGTAGGCCCCAAAAATCCATGGAAATCTCATGAAATATCTTATACTATGAGTCTATGCGTATCTGGGCAGGCATTCCGGAAATGGTCCTTGTGCCAAAAATCGGCCCGAGGCGTGTGATATAGCCCTTGAAAACGGCCTGAAAAGGCAGTATCGGGAAAAAAAAAATCATGCCGTCGTCTCTCGTCCTAGATAAGCATCATAGAAGGTGTTCTTCGGGTGGGAGGTTGCATCCATGTCCAGTCTATGATAAAAAATCGATGAGACACGCATGGATTTCCAGCACCCGAAAATCGGCTCGTATCTGGTGTAAATGGCCAAAAAACATCTCAAAACGAACGTCGTAGGCCCCAAAAATCCATGGAAACCCCGTGAAATGTCTTATACTGTGAGTCTATGCATATCTGGGCAGGCATTCCAGATATGGTCCCGGTGCTAAAAATCGGCCCGAGGCGTGTGCTATAGCCAATGAAAACGGCCTGAAACGGCAGTATCGCGAAAAAAATCGTGTCGTCATCTCTCGTCCCGGATAAGCATCCTATAATGTGTCCTTTAGGTCAGAGGTTGCATCCATGTCCAGTCTATGATAAAAATCAATGAGACAGACAGGGATTTCTAGCGCCCGAAAACCGGCTCGTATCTCGTGAAAATGGCCAAAAAATGCCTCAAAACGGGCGTCGTAGGCCCCAAAAATCCACGGAAACCTCGTGAAATGTCTTATATTATGAGGTTGTGCGTATCTGGACAGGCATTCCAGAAATGGTCCGGGTGCTAAAAATCGGCCCGAGTCGTGTGCTATAATGAAAGAAAACGGCCTTAAAAGGCAGTATCGCAAAAAATATCGTGCTGGCATCTCTCACCCCGGATAAGCATCCCGGAAGATGTCCTTCAGCTCAGAGGTTGCATCCATGTCCAGTCTATCATAAAAAAAAATCGATGAGACACGCAGGGATTTGCAGCGCCCGAAAACCGGCTCGTATCTAGTAAAAATGGCCAAAAAAACGCCTCGAAACGGGCGCTGTAGGCCCCAAAAATCCATGGAAACCTCGTGAAACGTCATATACCATGAGGCTATGCGTATCTGGGCATTCATTCCAGAAATGGTCCCGGTGCCAAAATTCGGCTCGAAATGGGCGCCATAGGCCCCAAAAATCCATGAAAACCTCGTGAAATGTCTTATACTATGAGGCTATGCGTATCTAGGCAGGCATTCTGGAAATAGTCCGGGTGCCAAAAATCGGCCCGAGGCGTGTGCAATGGACCTTGAAAACGGCCAAAAAAGGCAGTACCGGGAAAAAAATCGTGCCGTCATCTCTCGTCCTGGATAAGCATCATAGAAGGTGTCCTTCAGGTGTGAGGTTGCATCCATGTCCAGTCTATGATAAAAAATAAATGATACACGCAGGGATTTCCAGTGCCCGAAAATCGGCTCGTATCTCGTGTAAATGGCCAAAAAACGCCTCAAAACGGGCGTCGTAGGCCCCAAAAATCCACAAAAACCTCGTGAAATGTCTTATATTATGAGGTTGTGCGTATCTGGGCAGGCATTCCGGAAATGGTCCGGGAGCCAAAATCGGCCCGAGTCGTGTGCTATAGCCCATGAAAACGGCTTGAAAAGGCAGTATCGCAAAAAAAAATTCGTGTCGGCATCTCTCACCCCGAATAAGCATCCCGAAAGGTGTCCTTCGGCACAGAGGTTGCATCCATGTCCATACCTTGATAAAAAATCTATGAGACACGTAGGGATTTTCAGCGCCCGAAAATCGGCTCGTATCTGGTGAAAATGGCCAAAAAACGCCTCGAAACAGGCGCCGTAGGCCCCAAAAATCCATGGAAATCTCATGAAATATCTTATATTATGAGTCTATGCGTATCTGGGCAGGCATTCCGGAAATGCTTGTGCCAAAAATCGGCCCGAGGCGTGTGCTATAGGCCTTGAAAACGGCCTGAAAAGGCAGTATCGGGAAAAAAAATCATGCCGTCGTCTCTCATCCTAGATAAGCATCATAGAAGGTGTTATTCGGGTGGGAGGTTGCATCCATGTCCAGTCTATGACAAAAAATCGATGAGACACGCATGGATTTCCAGCACCCGAAAATCGGCTCGTATCTGTTGTAAATGGCCAAAAAAACGCCTCAAAACGGGCGCTGTAGGCCCCAAAAATCCATGGAAACCTCGCGAAACGACATATGCTATGAGGCTATGCGTATCTGGGTAGGCATTCCGGAATTGGTCCGGGTGCCAAAAATCGGCCCGAGGCGTGTGTTATAGCCCATGAAAACAGCCTGAAAAGGCAGTATTGCGAAAAACATCGTGTCCTCATCTCTCGTCCCGGATAAGCATCCTTGAATGTGTCCTTCAGGTCACAGGTTGCATCCATGTCCAGTCTGTGATAAAAATCAGTGAGACAGGCAGGGATTTTCAGCGCCGAAAACCAGCTCGTATCTGGTGAAAATGGCCCAAAAACGCCTCGAAACGGGCGTCGTAGGCCCCAAAAATCCACGGAAACCTGGTGAAATGTCTTAAATTATTAGGCTATGCGTATCTAGGTTGGCATTCCAGAAATGGTTCGGGTGCCAAAAATCGGTCTGAATCGTGTGCTATAGCCCATGCAAACGGCCTGAAAAGGCAGCATCGTGAAAAAAAATCGTGCCAAGATCTCTCGCCCCGGATAAGCATCCCGGAAGGTGTCCTTCGACTCAGGGGTTGCATCCATATCCAGTCTATGATAAAAAAATCAATGAGACATGCAGGGATTTCTATCGCCCGAAAATCGGCTCGTATCTGGTGAAAATGGCCAACAATCGCCTCGAAACGGGCGCTGTAGGCCCCAAAAATCCATGATAACCTCGTGAAATGACATATGCTATGAGGCTATGCGTATCTGGGTAGGCATTCCGGAATTGGTCCGGGTGCCAAAAATCAGCCCGAGTCGTGTGCTATAGCCCATGAAAACGGCTTGAAAAGGCAGTATCGCAAAAAAAAATTCGTGTCGGCATCTCTCACCCCGAATAAGCATTCCGGAAGGTGTCCTTCGGCACAGAGGCTGCATCCATGTCCAGTCCTTGATAAAAAATCTATGAGACATGTAGGGATTTTCAGCGCCCGAAAATCGGCTCGTATCTGGTGAAAATGGCCAAAAAACGCCTCGAAACAGGCGCCGTAGGCCCCAAAAATCCATGGAAATCTCATGAAATATCTTATACTATGAGTCTATGCGTATCTGGGCAGGCATTCCGGAAATGGTCCTTGTGCCAAAAATCGGCCCGAGGCGTGTGCTATAGCCCTTGAAAACGGCCTGAAAAGGCAGTATCGGGAAAAAAAATCAGGCCGTCGTCTCTCGTCCTAGATAAGCATCATAGGAGGTGTTCTTCGGGTGGGAGGTTGCATCCATGTCCAGTCTATGATAAAAAAATCAATGAGACACGCATGGATTTCCAGCACCCGAAAATCGGCTCGTATCTGGTGTAAATGGCCAAAAAATGCCTCAAAACAGGCGTCGTAGGCCCCAAAAGGCCATGAAAACCCCGTGAAATGTCTTATACTGTGAGTCTATGCATATCTGGGCAGGCATTCCAGATATGGTCCCGGTGCTAAAAATCGGCCCGAGGCGTGTGCTATAGCCAATGAAAACGTCCTGAAAAGGCAGTATTGCGAAAAAAATCGTGTCGTCATCTCTCGTCCTGGATAAGCATCCTATAATGTGTCCTTTAGGTCAGAGGTTGCATCCATGTCTAGTCTATGATAAAAATCAATGAGACAGACAGGGATTTCTAGCGCCCGAAAACCGGCTCGTATCTCGTGAAAATGGCCAAAAAATGCCTCAAAACGGGTGTCGTAGGCCCCAAAAATCCACAGAAACCTCGTGAAATGTCTTATATTATGAGGTTGTGCGTATCGGGGCAGGCATTCCGGAAATGGTCCGGGTGCTAAAAATCGGCCCGAGTCGTGTGCTATAATGAAAGAAAACGGCCTTAAAAGGCAGTATCGCAAAAAATATCGTGCTGGCATCTCTCGCCCCGGATAAGCATCCCGGAAGGTGTCCTTCGACTCAGGGGTTGCATCCATGTCCAGTCTCCAATCAAGGGTGGAGCGATGATCGACTCCAATCACGCTCAAAAGGCATCCACCCTGTCAAGGAAGTGGACATGTTGTCCGCCAAACTTGACCTTCTCATGAAGCGTTTGGATGAACACACTTCAAGTGGTAGTGTTCGTGCATTGGACTCACACATGACGTGTGAGGAATGCGGAGATACGGGCCATATGGGGAAGAATTGCCCCCACACCCAAGAAGATGCGTTCTACATGAACAACAACAACGGGTATCGTCCAAACGGAGGTCAAGGATATAATCAAAATCAAAATAGAGGTAACAATTTTCCTGGTTTTTACAATAATCAGCCCTCTTTGAAACATTTGGTTCTTGGCCAAGCTAAAATTAATGAATCAATCAACAAAAAGCTTGCTACCAACGATAAAGTTTTAGAAAATATAAATTCACAGTTAGAAGGTTTTTCTTCCGCTTTCAAAAATCAGCTGAGTTTTAACAAAATGATAGAAACTCAAATAGCTCAGCTTGCTGCTCTCGTTCCTTCTGCTAATTCCGAGCAGATTCCTGGGCAACCAGAATCTCTCATTGAAAAGGTTAACGTTATCACTACGAGAGGGGAAATGTTCTCTCGTAAGACTAACCATGCAGGGGAGAACAGGCAAATAGGAGAAGAACCTTCTACAATAAAAGCTGATCCAGGCTTTCCAGTAATCCCTTGTGCAATCAAGAGATTCCACTTCAACTACGCACTATGCGACCTTGGGGCCAGCGTGAGCATTATGCCCAAGGCAATCTTCGAGCAATTAAAGTACAAGTTCCTCACGCCAACAGCGATGCGGCCACAATTGGCCGACTCATCCTTTCGCTTTCCAATGGGGATTGCGGAAGATGTGCCGGTATCCATAAGAGGCCACACCGTCCCGGTGAACTTTGTGGTGCTGGACATGGATATTGACAAGGAAACGCCCCTCATCTTGGGACGTCCCTTCCTTAGCACCACAAAGGCCCAAATTGATGTTGGAGTCGGAGAAATCCGCCTCTACATCAATGGGAAGGAGGAAAAGTTCGAGTTCCAACCCCGAAAAGAACAATGCTCGATGATCAAGACCAAGTATGGGCCAAACCCCTCAAACATCAGAGAAGTTGAAGTGACCCCGAGAAAGACGGATAGTCTCATTGCTCTTTGGAAGCAAATTGACAAACGTGAGAACCCGTCATGGTACCAACCCAAGAAGCCCGCAACAACAAGGCCGGGGTTATGGGTCAAGAAATCGACCCCTCAAATTGAGAAGCCACCAACACAACCCAAGATCAAACAAATGTGGCAAGTAAAGAAGGTGCAGCCATCTTCATCCTCTTCTCCAAGGACGGGACCGGCACCTCAAGAATGAAACGCATGGAGAAGTCCTTGCTCGCCGGACTTAAAACGGCGAAGCCCTGGCCGACAGGATAATCGGCATTATCATTTCTTTTGATTCCTTTTTGATTTTTCTTTTTCAAACCCACCACTTGCATTTAAAAAATTTAAAATCACCCTGCATATTTTATTTCACCACAAGAAATTCTTATTTCAATCGTTTGAATTTTTTCCGCCAGCATATTTGAATTTTCATCTCGCCATGCATACAAAAAAATAATCTCCAAAAATATTTGGTTCTTCAAAACTTTTTCACTCTTTTGTGCAAGGTTTTGGAGTACCTCTGTACCACTACAATAAATTTTCCACATGTTGGGATTTTTCCGACACTTTCTCTCTTCTAGTTTCAATTTTTCCGAAAACCGTTTGAATTTCGAGGCATGATTTTATTTGGAAATCTTTCTGAGCAATATTTCCGAGGATTTACTGGACATAGCAGCCAAGGTCATGAATCATATGACCGTTGGAGGCCATGGGCCAAGAGGGGGAGCAAGTGGGCCCCACAGGGGGTCGGCCGACCCCCATTTTCCAGGTCGGCCGACCTATGGCAGCCACTGCTGCCCCCCATCTTTTTCCCAACGGTCACTTGCCCCCTCCAACGTTCAAAAACGGCTACATTTCGTGCTATAAGTTGGAGTGGCCGGCCAGAGGCTCTCTCCCCCTCACACACACTCATTTCATTCCTCATTCACTTCACTCTCTTGCTCACAAGGTTCTCCTTTGCTCTCACTTTGTGCTTGCCTCAAAATTCTGCATAAAAAAACTCCTCTCCCTCTGTTCTTTCAGTTTGTGCTTTGATTTGTTTTTGTTTGTTTTTTCAAGTTGCGATTTTCTTGCTCACAAGAACAACCGACGGTTTCGCCGATTCAATTTTCCCTAACATAACCCGTTCGGAGTTTTTGTTCTTGTGTTCTTGCTCTCCTCGCTGCAGCCATGTCGGGAGCGAAGCGGCTGTACGGATCGTTGAAGAAGTCCCTAAGCTCAAGCTCAAGTCCAAGCTCTTCACCCCGAAGCACGCCCGCGCGCCCCGTGGTCGAACCACCGCCAAGTCCACCACATGCAGCCGAAGAAGAGAGCAACAACGAGCATCATCTCCTCGCCGACACCGACCTCGACTTGGTGGGCGAACAAGAGACGAACGCCTACGCACTTCTTCAAAACCGTATCTTTGCTCCTACGCGAGCATTTGACACGGAGCTACTGCAACAAACAGGTATGGATGCTGAATTTTCTCGAGTATTCAAAGCTATAGGGTGGAAAGATTTTGCTAGTGTACATGAGCCGGGTTCCCGCTTTCTTACACTTCAGTTTTTATGCACCCTACGAGTAGTAGATGAAGGTATTACTTTTCGGTTTTTCCGGGAAGAATACCGTTTGAAATGGAAGGACCTTAGCATGATACTCGGCTTTAATACTCGCTGCAATGTTGATATTGATAATGCCCTTCCTGATTTTTCAAAGCTTGCATTTTGGGAAAGGATTACGGGATTTTCAACTTGTGTGCAGCCTAGAACTAATCACATCCATCACCCTACTCTGCGCTTTTTGCACATGTGGATTGGCATCACTCTTTTTCCTAGGAGTGATATTAGAGTTGTGCGCGAGGATGAAGTGAAAATTCTTTATGCTATGGTTGAGAAAATTAAGATTTCTCCTGTGCAATACATGATTCACCAATGGCTAGATAATTTTGGGATGATAGGACCTATCGAGTGCACTTCGTTGATTACACGTATCGCTGCAGGAGTAGGTGCTTTGCATGGTGCTAATGTTGAATATATTGATACTCCTCGCATGCTCATAAACAAAGATTATCTTATTCGCGGTCATACACTTAAGCGTGGTCCAAATGATTCCCTCATATTTTATTTTGTCAGGTATACAAACGAGTTTCGGTTACCTAACCCGGATCTTCGCTTGTATACTTGCAAAAATCTAACCATTGAGCTCCAAGAAATAGAGAGTGCGCGCAGGAGTATTTCTTCTCGCAGGAGGACGCGCAGGTCGGAGCAGCCATCAAGTTCCGAGGCACCCACACCGCAGCCCATGGCTCATGGCGGCCCGGGGTATGGTCACACCGGGTATTTTCCCGGTGCATACTCAGCCCCGCCACCGCACATGGCCGGGGGCTCGGCATGGCAAACCTCGGGGCATGACCCAAGGATGTTCACTCCGCAACAACAATGGGAGGAACACTCCTCCGACTCTGGTGCGACTCAAGGTTCCCACCTTGAGCAAGCAATGAACAACCTCTCCGAGCAAATGGGAAGGCTCGAGACCACGGCGGAAGACACTCAATACGCGCTGAATCAACACATCCTACAAACCCATCAGTGGCAAGAACGCACCGACACCCAGCTCACCAACCTCACCAACATGACGGAGCGGGGACAAGCCGATCTTTCGGCTTACTTTCGCCACATGGGGTTCAATCCACCAAACCCATGAGCAAGAACAAGCTTGGGGGGGAGACACCATGCCCCCCGCTGAGGTATCATGTATCGCAGCTTGTATCCTTTTCCTTTCATTCTTGCTTGTTCCTGCTTCTCATATGAAAAACAAAATAAAAATAACAAAACTAAAAAGAACAAAAATAATTAGTGTAGTTTCTTTTTATGTGCTGTAAAAATGTTTCTTTTCCTTCTATGTTGAGATGATGAATAGTTGCTCTGCCGTATTTCTCTCTTGTGCCTAGTTTATAACTTAGTATTCTCCAAGTTTTGAGTTTGTTGGCTGAAAAATACTTGCTTAGAACCTGAAACTTGTGGGTAGCATACGCTTGCGCTGAACCCAAGTTGTTGTGAGAGATGATATGGTAAAAAGAGCTGATGAAATCTTGTTCCAAATTAAGCTTGAAAAGCTCCGAAGATTTTGTTTTCGAAAATCATAAAAATTATAAGCGCCCGAAAACCGGCTCGTATCTAGTGAAAATTGCCAAAAAAAACGCCTCGAAACGGGCGCTGTAGGCCCCAAAAATCTATGGAAACCTCGTGAAACGTTATATACTATGAGGCTATGCGTATCTGGGCAGGCATTCCGTAAATGGTCCCGGTGCCAATCGGCCCGAGGCGTGTGCTATAGCCAATGAAAAACGGCCAGAAAAGGCAGTATCGCAAAAAATATCGTGCTGGCATCTCTCGCCCCGGATAAGCATCCCGGAAGGTGTCCTTCGACTCAGGGGTTGCATCCATGTCCAGTCTATGATAAAAAATCGATGAGACACGCAGGGATTCCTATCGCCCGAAAATCGGCTAGTATCTGGTGAAAATGGCCAAAAATCGCCTCGAAACGGATGCCATTGGCCCCAAAAATCCATGAAAACCTCGTGAAATATCTTATACTATGAGGCTATGCGTATCTGGGCAGACATTCTGGAAATGGTCCGGGTGCTAAAGATCGGCCCGATGTTGACGTTCGTTACGGACCAATTTCGACCGTCAACTAGCTCAATAAACAAGAAGGATTGGACATTCTTTACATGCACTTTATTTAAGAATAACCTATTTCCACATGTACCTCTAGATTTTAGTGTGCAGGTGGAATAAGGGAGAAATCCAGGTGAAATCATGCCCCAAGGCGACGAATCAACACTTCTACAAAACAACGTTCGCCGCGGGAATACAACTCCAAGACAAAAGGCCAAATCTCGTCAAAGTCCAACACAACTAAGGCCAAATGCACCTGGACCAGAGAAGTAAACCCAGAGGGGGAGCCACCTGCCAAAGCCCAGCCCAGGAGGGGCCAGGCACAGGTCGGCCGACCCCCCCTGGCCAGGTCGGCCGACCTGGCAGGGTGGCCCCCTGGGCCCATCTTTCTATGGCGGTTTGTAGCCGACCTCTGGAGGTCGGTTCCCCCTGCATTAATTGCCACCGACCTCGGGAACCGCCTCAAAGTTGCCGACCTTCAAGGACTATATAAGGAGGGGTACCCCCCCTCCTTCCAAGACACACAATACACAAGGATCATTCCCTCCTCCTCACACTAGAGCTAGAGGCAATTCTAGGTAGTGCTAGGCTGAGTAGTGGGCTGCCCTATTGCTCCCAAAGTCTTGTGGAGAATTGGGTAGCGCTCTTGTATCCTTTCTCTCTCTTTGTAAGACTTGTTATTTAATCTATGGAATACAAGTATTCATATAGTTGTTATGAGCTTGCTAGTTCTATCATGGTCTTGTATGATCATTCGTTGTTCGTTCATGCTCGTTCATCATTCGTTCTTCGTTCGTTCATACTCGATCATCGATTATTCTTGAACTTGCTTAATCGTTCATCGTTCGTCGCTCGTTCTTGAGCGACGAACGCTTATGCATGACTTAGTGCAAGCTTTGATCCCTTTTATCTAGTTTATGCTAGTTAAGCTAGTTGTTCTCATGATTAGGCATCGGGCTCATTGTCCTGCAAAGGTGCTCTAGATTTATCACCCCGTCGATCCGAAGGGTTGGGGGTGCCTCGAGGGATCTAGAGTCGTGGTTAGTAACGCCGGCATGGTGCCGGAGTAGTCTATCCACCCTTGGGTATGTGCGTGTCCCACGGTTTGTAGAGGTAGGTGGCAGGAAGTGACAGCCCTGTCCATCCAAAGGAACCCTCCACGTTCGGGCACGGCATAGGAGTACGTAAATAGGCCGGAGTCGCGAGGCAGACCTTGCGTATGCCGGATCTCCCGATGTTGCCTAGGCATTAGACGCTTGCTTGTGCTTGCATGACGCTAGATGATAGGTAGAGGTTGTGCACGCTATATGAATGTTGTACCTTTGGAGTAGTAGCTCGCTAGTCTAACTTAGCATTGCTTAGGATTGTCTCTCGCCTTTTATTAGAGAGAGTGAAATGCCTTCGTGTGTGTCACACTATCCTTATTATTATTAAACCTTATCCCTGCATTGGAATGTGGTTATATCACTTATCGTTTGTAACACCATGAACATAAGTACTCTTGTCAACCATGTCTTCCTTTGGGAAAATATAAATACGATACCCTGGAATACTCTCGGGTGAAATGCTACAACGGGTTATCCGTCCGCTTGCGGATATTCTATTTAACATGACAAACCTTATAATTCATATCTAGTACTTGTTACTAGTTGTGGATTATTTGGTTAAATAGTGCAAGTGAACAATTCCATAACCCCCGGCGTCTCCCCGCGGTCGCGTGTTTCCCGCGTGACCGTAAGAGACGCCAACACCCGAGGCGTGTGCTATAGCCCTTGAAAACGGCCTGAAAAGGCAGTATCGGGAAAAAAAATCGTGCCGTCGTCTCTCGTCCAAGATAAGCATCTTAGAAGGTGTTCTTTGGGAGAGAGGTTGCATCCATGTCCAGTCTATGATAAAAAATCGATGAGACACGCATGGATTTCCAGCACCCGAAAATCGGCTCGTATCTGGTGTAAATGGCCAAAAAACGCCTCAAAACGGGCGCCGTAGGCCCCAACAATCCATGGAAACCCCGTGAAATGTCTTATACTATGAGTCTATGCGTATCTGGGCAGGCATTCCAGAAATGGTCCCGGTGCCAAATATCGGCCCGAGACGTGTGCTATAGCCAATGAAAACGGCCTGAAAAGGTAGTATCGCGAAAAAAAATCGTGTCGTCATCTCTCGTCCCGGATAAAAATCCTAGAATGTGTCCTTTAGGTCAGAGGTTGCATCCATGTCCGGTCAATGATAAAAATCAATGAGACAGGCAGGGATTTCTAGCATCCGAAAACCGGCTCGTATATCGTGAAAATGGCCAAAAAAGCGTCAAAACGGGCGTCGAAGGCCTCAAAAATCCACGAAAACCTCCTGAAATGTCTTGTATTATGAGGCTGTGCGTATCTGGGTAGGCATTCCGGAAATGGTCCGGGTGCAAAAAATCGGCCCGAGTCGTGTGCTATGATCCATGAAAACGGCCTGAAAAGGCAGTATCGCAAAAAATATCATGCTGGCATCTCTCGCCCCGGATAAGCATCCAGGAAGGTTTTCTTCGGCTCAGAGGTTGCCTCCACGTCCAGTATATGATAAAAAAAAAATCGATGAGACACGAAGGGATTTGCAGCGCCCGAAAACTGGCTCGTATCTAGTGAAAATGGCCCAAAAAAACACCACGAAACAGGCGTTGTAGGCCCCAAAAATCCATGGAAACCTCGTGAAACGTCATATATTATGAGGCTATGCGTATCTGGGTGCCAAAAATTGGCCCGAGGCGTGTGCTATAGCCCATGAAAACGGCCAGAAAAGGCAGTATTGCGAAAACAAAATTGTGTCGTGATCTCTCGTCCCGGATAAGCATCCTAGAATGTGTCCTTCAGGTCAGAGGTTGCATCCATGTCCAGTCTGTGATAAAAATCAATGAGATAGGCGGGGATTTCCATCGCCGAAAACCAGCTCGTATTTGGTGAAAATGGCCAAAAAAACGCCTCGAAACGGGCGTCGTAGGCCCCAAAAATCCACAGAAACCTCGTGAAATGTCTTATATTATTAGGTTGTGCGTATCTTGGGTGGCATTCCAGAAATGGCAGTATCGCGAAAAAAAATCATGCCAAGATCTCTCGCCCCGGATAAGCATCCCGGAAGGTGTCCTTCGACTCAGGGGTTGCATCCATGTCCAGTCTATGATAAAAAATCGATGAGACACGCAGGGATTTCTATCGCCCAAAAACTGGCTTGTATCTAGTGAAAATGGCCAAAAAAAACACCACGAAACAGGCGCTGTAGGCCCTAAAAATCCATGGAAACCTCGTGAAACGTCATATACTATGAGGCTATGCGTATCTGGGTAGGCATTCCGGAAATTGTCCGGGTGCCAAAAATCGGCCCGCGGCGTGTGCTATAGCCCTTGAAAACGTCCTGAAAATGCAGTATCGTGAAAACAAATCGTGTCGTCATCTCTCGTCCTGGATAAGAATCATAGAAGGTGTCCTTTGGGTGAGAGGTTGCATCCATGTCCAGTCTATGATAAAAATCGATGAGACAGGTAGGGATTTCCAGCGACCGAAAATCGGCTCGTATCTCGTGAAAATGGCCAAAAAACGCCTCAAAACAGGCGTTGTAGGCCCCAAAAATCCATGGAAACCTCGTGAAATGTCTTATATTATGAGGTTGTGTGTATCTGGGCAGGCATTCCAGAAATGGTCCGGGTGCCAAAAATCAGCCCGAGTCGTGTGCTTATAGCCTACGAAAACGGCCTGAAAAGGCAGTATCGCGAAAAAAATACGAGACGGCATCTCTTGCCCCGGATAAGCATCCGGAAGGTGTCCTTCAGCTCAGTGGTTGCATTCATGTCCAATCTATGATAAAAATCGATGAGACAGGCAGGGATTTCCAACGCCTGAAAACCGACTCATAACTGGTGAAAATGGCCCCTAAACGCCTCGAAACGGGCGTCGTGGACCCCAAAAATCCATAGAAACCTCATAATATGTCTTATACTATGAGGCTATGCGTTTCCGGGCAGGCATTCCGGAAATGGTTCGTGTGCCAAAAATCGGCCTGAGGCCATGAAAACGGCCTGAAAGGGTAGTATCGGGAAAACAAATCGTGCCGTCATCTCTCGTCCCGGATAAGCATCACAGAAGGTGTCCTTCGGGTCAGAGGTTGCATCGATGAAAACCGGCTCGGTGAAAATAGCCAAAAAAACACCTCGAAACGGGCGTCGTAGGCCCCAAAAATTCATGGAAACCTTGTGAAATGTCTTATATTATGAGGTTGTGCGTATCTGGGCAGGCATTTCGGAATTGGTCTGGGTGCCAAAAATTGGCCCGAAAACGGCCGGAAAAGGCAGTTTCACAAAAAACATTCGTGCTGGCATCTCTCGCTCTGGATAAGCATTCTGGAATGTGTACTTCGGGTCAGAGGTTGCATCCATGTCTAGTCTATGATATAAATCGATGAGACGGGCAGGGATTTCTAACTCCCGAAAACCGGCTCGTAACTAGTGAAAATGACCCCAAAAATCCATAGAAACCTCGTCAAATATCTTATACTATGAGGTTGTGTGTATCTGGGCAAGCATTCTGGAATTGGTTCGGGTGCCGAAAATCAGCCCGAAGCGTGTGGCTCATGAAAATGGCCTCAAGTGGCAATTTCGCGAAAAACATGTGTGTCGGCATCTCTCGCCCAGAGAGGCATCCCGGGAGGTGTCCTACGGGTAAGAGGTTGCATCCATGTTCAGTCTACGTTAAAAATCGATGAGACGGGCAAAGATTTTCAGCGTTCGAAAATCGGATCGTAACTGGTGAAAATGGCCCAAAAACGCACCAAAACTGGCGTCATACGCCCCAAAAAATCCATGAAAACCTCGTGAAATGTCTTCTATGAATTGGTCCGGGTGCCCAAAATCGGCCCGAGGCGTGTGCTATGGCCTATGAAGACGGCCTCAAAAGACACTATCACGAAAAAAATTAGTGTCGGCATCTCTCACCCCGGATAAGCATTCTGGAAGGTGTCCTCCGGGTCACATGTTGCATCCATGTCTAGTCTATGATAAAAATCGATGAGACAGGCAGGGATTTCTAGCGTCCGAAAACCGGCTCTTAACTGGTGAAAATGGCCCAAAAATGCCTCAAAACGAGCGTTGTATGCCCCAAAAATTAAAACCTCGTGAAATATCTTATACTATGAGGTTGTGTGTATCTGGGCAGGCTTTCTGGAATTGGCCGGGTACCAAACATCGGCCCGAAGCGTGTGCTTATTACTCATGAAAACGGCCTCAAACGGCAGTTTCGCTAAAAACATGCGTGACGGCATCTCTCACCCGGAAAGGCATCTCTCTCCTCGGGTCGATTTTTTGCACCCGGACCAATTTAAGGTAATTCATTCATGCCGTTTTCATGAGTTATAGCACACGCTTCGGACTGATTTGACACCCGGGCTAATTCCGGAACACGTGCCTAGATGCACACAGCATAATAATTGAAGATATATTTTACGAGATTTTCATGGATTGCTTCTGCGAGACGAGAGGTGAATGGGAAGAAACATTGGTCTTTCCTCTCTGTCTCCGCACCTTCGTTGACTAATCTCCAAGTCCAACAACCGTAGCCGCCATTGTCACATCCAACGACGTCCAGAAAGGATCCAGTCGCGTCCATGTTTCCATGTTACGAGGCCCACGCACGAGCATATGAAACGCAAATTCTGTCAACGATCGCACATGTACCCTTCATCGAAAGGATCACATCTACGCACAGTACTTTATTGCCAGTCAGCAATTTCTCCAGATGCTACACCAGTAAAATTAAGAATGCACAATCTAAAATAGAAAGTGTCTCATGCCTGCTTATTTCAAGACAATGGCAGCAAATCGCACTCAACAAACACTCGTCATTGAAACAAATAATCTGTGCAACGAATCATTGTAACTCTTAAGATGTAAAGAGGCAAATAACATATTGTTCATGTCTGTCAACGACTCAACATTGAAGCGAAGTGTACAAGCAAAATGTCTACAAATATTTATCACACTATACAAATGGTACCAGCTTTGCACAGCTCACGCTGAACCTAATCATCCTGATCCTATCCGATCGTAATATAT